>OU015462.1:56380160-56980160 GCA_907164805.1 Brachyptera putata
AAAATGTGTTGTCATTATTGTGTAGTATTATTTTATTGCAAAATGTGATTGTGTTTATTTGTATGTAATAATTATGTGTATGTATAGGTCTAATTTGATTTCATTTGTTTCACTATCGTCCTGTAATATTTGTGTAACGATAGGCCTACTGTCTCATATCATGAATTTGATCAGAAAAAGACAATAAATTACTCTATTATATTCTATCGTTAACAAACCGGGGCTCACCTACAACTATATTTAACAATTCATGAAGTTATTATAACTCAACTCATTCATTGAATAATGATTTTGTATTGATTGTATTTTGTATTATTCTGTCTTTTTTGCATCATGCAGGTTTTACGGAGATACGAATGAGCATCGGTTATGATGAAACTATGAAATGATAAGTTTCTCTCTCTCTCTCTCTCTCTCTCTCTCTCTCTCTCTCTCTCTCTCTCTCTCTCTCTCTCTCTCTCTCTCTCTCTCCCTCTCTCTCTCTCTCTCTCTCTCTCTCTCTCTCAGTCTCTCTCTGTCTCTCTCTGTGTCTCTCTCTCTCTCTCACTCTCTCTCTACATCTTGATCTGTATCCTCATTCATAATATTTGCTCCCCATATTTATATTTTCATTTGGTCCTTGAAAATGACTGCTTGCAATTGGTTGAAACGTCGGGGAATAATCAAAAGTGATTTACTTTCAAACACGACTTTTCAATTAACCATCCCATAAAGAACTGATAATTGATTATATACATATATATATATATATATATATATATATATATATATATATATATATATATATATATATATATATATATATATATATATATATATATATATGTATATATATATATATATATATATATATATATATATATATATATATATATATATATATATATATATATATATATATATATATATATATATATTAGTAGTCGTCCTAAATTATACACTATATTGTAATAATGATAATACATGTATCTATACAAAGAAACACGGTCATAAGAGATTTAAATCGTTCGTACTTCGTATAGGTATATAAATTACTATTTAGTAAAACGTATGACAGTGTATATCTTCGATAACCCTTGCTACACGGCCAGAGAAGAGGCATCGTATCCACGGTCCTTGCAACAAGTGTGTGTGAGTGTGTGTGTGTGTCGAGGGGAGGAGTCAGGGCGTGATGCTGCGCCTAACACAGATCATTGAAGACCAAGTCAGTCGCTAAGTTGACACTAACATAGAAAGACCAACTGTACGTGACCCCTTAACGTGACCGCTGATAAACTTTATACATCACGATCTTATCGACTTGAAAGTGGACATTTATTTATGTGTGACACTTTTATTAATTATATTTACTCTCCTGTTTTGTTTTGTTGTCGTGCGGATCGTAAATAATAAATGTATTACTGATATTTATTTACAATTTGATAAACAAATGTTAATAGTGAATAGAATTACTGTGGGTCGCTACTCCTTTATAGCTCGTGCATGAATATTTTTCTGACAATATATAAATTGGTGATATGTATAAGTTGGTGATATTTTTTAATACCGTGACGAAGTAAAGATATAATTTTCTAATCAAATTGTGAACTTTATGATAAATGTAATACGAACATATTATATTGAACAATGAAGAAATTGAAATAAACAATTGGTGAAAAACAGTTTGGGTGATACGGAATAATTCTGTTCAAACCAATCGTTTTCCAGGAGACATTTTTGAGAAGCATTTTACGGAAATGGAAACAGGTGAGTTTCAACATAAGTTATGTAAATTCCATTAAAATAAGACTTTAGTATGTTAGGGTAATATAAAATAAGTGCATCAATTATTCTAATATAACAATAACTAACACACAAAAACACAATGATATACACATTAATTGATACACATTCAATAATCACTATGTTCATAGGCCTATACCGGTATACACAAAATTAAATCACAGAAATATAATCTTTTCAAATTTGTAAAAACGTTGTATGCCATTAAAAAGAATTATATTTATCAAATTACAGAGCCTATTTCGATTATTATAACTGATAGAATATGGGATGTAAACTTTTGACCATCGTATATTCATTGTGTAGGCCCCAGAGCTTCGTGTTGTTATTTCACGAACATGGCACATTCTATTCTCATTTTCAATCCATTAATTATCCGTTAAGCAATAGCTGCAGTTGGTGAGGATTAGTAATTGTACATCGTTCCTATAGTTTGATTGACCAACAATATAGTTTGACCATGCAACAGCTGAGATATTTGGGGAGATTTGTTCACGGTACGGTATGTCCTGACTTCTGACAATTGTGCATGACCATTAAATGACCGTAAATTAAAATGCGCTGCTGAAATGATTCCGAAATTATTGTCAACTATACAATTTCATTTTGTTTCAATACTTTATGAAGAAAACATGCCTATAGCTTATATGAATGCTTATAGGCCTATTATATTATACATGAGAAATAGCCGGATATATACAATAATCTACATGCATATAGGCCTAATTGCATCGTGTAGAATGTCGAATATTTTTCGATTTTATGGAGTCTATAAGTTGGAGAGAAGAATATCAGAATACATTTGATCGTCATTTAATATGTTATTATAAAATAGTAGGCCCCTATAATATAAGTTTTGAATATGTTAACATTTCTGATGTTTTATTATTGGATTCAAAAAGAGAGAAAACAAGAAATGTATAGCGTATCCGTAGAGAAAGTATCCATGGTTAATAAGTATTTATTTTATTTATTGTTTTCCAATTAGATAAAATGTGTGAAAACAATTGATCAAACTGCATATCAATATAATATAGAATATTTAAAGTCACTAATCAATTAGTAGATTAAAATGATGAATAATTCAGAAAGGTAAATAATTCATACAAAAACTGTTAATTAGCAACAATAACGTATCTAAATCCCTGTTCGGTTTTATTAAGATGTTTGAATGAGGCAATGGAAAAATTAATTTTCAAACTTTAATTAACAATCTTATCCAAATGGTATATAGCTATAGCAAAGTTCTTCAAGCAGCAAGGAACATGAACATCAAACATGGATTGATTCCTTGAGATATTTTCCGTCGCGAATTTGTCCTTAATCCCCACGACTATTGATCAACATGTTCGGCCTAATTAAAACAAGTTCGGATGCTCGTCGGTCTATATTTATTCAGTAGCTTTCCACCGCTGACAAAGAGAACTTCTTGTAAGGTGTGTTCAGAGTTTAGTTGACCAAATAGTGAACAATATTTACTGTCTCGTAGCACAGGAGTTCTCAACACAATAGGCCTAACCCTAATCAAACAAATGCGGCTTTATTATTTTAGGTCTGAAGTATTCTCTTATTCAGTAAATTTACAAGTCCAGACTGTATAGAGCTCATCACAAATTCTTATATGAAGGAAAATTTATCGAAGCATGAATGCGAATTTAATTAATTAGACCTATACGCTCATTTCTTAAATATGTTATTAGGCTATAAGTAATGGGTTCTTATAAAATAATTATAATTATTATTAAGGTTATTATTAAAAAACGAACATCGTGCATAGCCTACAGTTATATGCTGCAGTTGTTTTTGACGCATATTGACTCATATTTTGACTCATATTTGGACTCTATTTAATAATTATATAGCTCATAATTTTACACTCTTAGTAGGACTATACTATTTATATGCTACATTTGCCTACATTAAAATGCAATTTCATTATTAAACACTTTTTTATTTAATTATATTATTTTCAAAAAGCATAAATATATTGAAAATCCTCACACTTTCGATCATTTTCAAATCATTTTATTCTTATTTTAAAACATATTCAAGTAATTAATGAAACAGAATAATTGAGTTAAGACGGTATAACTGTGGATAAATACGTTTGAAGTTGATTATAGCCTGGTTCACAATTGGAATATGGAACAGCGATTATGAAATAGCAATAGTGATAGGGTATAGTGACATAGGTGGGCCACAATAGCCTCTTATTTCACTGGTTCACCGCCAACCCAAATCATTATTTTGCCTTGAACGGTTGGAATTTCAGTGGCAGTGGCAACAACCAAGGCTTTCTAAATTATTCTATTATTATTTTATTAAAATAATATATTAGGCCTTGCAGCAACTGTCAAAAGTCATTCTGACATTTATTCATTGAGAATGTCTGATTTCAGTCTCAGAGAAAAATAAATACCCGAAATACATAACGGTAAGTCACTTGACTATTATACAGTAGTAACATCATCTGATTGGTCAAAAGTTGGCATGGTTATAAGGAGTAAGTTATAATAAATGGATTTTTTAAATTTCTCATGACTTATCACCTAATCACTATAACCAGTTTCTCATTGTGAACGGTTGTATGGAAACGCCATCATCCATTTCGCTTATAACCTATAACACTATTGCTATTCCATAATCACTATTCCATATTTCAACTGTGAACCAGGCCTGTACTAATACAAATGTATACTGTATATGCATCCTAAAGTGCATCACTACTGGTGGTTTAGAAGGCTGGTAGCCGACGGTAAGCGCACGAGGATGGCGGTGAAGGAGATGAGACGGCTGCACACGGAACAGTCCCCATGAAGCCAGTCAATATTTACAGACCATCCGCGGTTCACTATTCACAAGTGTGTTTTGGGTGGGGTGTGGTGCCCACCAGAGTACTGCTGCCGTTTCTCTACTTTATTTTATGAGGGGGGAGAGTATCGAATATCACTTACCTCTAATGTGTTGTCAGACAATAAATTCCTGACGCTTTTCGTTGAGTGAATTAATGCCGGCTATTGGTCAGTACATGCAAGTGGTGTGTAAAATCTTTATTAAGATCTCTGCCCATATTCGGGTTGCCGATGCGACACACAATAAATTAAAAAATAACAAGATACAAAATATATAAACACAGATAATAAAATGAAAGAATGGATAATGATTAAAAGTAGATATATAAGAAATACAGAAGAAATACAATAGAAGAATGAAGTTATGAGAAAAAATAGTACTACTTCAATCTAAATCAATTCAAACACAGAAACACTAACAAAATCACTAATGGTATATAAACATATATATATATATATAAACATATATATATATATATACATATATATATATATATATATATATATATATATATATATATATATATATATATATATATATATGCACCTACTCTAACTGTTTACTTGAATATAAATGATTTCTAATGGATACACGATTACTATGCACGATTGATCTTGTTATTGAAAGTGAAACACCTTCTTTGCAAATCTTCAATACTAACTATTCTATAATACAATTCGATCTTTTCTATATGCTATATAATAGCTATCTGTATAATAATTACCCATGACTTTCCTTGGAGGAATATTTTAATTCTGACCAACTGTGAATGTATTTTATATTTTAATAGAAAACTATGTAGGCCTATAATGTATTCTGAAAGAAAAGCCTGTATCGTAAGAGTGAATTTGTATTTGTAATAATTACATTTTTAACAATTTGATTTGTCAAACATATCCACGTGATCAATTGGGATAAATGAAATTATTATTATTATTATAAAAAAGGTCCAATTATATGACATATAAATGAGTGGATTGAACGATTAATTTGTTATACCCATACCAATAATATAGGGCCTATATTCGTACCTTGAATATTTTTCAATTTAAATTAATTCATTGCATAAAGTTAACAACATGTTTTGATTTTTTGTAAAATTCGGTCTGAATTAGACTATGCTATATATAGATAAAGTGGAATACACAAAATGCTTGTCAGTGTCAAGGGTAACCTAAAAAGTACAAAAGTAATATACCGCACTTGTGATTGCTGTGATTGCTGTAACATAAGGCCTCCAAGTAGGCCGTATATATAGGCCTACATAGGCCTACAGTAAATTATTGTAAATTACAAATCAGTATAGGCCTACTTTAGTGTGTTAAGCTTTATAGTGTAAATAATCACATCTGTGGTAAATAGTATAAATGCTCGGTAAATATAAAATAAAGTAATATGTGTATCTTGGTATGAACAAACAGTGAAATTTTATAGCATTATTTTTTCCTGGAAGCGTTGCAAGAAGGGAAAAGTGAACTGACGACTTATGGCCGTTAAAGCTCTTTACCTATATCGGACAATTATCTTATCGGACCACTATAAGTTAACAGCCTCTTAACTCTTATTCGTACTTCATAATAACGGCCCTCACACTCTCTATACATCATATATACAGGCCATGCGAGAGCCTATATTATGAGAAAGGCTGTATAGTGAATTTTTTACACAAACATGATCATTGCTTTTTTAATATATTTTATTTGTCATAGCCCTATTTGTTTATTGTTTATTTGTATAGGTACGTAACAGGTTTAAATTTCATTTACCTGCAAGCGAATGATTTTGGATTATCATCAGTTCATTGAATTCTTTGAGGTAAAATAAATTAATAATTAATAATTAATTGATTATTAATCAATTATTCAATTCACCAATTACTTATTCTCAAGCTTAAACTAATAATGAGTCATCATAATGAGTGATCACTTGGGAATACGAAGGCTTAGTTGGCCAAAATGAACATGAACGCCGCAGCCCCCATGGCACCTGCCTATCATATATGAATGTACATGTATGTATATATATATATATATATATATATATATATATATATATATATATATATATATATATATATATATATATATATATATATATATATATGATGGGCTATAGCTCTATAATAAGCCTACTGAGCTATCTTTTCCGATTGATTATGAATAAGCAGGCTATATAAACACACATGAAAGTGAAAAGTCTTCCTAATATGATTCCAACAGGAAACGAGGATCGATGGAACAACAAGTCATTATGTCCTAACCCATAACGTTGATAAAGATGTACAAAGATCGCCTCGCCGGACGACCTCTCGGATTTATCGTTCCTCCTTTAGAGCGATTACTTCTACGTTCACAGCTCAGCCTCGTCAAGATGACTAACAACAGAAGTATACATATATATTATATACTAGGAAAACGCCATATATGCGTTGTTGGACGAGCGGATAGTAATAGTATGGGTAAAAATGGGTAAAAACTGCTTCGAGTGGTATCAATTTAGCACATTTTATGTTTTTTTTTCAAAATGGCTGACCCGATCAAGCTGAAAATTTACAGAAATGTGTATCAAAATGTAATTCAACTTCATGTAAAATTTCATTTTTTTGGAAAATATTTTTTTTTCCGCTGTGTTATTCTAATGGGTATTATTGAAATTTCTAAAATTCATTTAAAAAAAGTTACCGCCCGATAATGCTACAAAACTTGACAGATTTAAGTAAGATGAGGAACCATATCGAAAAAAAGTTTGAAGTTGATAGCTGTAGCCGTGTGACCTGTGGAGAACCGACAAAAAAAAAACATGGTAACGAACACCAATTTTTTTCAGTATGTCAAATTGAATCCTCGCTAAAGCTCGTTGTAATAAACAGTGGTCAATTTTGGCCGGAACGAACCGGAAAGGTGTTTCGGTACTTTTTTGAAACCGGTACGCAAACGTTCCACTTTCAAAATGATGAAAAATCAATGAAAGGATGGATTTCTATTCGTTATTTTTCATTATAATTTTTACAGAAGAATAAATATTTTCCCATTCTGAGAATATTTTTTCAATTTTATTTGTTATAGATAATTATCGTTCAATAAAGATGAAAATAATTTCTAATACCGCTACATTCTTTTAAATATGTTTGAAGGCCAAATTAATTAATCTGTTGGATTTGTCCGTGTTATTGTCGTATACGTGGTTTGGTTCGATTGCCACGTACACATTATACATATGTTATTTTATATGGAGCTGAATTATAGACTCCACGGTTAAATTAAGTTTTCAAGTTTACAGTTTCGATAATTTTAAAGAACATATGAATTCGAATCCGAACAGAAGTAAATGATTTCAACTCGATGTTCTTATTTTTATTGTGTAGAAACCTAAAGTCGACAGTTTACATATTAAGTTGTATATATCATGGACGCGACGGTTAAATCAAGCTTTCAAATGTACTCTTTCAATAATTACAATCAAACATCTGAATTTGAATCCGAAATATTCTCCGAACTATTAGTATAGCCATACAACAATTGAAATTCTTGAAAATGTTTCCCTAAAAAAAGAACTTAAATCTGTGTTTGATTGGAGTTATCAAATGTTATATTTTGTGTTCAGCCCAAACTAGAAATCTAGAAAATATAGGCCTATAACTGCAAAGAATATAACACGTGAAAGTATATAATAAGCATTCTACATCGATTAAATCAATTTATAGGCCCTATACGATTATAAAACTAATAGTATTCAGTATTACTGATGTTTGTATAATTATTTATATAGCATACCAACTATTACTATTTGTACGGTATTCTTTAAATATGTTTATACTATTTAATATATGTATTAAAACAACCAAACCGCAAACACTGTCAATTTGTCATTCTTAATGATGCTTCTTAACGGCCCCACCGAAAGCTATGTTATATGGGGTACGAATGAGATGGAGACAATGAAACATTATGAATAAAGTGATTATATGTTAAAAAACGTTTACAAAAACCCATGCCTTGAGCAGTAATCGAAATCAGACCCAACGTGATTCACTTCCTAAAGCGGTGCCTTATCTGACTGAGCTATACTGAGGGCGTCACAATATATTATATACTGAATCAATAAACGTATTTATACTTTTGTATGTATTTTGTTGTGCACTATTAATTTGATTTAAAACGAATGCGTGTTGATTTTAATTAAAGTTAAATGAGGCAATATCTCCTATCAAAATTAAATCAAGACTTACTATTATTATCTTTCCTTAATTTAATTTACCTTATTTCTAATTTGTGTGATGTCTGAATGTTTGCTTTACACAAATTACTGAATTTACTACATCAATTCCATTCGAGATAAAAACAGCGTTTACTAATTAAATTTGCCAACTAAAAAGATGTAGGCTATTATTTTTATATATTGCTTCTCTCCAGTCCAACACTTGTGTTGAGGTTTGTTGTTATTTATGGGTTACAGGCTGATGTTCATCATGGGTGCCAAGAGTCGTGCACATACAGTGTCTCAATCTAGCCGTGCCATGTGACTCTAGGGGAGGGGGGGGGGGGGGGGGGGGGGGGAGTGGCGGAAACCCTTTGACACTTTTTACCAGCTCAAATAATACTGGTAACATCTTCTTTGTACCATGTGTAATTATATTTTTTTTTGACGTATAGCTTGAATAGACAAATATGTTTTCCGAGAATTTTAAATCTAATTGTATAAGTATGTTATAATAATTATGCTTTTGAAGAAGTATTTTTTATCTTGATAGTTTACGATGACTTTTGACCGTTGGCTGATAAGACGTTGAACAATGGAAACTAGGCTTATGCCATTTGGCGAAAAACAAAAATTAACTTCAAAGATAAGAAATTCGTTCTGTTATGAATAAACCTTATGCATATCTTTCTTCAAAAGTATTTTATATCATAATTAGATTCAACATTGAGATTGTGGGCCTTATATCAAAATGCTTTATTCACCATAATTTTCAGAAATTTATTTCTTATAGTTTAGTTGTTATAGTTCGTCGGCATAGAGTAAAAATTTGTTGGGTTAAACTGAGGGCATTTCAGTTGTATTGCATTATATAGGCTATATATTATATATAATATAATCGAGGCATATTTTCCTCAAAATTGTTATATTTTATTATTGGCTGAATATTTAATTCTCCCTTTATTGCACGTCTTCACTTATTCCCCTCTTTTAAATATAGCCATATTAAAAGACGAATAACTCGAATTCAATACCCACTATATTTATAAAACATTTATAAATGATCGGCTTCTACGTTTCACTTGACATATTCCGAACATACGTCGACATCAGTCGAAATTATTATAAGTAAATAATAATATGTCATACCTTACGCCTCTCCGTTCTGCCTTTAGAGTGACTGCATGGTTTACTGTAACAAATTGCATAAATATCTTCAACCATTATTATCAACTTAATAATGATGTAGGTATATTTTTTTCGTAAAGATATATCATTATTTACCCAATGTCAAATTAATCTTTATAGTCTGTGTAAAAAAATTAATGAATCTAATTTATATCTGTGAGATATTCTTTGAAGTAGAAATTAACTCCGAGTGATAAAGGCCATCCGTTGTGTCAGTGATGTCGAGGGCGGATTAGAGGCTTACGTGAGTCTTGCCAGGATTAATGTAACGACAACATTGATGTTTCCTAATCCTGCATGGTGCACATAACCGCGGCGGGGGCGCCTCATTAACACGGGCTGCTCATCGCGGCCATGTCAACAACTCAACAGCAATGAACAGCAGGGTTGTTCATTTCATAGGGATTTTACCATTGAAGGGTATATTTGCCATTTTGAGAAATCGTTTATACACACATTCATTAGACGAGCTTTAGCGAGGATTCAATTTGACATACTGACAAAAATTGGTGTTCGTTTTTATGTTTTTTTTTTTTTACTTTTTTTTGTCGGTTCTCCACAGGTCAAACAACTACAACTATCAACTTCAAACTTTTTTCAATATGGTGCCTCATCCAACTTAGTTCTGTATAGTTTTGTGGCATTTTCGGGGGGTAACTTTTTTTTTATGAATTTTAGAAATTTCACAAATACCCATTAGAATAACACAGCGGAAAAAAAAGAAAATATTTTTATTTTCTAAAGAAATGAAATTTTGCATGAAATTGAATTACAGTTTGATACACATTTCTGGGTATTTTCAGCTTGATCGGGTCAGCCATTTGGAAGAAAAAACATAAAATGTGCTAAATTGGTAGCCTACCACTCGAAGCAGTTTTTACCCATTTGTACCAATTACTATCCTCTCGTCTAACAACGCATATATGGCGTTTTCCTATAGTATAGCATCATTATGATTCATTTTTATTCATTCATTTATTATTTTCATAATTATTATACTGTATAGGCCTACTTATGCTTCCGCGTCGTATTCTATCATATTTTTACTGTTTATTCATGTTGGAATTATTATTATTTATATAGGATTTCATCATAATTATATTTGTAGATTTCTCTCCTCAATTAGTTTGCATTTGATCATTATTATGTATCTTTGGCAACCATCATTGTGGCGCAGTATAATTAATAAAGATTATATACATGAATAATTAGCAGAGATGTTCTTGTGAAATGCAAGTAGATGGAAATGGTAGAATAAAACCAAGTAAGAGAAGTGAATAAAATGATAATAATTGTATGACCAAATTGAAAAGATATTTTGAAATGCAAGTGAAACTTAACGATAGGTCTATGTTTTTAAAGAGCGCTTAAGGAAGATTTTATTTTCCATGCTGTAGAAAAACGAAATTCATTTTTATTCATTTCATTTCATTTTTTTATTCTGTGACACAATTACATCAATAGTTCTAGACATCAGAGTTTCCTATTGTTTTTCGGAAAAATCACGTAATACATGTTATGCATAGGCCTACATAACATGTTTTCAAGTAATTTGAAATTTTGAAGTACTCGAGAAAGTGAATCATTTTTAATTAACTTGACCGGTAAAAGCAATCGTTTTCAAATAACGCCCGTTTTCGAAATAATGAAGGCAAAAACTGTCGAGAGGACTCAACTTAAATTGAAAGTCATCCCATTGTTTTGATCCACAATATTTTATTTTCGTTATTGATTATTTGGGCCTATCTATTTTAAATATAAAGTATTTGATACAACATGCAGGAGATACTTGAATTCCATTTTATTTTGTACTTCACTCCTATTTTATACTTGAATTCCATTTCAAAACATAATCTTCAAAATGCTTCCCCATCCATTAACCATATTGACAAAGGTACACCGTCTAAAAACCCCAACTAAAATCCATCTTCAATAATAATGTTATAACAATTCCGGAAAGGTCAAAGGTGAAATGCTTCTATAAATATTTCATTGATGTCAAAACTTTTGACAGTTCAATATACCTTGCTCCTGTATGCGATCAATTACCATCAGCAACGGTAATGTTTCGAACTCAATAAGCATATCAATCCGACCAGTCCAGTAATTAATTCCCGCTACGAAGTGTGGCATTGTTATACCACTCAACAGTCGAGGATTGGCCGAAACTTTAATGGCTCAATAACATATATTGAACAACCAGAAAGGCGTAACCGATTAGTTCAAGACCTATTGGTTATGTCGTTATAAAATTTCGCATAAAATTCGCAAGGATTATATTGAAATACGTGGTAACTAATGCATGTGGTATAGATTGGTGCCTTCCATCTCACGGGCTATGCGGTTAATCTTAATGTATATATATATATATATATATATATATATATATATATATATATATATATATATATATATATATATATACAGATGTCAGTAAGTGCAATAAGTGGCACGTATGTCGTCACGCGTATTAGGCAGATGCATACAATTTATAATCACATATTTTAGGTAACGCGGAATTCGATCGACATATAGGCTATACTTGAAACACTAAAAACTCTTGTTATTTTAGTTTTGTTCGCCGCGCTCCATGGGTCAGACGGATTGGCTGATCGGCATGAAATTAGGTAACTGCAACAATCGAAACAGCTCTGTTAAGGGGCATGTATAGTTTTTGTAACATTTGGGTGGAGCGAGTATCTTTATATATAAAAAGCTCGTGTCACATGTTAGAGGATGAACTCCTCCGAAACGGCTCGACCGAGTGTCGTGAAATTCCTCACGCACATTCGATAAGGGTGGTAGAAGGTCCTAAAGTATACGAGATCTTCCGTCAAGCTTTCTCCTATGAGCAATACCCACAAAATTGGCACTTCAAGGACAACACCAGTAATGACGTTGTTCACTGACATTGACATCGTTGCTCAATGTTACTCAACGTTACTCACCATTTGCGGGGCTACACGCTTGGTAGCGTAACAACCAACATTCACTACAAATTACTTCGATGGCAGAACAACGTTTGCCGAGTCAGCTAGTTTATTATAATAGCTTAATTATTCAATTTGAAAATATTTCTCAATTAGTGACGTGCAGTGTCATGTTTTCGGACTGTGTAATAAAACAGATGAATTATATTACAACATTACTAGGCCTAATTTATTCACACTCTAAGAAAATCAATTTATCAGTATTTGAGTAATGAATAAGAAGTTGAACGATTAAAAAATAATGGGAATTATTTGTAGGCCTATAATCAATCAAGCACTATCCGTGAATGGACCTACTTATATGACAGCAATATATATATATATATATATATATATATATATATATATATATATATATATATATATATATATATATATATATATATATATATATATATATATATATATATATATATATATATATATATATATATATATATATATATATATATTGTATATATATATTCAAATATGCATAGGTCTACATTTGCATGGTGGCAACGGATGATTTGATATGATTCATAAATCACGTGTCTGATTGTTGGTCCATCAGCCTCCTAGATCTGAGAGAAGGAATAAAGCTCACCTGTTCGAGCACAAGACGAGGCTGTTTCTACACGACATCCAGCGTTCCGTGACCTGACTCGCCTTACGAGATGGAAAATAGGGACATCAAAGTCTGCCTCCAGCTCATTCTCAAATAGAGCCTGCAGCGTAGTTCTTGGCAGCGCATTTGCTACTTTTCATTCTGTCATTGGTTGAGTCGAGAACACAGATTAGTGAGCTTATACCGTGTAGTACCTTGCAATCGTTTATTCATCTTGATTTTAGTATACATTTTGGTCTAAATTATAATTTAATAATCAATATAATGTCTATAAAATATAAAATATTCTTGGGGGTTTAAGGTAGAAAAGAGTACACAAGGACCTGTGGTAACGTCAAATCGTTACATCTTGGGTGAATCTAAGCCCTCTATAGGGCTAGCCCCAGGAAGTGTCGTCACTCTAAGTATAGCCATGACATAAGAGTAATATCTCGGTAGCTCAGTGGGAGAGCATCCAGCGGACCGTCAATCTGAAGGTCCCGGGTTCGATTACCGGTCGTGACGTATCTTTTACGACATGGCTAAATTATCCCACACATCTCGAGATAGGATCGTATCCAAGAAGTTTAATTATCATATATATATATATATATATATATATATATATATATATATATATATATATATATATATATATATATATATATATATATATATATATATATATATATATTATATACTAGGAAAACGCAAAATGTGCGTTGAGAGATGAGCGTAGATGTATGGACATTTGAGATTAAAAATACTGTCAGCTCAATCTACATCTACAGACTTTGGATTACTTCAAACGCTGAAAAACCTTGGCTGCAACTTGTTGCTATTTATAGAGCTACCTGTCGCATATACACTTTGCATTACATGTTTTGATCCTGATATTCGATTAAATGTACACTGTTATTGCGTTTTCTTCGTTATATCTCATCTGATTCTTGTACAAATTATTGAAAACGTGTATGATAGTTGTTTTCATATTCTGTATGAATTTGAGAGCTTTTGAAAAATTTTCGTTATCAAGTATTTTCCCCCTGGATTATTGTTATGGGGATTTTCCGAACTTTCCAAAAAAAAAAATCGGAAAAACCGTACAACCGATTTTTCTGGAAAACAATCCCAACCTATTCTGGTATAACACCAATTCGACAAAAAAGTTCGAGTTGATTGATTATTTTTCCTGGCCTGTATGCCGCGTACAAAATTACACACACACACAAAAATATACAAACCAAGCCCAAATTTTTTCGGTATATGGAATGAAAATCTTCGCTACGCTCATCTAATTATATAGATATAGATAGGCCCATATATATATATTTAGATCTATATAATTTTTTTTCTACAGTAGGCCCATATATTTGAATATAGACTATAATAATGTAGCATTATTGAATCTAAGCAACTTCTTTAAAATGATGTAACATTAGTTTCATGGATTGCGTTATACATTATTCTATCGTAGGTCTTATATACACGAGTCTCTAGTAGGCAGTTTTATATTTTGTTTGTCAGAATTATTGTTTTACGAACTACCATCGCTAGCATTGATTCTTGCTTATAAGGGTCATAGAGGTCATGGGTCAGACCCAAACAGAAGATTAGGCTCCTATATAATTGAACTGTTTTTATGTTGATTTTCCACAAGCTGAAACTGAATTAGAAGTCAATACTAATGCTGTCCTAAAATAAGAAGTCAAAATAATTATTTAAGTGTATAGGCCCTAATACTATAAAACAGAATAATCATGGTCAATGAAATTATAAGTGGATATAGTCTCATTTATAATGAACCACCATACAAATTAAACTATATATTTGGTGATTGAAATCAATCTTGTTTTCGCAATAAATTAATTAAATAATAATATGTTATATTAATTCCACACACACACACACACACACATATATATATATATTACTATTACTATAGGAAATGAGCGAAAATAAGGCACAGTGATAAAAGAAGTTTAATTAAATGTTTTAATTTGTCAAGGATATTAAGCTTTAATGGTTTTAAGCACAATGTCTTTTTTGATCTCATTCCAAATTGCTTTTTTCTTATCTAAGTCATTGTGTTCCTAGAAAAAAACTTTCGAGCTTAAAGGTTATAAGAAATCCTAAAATATCCATATACTATACGTCTTTTTATCGTGTAAGGAATGTGAACGTCTTAACGATCTTATAGACGAACACAAAGTCCCAACTATTAAAAATACCAATTTTCAGGTCACAGGACCAGCAATTTGCTTCCGAGCGGTTTGCGATGAAAGTAAGTCTTGTTCTTTTCTTTCAGACGCGAGTTATCAGCATTGCTTTAGCCAAGACCGCCTCAAATAAACGTGCGCGTTCAATGTAAGAAATGAGGCCAGAGCGCATTTAATTAGACAGATCAAACTTGAAAGAGGACTCGAAATAAATTGCTGTGTAGTGATAGTTGGTTAGCATCATTTAAAGAACATTGAGTGTGTTTTCAATATGCCTTAAACTTGGTTCCAACATTGAATTATTTCCATTACACTATTTGTGTATGAAACAATTGGAAAATATTTTTAATTGTTAATTATTTTAATTATTCAATCATTGTTCATTTCATTTCATTTCAATAATAAAAACAACATGTCTCAGAATACTAAGAAAATTAATACATTTTTCTATTAAAAAAATGTATATAATTTATTTGATGGAATATATGCAGATGGTGGGAACTTCGGGGTGTTTTTCACCATATTTTTTCATTATCATTTTGTTGGAACCCCCCAAAAAGTATTTTTAAGATTACAATTTTTTATATTGATAAAGTAAGACAAATAATTCACACACATGTCCATTTAATATTTATTCCAGATAAATACAATCTAAGCGAGTCATCGGCATTCCTTAATATAATCAATAATAAAATTGATTCATTGACTGATTTATTTCACAATTTTCTTGGATTTTTTTCGATAGTCTGCGTACAATAGGCCTACAATAGGCCTATACATATTATACTGACCGGATCTATTTTAATAAAGATATAATAGGCCAACTTACTATTCATAATTAAATAACTATATTTTTTCATGTATTTGAATATCTAGCTAAGAAAGCAGAGCCACATGTATTGCGTGACTTGTACTTGTCACATTGACACATCGGCAAGGCGGGGTAAGTAACACTATCCTCCACGGGTGGGTGCTGTTCACTTACTCACCAGCTCATGGCTTCAATAACTAGGAAAACGCCACATATGCGTTGTTAGACGAGCGAATAGTACTAGTATGGGTAAAAATGGGTAAAAACTGCTTCGAGAGGTACAAATTTAGCACATTTTAAGTTTTTTCTTCAAAATGTTTGACCCGATCAAGCTGAAAATTTCCAGAAATGTGTATCAAAATGTAATTCAACTTCACGCAAAATTTCATTTTTTGGAAAATAAAAATATTTCCTTTTTTTCCGCTGTGTTATTCTAATGGGTATTTTTGAAATTTCTAAAATTCATAAAAAAGAAAATACCACCCGATAATGCCACAAAACTATACAGATCCAAGTTAGATGAGGAACCATATTGAAAAAAATTTTGAAGTTGATAGCTGTAGCCGTTTGACCTGCGGAGAACCGACAAAAAAACGTAAAAAAAACATTAAAAAAAACATAAAAACGAACACCAATGTTTTTCAGTATGTCAAATTGAATCCTCGCTGAAGCTCGTCTAATTATCAATTTATTAGGTAATAGTTAAGGAACTAAAATAACATGAGTAACCAAGGGTGATCAGACGTCAATAATTGCTTACTTCACTGATCATCAGTTTTTGGTATAGGGCCTACAACCGCCTCTCAGTAGGCTATATTAGTATATTTTTATTTCATTATAGTTGAATACATCAGTGTATGGCTATAGTCTGTTTAGTGATTAGATCTCTATATCTGTTATAAGACAATATAGAAAAGATTTAAGATCGCCCTTGTGGTGCCCCATCCAAACGTTCAAACTTTCAACCACGATCTTAATTGGGGAACAATAGTTTTGTATCCAGTTTAGATTTTATTAATAAAAAGTATTTACATTAACGACTGAGATACATCACGAAAGTCTATCAGGGTGTATAGATGATGGCGGGAATCGAACCCCGATCTCCGTGAAGGATGGTTCAGCGCATCAACAACTGATTTCCGCTTCTCAGTATGTCTTTGTTTGTGTTCTTGATTCAGGTTCAAATGTTATACTTGTTCTTCACCTTAAACATTATTGTTGTATTATTGCAGAGACCCTATATATAAAACTATATAAATCCTAGCAACACTAGTCTTGTTTACCACGTAACGCTTGGCGACATTGCTCACTAACACTACCTGGCGGACTGGAGTGAATTACAAGACAGATATCTGCTTTACCATCAATGGCCAATGCTTAGGCCTATAACACCGAAATTGATGTGATTATTATATTTTTAATTATGCACACACATTTTCTAGCATCTAAGTAGTGAGGTTATTTACCTATGAACATATATTTAAATTGGCTGGACTCACATTTCCGTATCTATTGGAATCCAAAGAATTACTTCGCTTTTGCCTGGATAAGATGGTTAAAACACTCGATAATAATACAGATAGCGTCGTCTCATCCATTCATGATGGAACCATAACTATAATATTCAATGAAATAAATTATTTCGAAGAAAAGACAGAACTTGGATAATTACGTGAATCAAAGAGGGTGTGGAAAAATATTCGTAAAATCATTCCAACTGGCCTATCCCCGAAGAAATAATTCACTCCACTATACGATACGCGTTAGCATCGTTCTGTCGTCGCTTAGAAGGCTCAGTTTTCCGTCTTCTAACGTAGTTAGATAATAAGGTCTTTGATTATAGGTTAGGTTAGTACAAGTGACCAAAAACACGAAAAGATGAAAACGTTTATCGATCGATCGATCGATTCGTTATATGAAAATTAAAATATTTTTATATGGAGTGAACTGTTTTCAACTTATGTAAGCATGCAACAGCCATACTCAAAAACGAATCTACAACTTTGCTCCAACCAATTATTCCAGTTTATTTCTAAAATTAAACGTTCAACTTTGCATCATTTAAATATTTCACTCATTCACTCAGTCACATCATTTTAGTTTACACTCTTTTACGCCTGTTGGTTTACCGTGGCAGAAGTGCTCGCTTCAATTGCCGCCTAAGTTATACGCACGTGCGCGGCGTTGCGTTAAAAGTGCGTGTCCGACGCGTCACTTGAAATAGAGACGCAATGTGTACGCGTGTGTTTCCGGTACCCGATGTGATGGATCGGGCACGAGAGACGGATGCGTTTGTGCACAAATACCCTTAAAGCTCTGGTTAATTGACAGTTTGACCGAAGTGTATCTGTCCTTGTCATAACTTGCCCTCTCGCAAGAATGCGCTTCTCATTAGAGTCGGATCAGTGGGGCCAATCATATGGACACGTGGGAACTTATTGGGCATGGACTATATATATACAGATGCGCATGTGCATGTCAATTTAATAAATTAACCTTCGAGTTTTGACTCTGGATTCGCATGTGACGCAAATTGATGACTGACTTGAGAGTCAAGTTTGATTAATTAAGATAGGTAAATCAGGATGGTTTTCAATTTATTTTATAGAAGATGAATTATGTAGTAAAAAGGGACTAAGACTTGAGAAAGGAGACGAAAATGGTGTGGACATATATATATATATATTTTTTTTTTGGGTTGGTAAATATAGTTTTCTTTGAACACGTATATTATTTTTATTGAGGAACTAATTTAAAATGATAGCTAAATATCGCCAATGATACAGTTTCAGTGTGGGCCTATACAGATTTGCATTTTTTTTTCAGAGATCGAAGTACAAATCAGATGTGTTTGTATATCGTAGTTATAAATTTAAAAAATAACATAATTATATATAAATAAATAAAAAACATTAAAAAAATAAAATAAAAATGAAACATGGATGAATATATATATATATATATATATATATATATATATATATATATATATATATATATATATATATATATGCGTGCGTGCGTTTGAGGACATACGACACATCGCCGTGAACTAGATCTTTCTATACGCTCTTTAATGTGGTATTGAATTTAAACAAAAAATAGTACATTTTAAACTCACGCAATCGAGAAAATAAAAAGCTGTAGTTCCAAATTCTCTATCGTAACTCGTAAACTAGTATAATCTAGTTTTTTGATAAGTCCAATAGAGATTTATATTCACGTGGTTTTCAAGTCAGATTCAACCCCTTCAACACCTAGAAAACATCAACTGGGTAATCTCATTTCACACTTCTGTTCACAATCAGTTTAAATATGTCACCAAGAAACGCGGCCTAATTTACAACAAGTTATTTAATGCTTGTCGCATCATTAGTTTTATTTAGCGCTTCCGTCTGTTACACGTTAGAACGACCATAACTTCTGTCGCCGTCAAGTTTGGGACCAGGGCCGTATTGAAGCACACTCCCTGGAGCTCCGGGCCTAGGGATCCTAGGGATGTTAGGGGTACCCCCCTAACATCCCTGTGATCCATTCCCTAGGACGATCCTCCTAGGTATCCTCCTGTAGGTACCAGCCCATTGAAATTGGACAAAATAGTCAAGATAGTATTTAGCCGCCCTGAAGTGACCGTTGGGCGTGGGTTGGATTTTTTTTATATTGGGTTTAACGACGCACTGTTATGATAACTGAGATCTAATGGCGTCGTATGGATGATTAATGAGATGATGAGATGATGGGATGAAGGTTCTTGGGTAATGGAAAGGATAGTGGGAAGGAAGTGGTCATGGCCGACTTATTGTAGGAACCATCCTGGCATTAGCCTAAACTACAGAGGGAAACCATGAAAAACCCCTGTAAAGATGGTCGGCGGCGGGGATCGAACTGGGTAGAAATTCCCCTCGCCCCCCGGATCACATGAAGCGAGCGCGTTAACCACTGCGCTACATGTGCCGGTGCGTGGGTTCGAGAAACTAGAGATCATCATCATAGAAATCATGAGTTTAGAATTAAAATTTTCACCAACTAATCATAATTTATAAATTAATTAAAAAATTGATAATAATTTTAATTTTAATTAAAATTAATATAATTATTATTCTTCAGAGACCATGAGTCATATGACGTAGGCATTACTTTGTTCGGATCTCAAGGTGTATATATATGAATACAGCTGTTATTACGTTCCATAATTATAGTAGTCTAATATTACATATAATATTAAACTGCTATTTCCTTCACTATTTCCTTCATTAGAATAGTCTACGAAATAAACCAACCGAATGGAAAGATTGATTTTAACTTGAATGCCGTCAAAACATCAACTTGATGTAACTTTTTGAAAAAATTCAATTTCATTCTCATTAGCTCATCCATCAACGCGGAAACACATAACGCGTTTTCCTAGTGTATAGAAACATAAACAGAACTGAGTAATGTGTGTAGTCCTACGTCATGACTCGAAAGGCCAGTTCCTAGAGGACAAATAGCTTAGTTATAATTTCTGAAATTGAGATTAGGATTTCTAGTTTTCTCTAAAATTAGGTACCCGGTAAGTAAATATCATCATTTTTCGATAAAATGTAGTTTCAGGGTTCAGGGTAGATTCATAATTGATTATGATTATTGTTTTCTCAACAAAATCGCACCAACAGCTAGGTTATACGGGGGTACGAATGAGCAGGTGATTATGAAACTATGGAGTGATCACTGGTTGTTCACTCTGTTCAATTTCAATTGTCACTAAACCACATGCCTATAGGCCTAAGTACCGTATCTTCTGCTTCAACTGTTAATTCAACATAACTATGATATCTTATGTCGGTCAGCCCGCACACAAGAATCTTTCTTATGCGGGCTTCTACATTACATTATTATTTCTTAATGAACATCCCTACCTCTTTTTCAAACAGAACCTTCAAATTTGTTTTTTTTCTTTATGTAGCTTTATTTATTATACATTGTTATTATTCATTACGTTGTATGCTAAACTGTTTATATCTGGATGTGGAATGTGGAATAAAATGAGAATAAAATGAAATGAAAATGAAAAATGATGAGTGAAATGACGTTTACAAAAACCATGCCTTATGAGGGACTCGAACCCACGCCCAACGGTGACTTCAGTTTCTGAAGCGATGCCTCAGCTGACTGAGCTACCCAGGACGGCCCTTAATAATTCTCTAGTAATGAAGAAAATAATCTTCTCGGCATCCAAAAAGATGTATTTTTTTTTTATTTGCCTCCCGCCGTCGAATGTTTCGGAATGTGTGTCACGACATTTGTCGTCTATGTTTCAACTTCACAGTCATGTTTCTTGGTTGTTTTGTGTCCGTCTTGCCGCGCTCCTTCCACACCTCATTTATACAACACACATGTAAGCTTGTCGCCATCGCACCAATTACACGAACAATACGCAATCCATTTCATTGTTGTTGTTGTCGTTGTCGTTTTATCGACATTTCATATGAAGAAAATACATAGTATTCTACAATAGAGCCCACAAAGCCTATTTGGTCTTGACCAGTATCGAACTATTGTAAGTTTGCTTATATTTCGAGCCGGTATGTAGTTGAGATATATTTTTTTAAATAACAGTTGAATTATAATTTCTGAAATTCTTGATACGAAATCATTGTTCCCAATTGAGGCTAAGGATGAAAGTAGGATCGTTTGGACGGGGCACCACAAGAGCGATCTTACCAACCCATTTTATTATTATTTTAAATTAAATGCAATGAACTTTGACACCAGGTCTCCGCTGTCTGTGACCACACTTCTTCGCCGCAGATAAGTCTTCAGTGGCCGAAAGTCCGGAACACATTATAAGTAGGCCTATAAGCCGGTTTTGCGATATATCCGGACACTACCGACAATGGTATTAGGAATAATCCAAGTTGAGATATAGACATATTTGCATAGTTATGTACAATATACTGTAAGTTTGCTTGTATTTGGAGTCGGTATAAAGTCGAGATATATTTGTGTAGTTATGTGTTCACGAAAGAAGGTCGTCTACCAACATAACACACAAATAGCATAGCTATATTTTTATAGCTGTGATATTTTTCAAGTGTTCAGTACAAGGTTCACGATGATAAACACACGGAACTGCATCTTTCAAAAGCGATAAACCCGTGAAATTGCAGAGGAAGACTGCAGATGTATTGACCAATGTTTTTACAAGTATATTGTGTTGGTTGAAGAGAATATATTACATTTTGAACCAAGTAGAAAATGAGTATAGCTTGGGAATAGGAAAATGCCGTGGGAGTCGATTTAGCGGAATATCATGTTTTTGGTGATAGCTTTTGAACGGCATAAGACATCGTAATTCTGAAAATGAGGAAACACAGATATTTTCAATGCCTTCAAGATGGTATGAGTAATAACAGTAATAACTATTCATCTCAAATCTCCTGATTGTCAGCGTATACGCTTAAAATACACATTTCTTAAGCGTATACGCCTGACGATTATGCAATGAGAGATAAATGGTTATTACTTATACCATCTTGAAGGTATTGAAAATATCTGTGTTTCCTCATTTTCAGAATTTCGATGTCTCATGCCGTTCAAAAGTTATCACCAAAAACCTGGTATTCCGCTAAATCGACTCCCACATGGAGATTATGGATGCTGCGGTCCCCATGACAGCAATCTTTCATCACGTCAATTATAGATAACATTCCTATATACCTTGACTATCTCTTCATAGTCCTTCGCTTATTCGATTAGTAACTATTTAGTTGCAAGGGATTTCTACCGCTCCAGTGCATTGACTGCATTGTAATATCAGTATAGGCCATGTGGACTGTAATGTATAGTCAGGCTGGCCCAGGCACGCATGAACACGTATATGATCAGCAAAAAAAGCAAACTGATTGATTGATGGCCTGCATTAAAAATTGAGTTGCATTAGAAAATGTAAAGGCTTATTTCTACAATCTCTAATATTCTTGTTCGAAAGCATTAATTATAAACGGTTGTACAGAGTTTGCTGCAGCTGTGCAAGTATTTGACATTATGTATTGAGTGTGCATTTGAATATGTGTGTATATATACAATATTACTGTCATGTATTATTGTGTGTATATATTAATATGGGCATAGCTTTATATAAACAATGACGAACTATACATGCAGTTAGGAACACTTACTAATCTTACAAAGTGATTACAGAAAAACCAAAAAAATGCGATATTTGCAAGCACAGTTATAATAGCAAAATACAATTGAACACGTGTATTATGTTTTCGTAATTAGCACAATTTCTCTGATACGTGACGATAAGTCTAAAATATACCACAAATGGTTTTCTGCTAACGTTTGTAGAATAAGTTGTAACTTACAGTCATACCAAAGACTCGTGGTTGTGGCTTTACAAACTAATCGCTAACAATATAGCTCTTAGGAATTATGTTAATCGCGGCAGTGCGGTAATATTAATATATTTATTGAAATATAAATATTGTAACTAATCATATTTTAAATATCTTTCCATATTGATCATGATTCGTTATAAATATATATATATATATATATATATATATATATATATATATATATATATATATATATATATATATATATATATATATATAAACTTGATTGATATTTATAGCTGAGAAAGAAGACTTATACATGCACACGCGTTAAAAATTTGCGACTATAACCATATAGGGGCCTAACTTTCTCTGAATTAACCGTAATGTTTTATGTTGCGTATTATCAGGCCTATATAAAGATTTTTTGGTACCCAGATAACCAATTAGATTGGGTCAGGGGGCAGTCTTCTATATCAATCGGTTCCTGCCAGTTCCGACTTCTTCATCTTCTTCACTATACTACTGATGACCTATATCCAAAGAATTCAATTCAATTTCAATATGAATCATTTTAATTCGCAAACCAAATGATAAGAATAAATACAGTTAACCACATATAAATAATGAGTAAATAATAGTCGAGTAAATAATTCCGCCCAATGATAATGTTTCTGTGCAGGCTATAACTAAAACAGAGAATGGAAAATCTTTACGTATACGGTTGACAAATAAATTAATAGCAAATGATAAAAAATTGAAAAATTAAAAAATCCTAATGAGAGTACTATAATAAAATAAAATATAGTCTATACTTTTGTCCCTGCAATAATTATTAGGAGAAATAATAGGCTACATATATAAAACTCAAAAGATGATTTAGACCTGATTGAAGTTTTGAAATAGTATAAATAATTGATTATTCACTTTACGAAGTTCAATAAGAACGTTATATTTACTTTATTTTTTCATCCATCATTGATCAATATTTTATTTTAAAATTTGTATTCACATTCAGACAGTCAACATGAGAAAAAATCGCAATCTAATAATTCATACCCAAGAAGATCGAGTCTTTATCTGTCATTCAAAAAAGAGCAATTCTTATAATGATTTAAAATAGTTCACGAGTTCATCGGCATAGTTTCGACTGACCGACATTCCAACCCCCACCCAACCTGGCGTGTACTGGGGTAAAGATATACTACCAAGACAGTTCACTCTTGTGGCTGAACAAGATTAGATCCCCTCGCCTATACGCCTGATGCTCGCCGGTTGTATTTCGGCATTGCTTGACATGTCATGATATATTTTCAAGACTGTTCCGTCAATATTTGTAAAACAAAACAATGTACAAAGATTTCAGTTTCAACGACACAAAATAAATGCACAGTCTTGAAGAATGTTAGGAACATTAATTTATCCCTGTTCTGCGGTGAGAAACGTCATCCTTCATTGGCTTCACCATGTCACACGAGGGTCGGGACCTTTGCCCCCCCCCCCCCCCCCCCCCCTCGACATCTTCCAGCACAGGAGTCAGAATGCTATTTAGCGGTAGGGTTTTTGAAATGCGATCTAGTGGTGGAGCTAGGCGAGGTATCACTTTCATTATTCCAAGGAAACGCGCCGTCTTTCGCCGGCTGAAATAGTGGAGAGAGAATATCGGACAGATTTAACGATGTCGGTCTTGAGATGTGTGAAGGAGGGGGGGGGGGGGGGGGGGCGATAGAAGGTTTGCAAAGATGCGATGGACAAAGTTTTGTCGGAAATGAGTTTGTCAAATTCCCTGGTTTAATTGGTTTCAGCGTTGGTAATTAGTAATTGTATACATGTTAGTACTTTGGTCGTGCCGATACCAGTCATGAGGTTTATACTCTCGAGTTTATGGTTTTTTAGAGTGTGAAAATATACTAGGAAAACGCCATATATGCGTTGTTAGACGAGCGGATAGTAATAGTATGGGTAGAAATGTGTAAAAACTGATTCGAGTGGTACCAATTTAGCATATTTCATGTTTTTTATTCAAAATGGCTGACCCGATCAAACTGAAAATTTCCAGAAATGTTTATCAAAATGTGATTCAACTTCACGCAAAATTTCATTTTTTTGGAAAATAAAAATATTCCCTTTTTTTCCGCTGGGTTATTCTAATGAGTATTTTTGAAATGTCTAAAATTCATAAAAAAAAAATTTACCACCCGATAAGGCCAGAAAACTACACAGATCTGAGTTAGACGAGGAACCATATTAAAAAAAAAATGAAGTTGATAGCTGTAGCCGTTTGACCTGTGGAAAACCGACAAAAACACATTGAAAAAAAAAAAAAAAAAAACATAAAAACGAACACTAATGTTTTTCAGTATGTCAAATTGAATCCTCGCTAAAGCTCGTCTAATAATATCTCTCTTGAATGTTCATGGATCAACACAACTGAGGTGAGAATAAATGTATCAATAATTTCAAAATGATTATTATTCATTGATGCATACGTATTGTTATGCATTTCTGATAATTGTTATCACAATGAAATTGATAATTGATTCAATAATAATTTAGATTATATAAAATAGGCTTATATAGACTGATTTCAATTTGGGTTGCAGCATTTTTTTGACCACGTATAGCGTGTATGCACATATGAGTACCGGTATTGTCCTTCTACGGCATAAATATCAAGCAAAAGATCTTGTATGAAAGTTTGAATTTATGGACAATACATATATGGACCTACTCACTGAGAATCCATAGTGCAGGCGTATACAATAAAATGGGAGACGAATGCGAAAAACAAATTCTTGGATAAAATGGTCTATCAAGAGCTAGCTTACACTGTATTTAACAAGTATAACAACCTGAGAAGTATATTCTGATTTATTTCATTATCTCACACAAAATTTGATTTACCAACAAATCCATTTATTGTATATTCGAGCACCAATTATCAGGATTACTGCCTTTAAGTAGGACAGGTGGAGTAATCTCCCCAACTTTCTACAATACGTATACATTACTCAATTCTGTTTATGTTCCTATACAGAATCGGTAATGCCTACGTCATCACACATGGTCTCTGGAGGACAAAAATATTAATTATAATTTCTGAAATTAAGATGATGATTTTAGTTTTCTTTAAAATTATGGAAATAAATATCGATAATCTCAATTCATTGAAATTCATCTTTAATGTTGTGATGTCCTTTAATGTCCTTTAAGGAACCATCCCATAAACCCCTAAACGACAAACGAAACCACGACGTTCCTCTGACAGGATGGTCGACCTTGGCGGGAATCGAACCCGGTCTCCTGCATGGCGGTTCAGTTTGCCGCCGGTGCACAGTCAGTGTTGGGAAGCAATTCAAGCGACGGTCTGTCGGTCGGTAAAGTGACCAGATCATCCCAGCCTCCTCCAGCTGCCGGCCAAGGGACCGGGAGACCTCACCTTGTGAGCGGCATCGGCGTCTGTAACGGACCCGCTGTGAACGGATCCGGTAACTTGACTTCCGTCTTGCCATTGCGAACACGAACAACCGAATACAAAGTTATTTATTATACTTGACAATTTTACGACTGGAAGTGGTAAAGTATTGCCGAAAACTATGATGATCTCAAGAGTCTTTTCACCAGTATAAAGAACTAAGAGCCGGTTGTATCAAGTGATGATTAGTGAATTGAGCAAAAATTAGCAAATTAACTTGTTATCACCCTTGGTTACCTACGTCATTTTTGTACCTTAAGTAATGATTAACTAAATAATATTTAATCATCAGTTGGTACAATCGGCTCTAAGGGGGTTTGCACGGTTCTTACACAAATCGAGAAATGTATATCTACTATTTTTAACTATTTTTAGAAACCAGTTTTGTAATTGAATGAAAAGTTCACATCTCAAGATAATTTTATGTTCTCAATTAATATGGTATTTTATTTTTGTGAATTCAATCAGTCTTGAGACAATACGTCAATGAGTTTCGTCATATTCTTTGTATTCAATGACGTATTATCTTAAAACTGATTGAATTCACTGAAATAGAATGTCAAATTACAAATCGTGAAATTATCTTGGAGATGTGAATTTTTCATTCAATTTCACTAGTTTTTGAACATTGAAAGAAATTAGTGAAGGTGGATTTCTCTATATTTATAAGCACTTTGCATGAACCCCCTTGAACAATAATCCAATTATATTTGACAATTGTTTTTACTTCGATTTCAGCTGTTATATTCATGTAGGGCCTACATATATGTTTTCTCGAGCTCTTCTCTTAGAGGACCATGCGTTATTTCGTTGTTCTTGTTGTATTAGTTTATCAAACTTCAATAATTTGTATTGACAATTATACACCGTCTTATCCCAATTGTATTTTGTATCTTTATGTAAATTACGTTTAAAAACAAAAATAAAATAATTTGAACATGAAAAGAACGATTCAATAGTTTGAGTGGTTTAAAAACACTTCTTTTATGTATAGGCCTTTCAACTTCTTTCACATTGTTTTAATGAGTGAACCATGTCCTCAAATTGTGTTCACAAAACACAACTTCTGTAAGCTTGTTCGCCTCCAACTTTTCCAGTTGGTTTGGTACTATAACCTGACGGCCAATATAACATTCTGTAACCTCCTTATTATAGATGAGCGTTGGTGAAGATTTCCACCCAACTCTAACAGAGCTTTGTCTGTGTTTTTTTTTTCTTTTTGTTTGTAAGCACTGCACAGGTCGCAGTGTTTGACCGATCCTACATGAAACTTTTTCTGTACACGCAAACTTATCCAACTTAGACATGTATAGTTTTGGGGTCAAATCTGTTGGACCATTTTATAGAAACATCATCTCAAAGTTTCTAAAAACCCCGTAAGATTAGGCTGAACGCTGAGTGGAAAAAATTGAATAATAAAATCTCAATAATATAATTCAAATTTTCCTCAAATATAAAAACGGAAGTGATAC
Source organism: Brachyptera putata (assembly GCA_907164805.1). NCBI lineage: Eukaryota > Metazoa > Arthropoda > Insecta > Plecoptera > Taeniopterygidae > Brachyptera > Brachyptera putata. Next base: position 56,409,059 of record OU015462.1, read on the forward strand.
ACATATAGTTAAAAATTTGTATGGAATTCGGACAAGTCGTTTCGAAGAAAATAATGTAATACATGTACACCATTCAACTTTTACCGCTCAGCCCAGCAATCTTATGAGGGTTTTAGAACTTTGAAATGGTGTTTCTCACAACTATTTATACTGATTTGCAAAAACCTTACAGTCTCAAGTTGTGGATAAGTCTGCGTGTACAGAAAGTCAAACCGTGTGACCTGTGCTGTGATGGTTACAATCAAACACAGACAAAAGCTCCGTGAAGAGTAGCAGTTGTCCATGGATACCACTTTAGATAAAATATTGTCAGATGACTCAAAACGGATTGACAAACTATTTACATTTCTGAATTTAACCGATTTATTGGATAAAATATTATCTAATTGATTTTGTAAATAATTATATTTAATAAATAATAAAGAAAAAAATGATAAAAACAGAAAAAACAAAAAAAGATGATGAAATGACCACGCTGTTGATGTCAAAAAAAAGTAGTTTAGAAGTCGTCGCTATCGCCTTTCTAATTATTATATAGTTTAAAGAAAATGAGAAGAATAACTTAGGCATATATGTCCGTATAAATAAGTCCGTATTAATAATAAAAATATTAATAATAATGAACTTACGGTTGACTCATTGCGATCCGATTAACAAATTGATAGGCCTATCACACAGATACAAAATAACCGATTACAATTTACTATAATGGGTTTGATACCCAGTCATGCAAGCATAATGGCGAATCAAGTAATTACCAACAAATTGAATTAATTTGATGGACATGAACCAACCCATGTTAGGCCAAAGGGTTATCCTCAGTAAAAATGGTGTCTTTTACCCTATGTAGGCCTCCTATCATGCAGTGACTGAATATCGGATGTTGAACTGTGAACAATTTAATCATGTAATATACAGATTATGCATGATAGGAAATAAATAGTGTTCGATCAATATGCGCATAGAATTGATCGTGATTTTTGTCGTCATTCAGATTTCAACACGCACATATAGTTAGATGAGCGATAGTGAAGACTTCCATACTCTTATGAAGCTTTGTCTGTGCGTGTGTGTATGTTTGTACGCACTGCACAGGTCGCAGGGTTTGACTGATCAACATGATACTTTTTCTGGACCGTCAGATCTGTTTAGTTTTTGAGCCAAGTCGATTAGGCCACTTTTAAGAAAATGCATCACAATTTTTCGAAAAACTCCATGTGATTAGACTGGGCGGAGAAAGTTGGAAAAAATCTCTTTGAAAAAATCAAATTTTCACTGAGAATAAAGGTCTATGATAGGCCTACACATATTACTGCGAGTTTTCATCGAGATTGGACATGCAGCCGCTGAAGAGAATAATTATTCAATGGATACATTTTCATCAAATACCTGGAAATAGTGGTTATTAGTATTAGTGGTTATAGAAGACGCGTAATGGGTGGTTGCATGCCATGTTCAAATTCCTCGCTCAAGTTCAACTTACGATTTTACATATCTTATATATTCTTATTAAATTTGTTCGTCTGTATTTATGTGGATGAGTGTATATATTTGTGGCTTGCCCAAATCTCGAGTACGCGCCAACCGATTGCCGTGGGACAAACGCCAAAATGCTCGATGCGCTTTCGGCAGAGAAATTAGAAGCCCACATATCGCCGGAAAATAGGTCGACATTTCTTTCGACTTTAGGCCATGCACCCGGAAAATTCGTGACAAACATCTTATAGGAGATCTCACAAATACTCAATTATGAAACTATAAAATCCCGCCGGATTTATTCTACTTTGTATTATTTTTACACATAGTAAATAATCTTCTCTTCATCCCCTTGTTCCAGATCTTCAATGTCAACAATACGGCGAGGTGAACCAACTAGGCGGTGTATTCGTCAACGGCCGACCTCTGCCGAACGCCGTCCGTTTACGCATCGTCGAGCTAGCTCAGCTCGGCATCCGTCCCTGCGACATATCGCGTCAATTACGCGTCTCCCACGGCTGCGTCTCCAAGATCCTCGCCCGCTACCACGAGACGGGCTCCATCCTCCCGGGGGCCATCGGCGGCAGCAAACCTCGCGTCACCACACCCAAGGTCGTCTCGTACATCAAAGAACTCAAACACAAAGATCCGGGCATATTCGCGTGGGAGATCCGGGATCGATTACTCTCGGACGGCGTGTGCGACAAATACAACGTTCCTTCAGTCAGTTCCATTAGCAGGATTTTAAGAAACAAAATCGGTTCTTTGGTTCATCATCATTCTGGTGGTAACCATCATCCGCATCTGTATAACTCGATTTACCCGACGTATCCGTACCCGGCGTCGGGCGGCATGCACCACCAGGGCGTTGGAGGCAAGATGACGAGCATGGGTTCGCCGCCGTCGCCGCCAGGTGGACACTGTATCGGTCCTCGAGGACCTCCCAGTCATTGTTGGCCGTCGTCGCACTCCGTGTCCGACATACTCGCCAGTCACCACGCAGCGGCTGCGCACGCAGCGGCGGCAGCTGCGGCCGGTTACCGATCCTCCGTGTCCAACGGGCATCCCGTGGCCACGACGCCGGGGCAGATTCCTGTGACGCCCGATCCGACGTCTGGAGCGCAGAACTATAATTACTACCACATGTATCTACAGAGCTGTAATTCGGCGCCCCACAACTCGGCGGCGCTTGCTGTTATGAATGGACATCACCCCGGTCTCTCCGGTCAAACTACGTCGCTATAGCGACTAGGCCAGTGCTCAAGTATTACAAGTGTGTGAAGAACTATGTAAGCAGTCCTCACCAATCATTTGGCACAGCGAAAAGTCAATGATATATATATATATATATATATATATATATATATATATATATATATATATATATATATATATATATATATATATATAGACATATATATATATATATATATATATATATATATATATATATATATATATATATATATATATATATATATAGACTGATATGTTAGCGAATTAAGAAAACATAAAATTGATGTACAGTTTCGAAAAGAAATACATTTGTCCCCAGTTACATTGAATAGCGACTGAACCTGTGATTGAGCGTTTGTGTGAGAGGTATCATTACTCATAATGAATTGTAATAATTACGTAGAGACAATACAGAAATATTGTAATTTAATATATCATATGTTACATTGAATAGCGACTGAACCTGTGATTGAGCGTTTGTGTGAGAGGTATCATTACTCATAATGAATTGTAATAATTACGTAGAGACAATACAGAAATATTGTAATTTAATATATCATTTTTCAAGTACGCTTCATTTCGCACACAAGATGCCTCAATTTATTCTGTTTCCATTCAAATATAATCAATCCAACAAACAATCGGAACAATCAGTATAACTGACTTGAATATTAGTGCAGATTTGTATCACGAATGCAACTATGAACTGTATATGAACGAAGAAGTGCTTTATAAATAAATTGAGATGATTTCAGTACACATCTTCATTCAGTTCACGAAAGTTATTGTGATTATAGTGAACAGAAAATAAATCAGTAAAACCATCGTGAACAAAATCGCAAAAATGGAAGAAACCGAAGAACAACGAATATTTAATAAATGTCATAGGCCTACTTATTTTCGCAATATGTATACATATTGTTATCTTTGGCATTTCTTTTCATTTAATTTGAATATTTATATAAACCGTATATCAAATTCGTATAAATGACTATATTATCATCAAGCACATAAATATCGACCATCATCTTTGTCATATTTCTTGACATTAATATACTTGTCATTGTTACCTAAAGGCCGTGGGTGAGCGAGTATTGACTGAGGCCCGCGGGATTTCCAAGTCCAGTTAGCCTTTATCTGGGAGTTGATGGAAACAAATAACATGGGTAACAAAACAACTTTAAACTGCCAGTTAGAGCTTCTCCCACGTTGGTAATACCGCCACTCAATGAAGAAAATATCTAGTGTGTTTTTTCCTGAACAAATAAAGCACTGCCTTCATTTTTAAATATTAAAAATTATATCAACACCCCCCCCCCCCCCCCCCCCCCCGCCATTGGTTCATCTTTACAAGAAACAATTTTATTGTCCAAGTGACATTCTGTATATATAGTTTATTTTTTAACGATTTGAATTATCTCAAAACTGTTATTTACTTATATTTTGTGTTCACTTTGTGGCTCTGAAAATAAAAAAACAAATGATTTCTTATGTAAAATATAAAACAGCGTTTCACTTTTATTATTCCATGTAGCGGATAGTTTGACACCCGAATGTATATAATATATCAACATTACCATAAGGAGTTAGCCCGTGACAAGTATGAGTCGTAAACACACATAAGCTCAAATATAATATATATATAGGGCATATATATATTATAGGCCTATATATATGAGAAATGATTATATTTAGAGGTATTTTACTCGTTTATATTTATTTATTAATTAATTAGATGCTCAATATTTCGGCTAATCTATGATAGCCTTTTATAAATTAGAGTGGTTCTAATTAATTAATAAATAAATATAAACGACTAAAATACCACCTCTAAATATAATCATTTCTCATAATATGAGTTTATATAATTATATATATATATATATATATATATATATATATATATATATATATATATACACTGGCGTCGGAACCGGGGGGGGCAGGGGGGGCAATGCCCCCCCCAACTTTCGGCCAGGGGGGGGGCAAGGGGGGGCAAGAAAAAGGTCTTGCAAAAAAAATGAAAAGACGAGAAATAGAAAAGACGAAAAAAAGAAGGAAGAGAGAAGGAAAGAAAGAAAAAAAAAGAAAGAAAGAGTAGGAAGGAAAGATGTAGACCTATTTAGATAGATAAAATCGTACATAGATTCATATTTCACATTGCATAGAAAAACAAATATCAGATGGGCACCTTCAGTTTTAGGAGAAAATTGATTTTTGCATCTAAATCTCATCTGGAACACGTTGAACCATATTAAAAAAGGTGTGATTTAAAGGAATTTGGTGTACTGCTTCGGAATGATAGCTCTGGTAAGTAGTTATTAGTTATCAGAAAACAACAAACAACCCTACCGGCAGTGCTTCTTTCAGATATAAATTATTCATTAGAATTTTTGTAAATTTTGTAAATTTCCAAAATTCCAACAGTCGTAACAATGACAATACAATGAAATGGAGAAAGGGAACTTCCAATAAGGGTCGTTCGGTGACTGCCAGGGGCGTCAAATTTAAGGGGCGCTATCGGCGCACATTTGTAACATTCTATTAATAATAATATGCCATAAATCGTATTCTATTTTACTTGTGCATTATTGGGTGGAGAAAATGTTATCATTCGAACAGCATTGTTATCGAAAGACATAGATTTTTCTTGGATCAGCCATTCAGCAAAACTAGCTCTTACCACACTAAAGAATTCATGAATTCCAGAAATTTCGTCCAATTCCCAAACCCGTAGAATCGTATTTAAAAAGATAAATTCACAAAAATTTCCCTGCGGGGCTTGGTTCCTCCCTCACTCGCATTCACTTTCACTATGCGCATATAGTTTTTGGGGCTCATAATATAGTCCTTGCCCGTGGCGCTAAAATGAGCCAGAATGAACCTGCAGTTACAATAACTATGTTTGGCAAATATCAGTTGGGCACATCTAGTTCTTCAAAACAATTAATTGTGTCATCTAAATCTTATCTGAAACACGTTAAATCGTGTTGAAAAAAGGGTAATTTAAAAAAATTCCCTGCGGGGCCAGAGGGGGTCCTTCCCCATTGCCCCCCGCGGGTCGCATGCTTCGCGTTAACTGGCCTTTGTACAACTGTTCTTAAATGGCATTTTCTTTTCCAAACTGAGATCCCCCCTCCCCATCTTGGTATTCTCAGTATTTTGTCCTTCTATCCTGAAAAATACCCAAATGTTATTGAATGTGTGGCACCCCATACTTCCTTCCTCCGCGGGTCGCAATTTTTGAGCTTGCCCCCCCCCTACCTTGAAAACGTTCCGACGCCCCTGTATATATATATATATATATATATATATATATATATATATATATATATATATATATATATATATATATATCAATATAGCCTACCGTATGAAAAAGTCAACAATATAGGCCTATAGAATAGAAAAAAATCTTTCCCATGTTTTGTATACGTTGAATGGCTACACCAGATCGAATTATACACTAGAAGTTATTCGTTCACCTGCACTGCGATATTATTATCATTATTATTATTTATTATTATTATTATCTATTATTTATGAAACAACGAAATCAAGGTCCCTTGAAGAATATGAAGAATATAATCGAAGAATATACTTGTATCCACGAAAGAAGAAGGTCGTCTACCAACATAGCAAAAACAAATATTACCGTTTTGTTTGTAATGCGGATCGTATTGTCAGGGTATTCTAATCAGACGAGCTTTAGCGACGATTCAATTTGACATAATGGTACTGAAAAAAATTGGTGTTCGTTTTTATGTTTGGTTCTCCACAGGTCAAACGGCTACAGCTATCAACTTCGGAGGGTTTTTTTCAATATGGTTCCTCATCTGACTTATATCTGTATAGTTTTGTGGCATTATCGGCTTATAACTTTCTTTTTATGAATTTTAGGAATTTCAAAAATACCCATTATAATAACACGGCGGAAAAAAATATATTTTTCAAAAAAATGAAATTTTGCGTGAAGTTGAATTACATTTTGATACACATTTCTAAAAAATTTCAGCTTGATCGGGTCAGCCATTTTGAAGAAAAAACATAAAATGTGCTAAATTGGTACCACTCGAAGCAGTTTTTACCCACTTTTACCCATACTATTACTATCCGCATGTCTAACAACGCATTTATGGCGTTTTCCTAGTTTACAAGTACAGCAGCCATGTCGAGTCCTATTCTCTGTTCTAGGTCACCGAGTAGTGCATGTTTAGCACGTATTTCTAATCCATCACGGCGAGCGTGTGTATCAATGTTACTTGTTCGCTTTTACTACATTATAAACAGCACAGAAAGATGGCATGCATACTTTGCAAAGTTGTTATACTGTGTGCGTAGGAAAGAAATATATTTACTCGATATTTAGCTGCATGTGACATCCACAGTTATGAAAAACCTGAAAAATATTAGTTTAAATATCCTCTAGTAATGACTACATTATTTATTCAGCTTGTTGCAACTTCAACCAGTGTTATTTAACAGTTCGAATGTACAGTCAAATCGGTTGAAATAAGATCGTCGTTGAAGTGCTGTGTAAACCAAACAATTAAAATCAACATAATTAATATAGGTGGAGGTGCCGTATTGTGGTACGAAGATTCATCAGGACCCCTATTCCTGAGATAAATGAGATGTGAGAAAAATCAGTGAGAAAACTATCTCATAATAATTACATATTTCATCTCATATTTTATGTGAGATACTCGTTTTCTCACTCATTTTTATTTAAATAGAAATGAGTAAATAAAAATATTAAATACCACTGGTTGAAGTTGCAACAAGCTGAATGAATAATTTAGTCATTACTAGAGGATTATTATTTTTATTTCAACTAATATCATCTCATATTTTATGTGAGATACTTGGTATCTCACTCATTTTTATTTAAATAGAAATGAGTAAATAAAAATTAGTGAGAAAACGAGTATCTCACATAAAATATGAGATGAAATATGTCATTATTATATGAGACAGTTTTCTCACTTATTTTTCTCACATCTCATTTATCTCAGGAATAGGGGTCCAGGTGGATTTATGTACGTGATGTTATGATTGCGTCATATTCATTCAAAACTTTATTTATAACAAGTTATAAAACTGTCTGAAACGTTTTCAAAGCTTTTAAAAAGTGAACATATACTCTCACTCTCTGCAGTCAGAGTCAATTGTGTTTACATACTATTCCAAAAACTCAAAGAATTATTTCAAAATAAATAAAAATATGTCTCATTCACATGAGTACATATAGGCCTATATACACGACGTTGCACAACTTTTTTTAAAAAAATGGCAGCGCACGAAACTTCAAATGTATGTTCTACAGAAAGGGGCGTATTTCTTATGAGATAATCTGATGAGTTGACTCCTCCCTCATATTCCCCAGCATCCATCCCTCGTCTTCTCTTGTATCAACATTTCAGCGCCTCTTTGATCTCGCCGCAAAGCCGCTAATACTTACATCACGGCCCCCATGAATCATAGCCACTGACAGCATGCAGGAAGTAGGCACAACACACAAAAAACAACACACTGACAGCAATGAAACGGTTTCTTTACGAATGGAAATCTCGTTTCGTTTTTACTGCCAAGACTTGAGAGATGGAAAAAATAGAACAAGGCAACTCTTTTATTTAATTAGAAAAAAGAATGAATAAAAAAGTTTAACGACCCTATACATTAACTATGGCGTTATTTGGGGATGCAAATTAACAACGTACAAATTATTAATGATCATTTATTTGTGATACAAAGGCTTCTGTCATGTAACAAATGACAAACAATCTGGTGAAGTACGAAACATTCTGATTGGTCAATTCCAACTAGTGGACATTGTTGTCTCTCTTTTAACAATGGTTGACGTCACTTGAGAGACCTATAACATACATTGAAATGATTGGAAGTATCTCCGGGCATGCAATCCTACAGAAAAAAGTCATAATAAAAATATTTTCTTTTTTTTCCGCTGTGCTATTCTAATGGATATTTTTGAAATTTCTAAAATTCATAAAAAAAAAAAAAGTTACCATCCGATAATGCCACAAAACTTCACAGATCTAAGTTATAGATGAGGAACCAAATTGAAAAAAGTTTGAAGTTGATAGCTGTAGCCGTTTGACCTGTGGAGAACCGACAAAAAAACAAAAAAAAACATAAAAACGAACAACAATTTTTTCAGCATATCAAATTGAATCCTCGCTAAAGCTCGTCTAATTAGTGGACGAATTGGATGGTGGTGCAAGTAGAGTTGGGTATGCCATCCCCCGAAAGAGAAACGGTTGCACACACCAAAATTGTAATTTTTAAATTATTTGTCATTCATTAGGATTTGTACAAACACAATACAAAATAAATAATTACTTCCTATTGGATGAGAGTGTCGCAGATTCCATCGTGTATACTCACGTACTGATCCGTATCATGTGCTGGGCAAATTAGGGTTTGTATTTGTGTTTTTATATTATTTGTGAATGGGATAGAGGTCAGAAAAAGTAGCCCATCGACTAGAAAATGCAGTGTATACGTGTGTGTAGTGTGTGACATCAATGTGTGACATCAATGTGTCACACCTCGAATCACACCAGAAAAGGTTGGTATTGCACAAATCCTAAAACTCCAATTGATAATATAGCAACTAGGCAGTGACTCTAGACTAGGTGAGCGTTGGCGAAGATTTCCATCCTACTTTGTCTATGTTTTTTTTTTCTTTTTCTTGTAAGCACTGCATAGGTCGCAGGGTTCGACCGATAGACATGAAACTTTGTCTGTATACGTAAACTTATCCAACTTAACGCTGTATAGTTTTTGGGTCAAATCAGTTAGACATTTTTTGAATTACATCATCTCAAAGTTTGTAAAAATCCCATAAGATTATAGGCTGGGCTGAACAAATTGAGAAGTAAAATCTCTCCAATATAATTCGAATTTTCCTCAAATGTAAACACGGAAATGATGCACAGTAGTACAAATGTATATGCAATTCGGAGTTCGGACCACCCGTTTTGAAGAAAATAATGTAATAGGCCCTACATGTTTTTCATTCATCAAATAGATAAAAAATAATAGCAGAAAAATGTTGCAGAGATTACGGCTCCCTTATTCTATAGTAATAATAATTTACATATTGTCACGGTCTTGGATTTCAGCTTGGATTGGGTGTAGCTTAAAAGACCGTTGGGACCGGGGTTCGGGACCAGCCTTCTCTAACATACATTACACAGTTCGACATTGAGTTTACCAAATACTATTTAATGTGTACAAAAACACTTTACACATAAATACAGGATGTTGGCAGTCTATGAAGGGTGGAACCTTGGATGTTTAGAACCCTCCTCACGGTGAAGTTAAATAAATCCCTCCCTTAATCATCATCCCCTCCTACCGTGAGCGTTGTTGTGGTGAGAGACAGAAGCGGTCGGCTCGACGAAACGATGTTGTCTTTCGTCGTGGATGTTTCCGCACGGCCCGCCACCTTGCGATCCACGTCTTGACCCCTCTTCTCTTTAGATCTCCGATCTTCGCCTTCCCGTGGTCGAATCTCTACTCTCCCTCCGTCCCTCAGGCCTTGTCGCTAATTAGTTAACAATACGCATAATCTCGCGCATGCGCGTACTTGGCTATGTGCTGACTCTGCTGACTCTGCACTCGGACTTTGGAAAACACGATGTCTTGTAGTCATCGTGACACTTCCCCTCCCACATTGAAAATCGCCCCGATTTTCAGGTCTCAAATCTCTTGGTGTCTTTCCGTATTGTTCCTTCCACATCCTGACCTTGGTCGTGAGCGTCTGATGTCCCTCAGGCTTCAGGACGATTCGAGTTCACGCTTCTCTCGTCGATCCTCCGTCCTCAATGCCTCTCCATGACTGTCTTCCGCTCCCGGAAGTCCATCTTCCACAGCCGTCCTCTTCCATCCCGTACCACTCTAGCTCTCACCAACAACTGCGGAACCCACTAAACCCGAAATTATTGTCAAAGTTCCAACCTCCTAGCGCTAGTGAAAGAAAGAAAATCAAATGTGTACACAACAATAAGATTAAACAGTAACAATTGACAAAATGTGCAATATAACGTTATGAAAAGTAAGAAAAACTATACCAATCTAGCTCATTGGTAACTTGAGAAAAACCATATTATAAGAATTGATGATAAAATAATGCACATGTATGAACAAACAATAATGCACAAGAAAACAGAATTCCTCTCAAATACTAGTGATAAAAAAAAAACATGTCATGTCTTGAGTGTATCTCTCTGTCCGCACGTGTTTCTAGTCCGAACACTTGTTGTGGCGAACACTGTACACGACATCACATCTTGAACTTGACGCTTATAGATAACTCAGCGAGGCATCCGAATCCACCACCGTCAGCACCATCAGCGTCTTTTCTGCATCCCGCAGCAAGGCTATACACAATCTCACATTGCCTTGTCGATTCCGCGCCCTGTCGTAGACACACAGGCACGTGGAGCGAAGCGAACGGAATATCATCTTCGCTGTTGTGGCGCGACGTGCTTGTTCAAATTATTGCGTCGCAATTCCCCTCTCGCGGAAATTGGGAATCCACAGTGGAGCCGGCGCCTTCCTACTCTCACCTTCCATGCTCTCGTCACGGTCATTCACCGTATATCTTTTTCCTCTATTTAATATATAAAATAAAATTAGTATCCCCAAATCATTAACATACAAAAATTATAACCGGCCGATTAAAATACCGATATTCAAACTCTCCAAAGGACCACCCACTCACGCTGAGTTTACAACTAACCATGTCTTAGTCTCGACACTTCGCATACAGTGCCACAAAAAAGTGAATTATATTCGGTACGTACCTAAAAACCCCCCTTAAACCCCCAACTAAAACACAGTATTTGTATAAGTAGACATGAATAGACATAACAGCACAACATCATTCGGCAACAATTCGTGGAGAAAACAAAATTAACTGTACTGAATATGAAATAAATGTATTGTCGTGAATACGTTATCTCATCCTAGACTGTACTAATACTACGTCGCATTCGTGTTGAGCCTGTACAACATTCCTGCTCATCAATTCTGTCAACCAAAGGAAACTGAAACGCTACTGCTACCATAGACTATGCGACTACGAATGAAATACAGTTCACAGACAACTTTGCTTAACAACATTAAAATAATAATCAAAACCTAGACAAATGGACAATCTATAACATAACCACGAGGGACATCTCTACTGACTTGGCGCACCCCTCAACCGCCACTGATCCGGGGCATGAAACGGTTTCATACGAATTACATGAACCACGTCGTTCACAATCTTGGATCCTTTCTTGAGGGCAACTACATAGTTCACGTCTGATACCTTACGTATGACCTTATATGGACCCTGCCATCGTAGCTGTAACTTATCAGACTTTCCCTTTTGACGAATAGGGGAAAACACCTTGACAAGTTGACCATCCGCATACTCGACATGACGATGTTGAGAGTCATATCGAATTTTTTGTTTTCGCTGCGCCTCACCAATCCGCTCCACAGCTAACTGTCTCGCCTCGTGGACTTTCCCTATGATCTTAGTGACGTCCGTTCCGAGATCATCGTGTAGTCCCAGACCAATGTCAACGGGTAGCACGGGATTGCGTCCGTATACTAAGTAAAATGGGGTGAAACGAGTCGTCTCTTGCCTAGACGTGTTGTAGGCAAAAGTAACCAGGTCGACATAAAGATCCCAATCTCGGTGATTAGATGCTACATAGTTCGACAACATCTGACTCATGAGGCCATTGTAATGTTCAACTAGGCCATTACAGGCGGGTCTATAAGAACTGGTGAAGGTGCTACGCACCCCTAATCCCTTCATAATGCCTGTGACCAAATTACCCCTAAAAACAGCGCCTCTGTCGCTTAGAATCTCCCTGGGACATGAGTACTTACAAATAACCTGAGATACAAGGAATCCAGCTACATCACTTGCACCCCCCGATTTGAGACATCCAGTCACCGCCCACCGCGTGGCGTAATCGGTACAACAAATAATAACGGTGTTACCGTTCTCAGATTTCGGGAATGGGCCAAGAATATCAACCGAGATCTTATCGAATGTCCTAACAACTACAATGGGCTGTAACAGCCCCGCTGGTTTCTGTGTAGGTCGCTTCCTAGCTTGACAGTCAGGACAACCCTTACAATAAAGTTCGACTTCCTTCGACATGCCTTGCCAAAAGAAACGCTCCTTGACTTTACCATACGTCTTGGCGTATCCCAAGTGACCACTGATGACACTGTCGTGGCAGCTGTACAACACTTCATATTTAAGGCTTTCCGGAATCACCAATAACTTGTTTGCACCCCTTGAATCGAAATTTTTCTTATACAAAACCCCATCTTGCAACACAAACTACGCGATTGCCTCCTAACTCGCGACGTCGCTTCATCCGGCTTCTCTAATGCCTGAACCAGATCACGCAACTCCCTATCTTCCTGTTGTAAGTCGGCCATATTCTCCAAATTGATTGATAATACGCGCGTATCCATACCTTCGTCTTCGATAGTCGTGTCAATGAGTTTTTCGGCTTTTACCGGATAACGGGACAAACAATCAGGTGCCATGTGCATCGCTCCAGATTTGTGAAAGATCTTGTAATCATATTCCTGTAATTTGATCGCCCACCTTGCTAATCTGCCTGTTGCGTCAGAGTTGTTAGTCAGGTAACAAAGACTACAATGATCGGTAACCACCTTGCAAAAAACGAGCGAAAAGAAACTGCCTGAAAACGCCAATCGACCATACGATCGCTAAACACTCTAAATGCGTCGTATTGTAGCGGCTTTCTGCGTCAGTAAGGCGTCGCGACGCATAACTAATAGGATGCAAATCCCCCTCTATGCGTTGCATGAGGATTGCTCCTAACCCGTAGTTGCAAGCGTCCGTGTGTAGCTCGACCTCACAACCCTCCTCGAAATGACGCAATACAGGGGAAGTAATGAGTCTCTCTTTCAACTCTAGGAATGCCTTTGCCTGTTCTTCCCCCCACTCAAACTTCACGTTCTTTCTTGTGAGAAGAGTCAACGGCCGCGCGATTAGACTAAAGTTTCTTATGAATTTCCTGTAAAAGTTGGCTAACCCTATGAACGCTCGCACGTCTTTTAACCTCTTAGGGGTAGGAAACTCTTTGACTGCCCTGACTTTCTCCCGATCTGGCGCTATTCCATACGCATCCACTTGATGACCTAGTACCTTAATTGTTTGATACCCAAAAGAACATTTCGCGGGGTTCAACGTCAGGCCACTTTCACGAAAACGATTTAGCACCCTTTCTAGCCTCTCTAAATGCGTTGCGAAAGTCTCCCCCATGCATACAATGTCGTCTAAATAACATACACACGCGCTCCACTGTAATCCAGCTAAGATCTTATTCATGGCCCTAGAAAACAAGGCGGGTGCCACCCCTAAACCAAAGGGTAGGACCTCGAATTCATACAGCCCCTCTGGAGTTATGAATGCTGTTATTTCCTTCGAAGACTCAGACATAGGCAACTGCCAATACCCCGAGAACAAGTCGAGGGTTGAGAAAAACCGAGCACCATTGAGGTATGACAAGATGTCGTCAATCAAGGGTAAAGGGTGGGAATCAGGTTTGAGAATCTTATTTACTTTTCTGTAGTCAACACAGAAACGCCATGCACCCGACTTCTTCTTGACTAAGACTACTGGACTCGCGAAAGGGCTTCGAGAAGGTCTAATTACCCCATTCTGCAGCATCTCATCGACCTGCGCCCTAATAACATCCCTCTCTTTCTTCGCAACCCTATAGGGAGAACTGTGAACCGGTTTATTCTCTAACAACTCTAAATCACATTCGCCTACATTACCCATCCCCATCTGGTTAGGTGTCCACGCGAACTGTTCGGCATATTTGTTCAACAACCCTACCAACTCAGCACGTTCCCCAGCCCCTAGGTCAGGGTTGATGTCTAGCTTGGCACTTACATCTATTTTCTCGCCTATTCGCACTTCATGCACCCCGTGACTATCAATCTTCTGAGTCTCATCCGTGAAATCACCCTCGCGAATCTCTTCTACTTTCTCAAACACCCCTAATGTTGTACCCTTATACACTGTGCGAGGGCTGCTAGACGTATTAGTCAATATCATACTACCATCTCCGATCTTCTCAAAAAGTCCTCTCGCCAAAAATAACCCTTGCGTAATGAGTAAATGCGATCTGGGCTCGAACATACCTAATCCCTGCCTTGAACTACCCTTACACTGAAATCTACACATCCTTTGTGAACCACCGGGTATCACAACTTCCTCACTGGCTAGTGCGTCCATTTCTACCATCTCAGAATCAACTAACACACTTAGTACATCCTCTGTCTCCTCTTCCCTCGGCTCTGTCTTCAAAACAACCCCTGTAGTGTTGCCGAACGGCACTGAGACTAACCCCTCACCATGTTTAAAGGTGACAAACTGATTTCCATAGTCGATTGTTGTCGCACACTTGGCACAAAAATCCGTTCCAATTATACATGAAGCTGACAACCCTTGAATAGCTATCATAGGTATTGTGAAACCTACCCCTCCAATGCCTACGGACACTAACACCTTACCTACAATCTGCAAAGTAGAATTATTAGCTGTGCGTAACAACAAGCCATGCACTTTCTCGTGATTCAAATGACGTACAAGTTCAGCTCGTACACAACTGACTGCTGCACCCGAATCAATTAGAGTAGCGACCTCTTTCCCTTCAACTACCGTACAAACTTGGAGTGAACCTAATGTCCTAATTTCAACCACCCCTAACTCTACCACTTCAGAACTCTGATCTGACTTAATATTGAACGGATAGAAACTTGAAAACTCCCTTATGTACTTCTTCTGTTCCGTTCTCATCCACCTTCTAAAAACAGGGTCCTTATCAGATTCTATATCTAAACTACCCACAGTCACACCCCCTGATTGCATGGCCGTGGTTAGTCTTTTCCCTCGCATTCAGAGCTTTTAACGGCCTCCTGCGCTTTTTTCAGACTAGGACAGCCCAACATGTAATGCCCAGGCCTATTACACAGAAAACAGACCGGCCTACCCTCTCTTGTCCGCTGACGGTCTCGACCCCCACCCTGTTGTGGTCGACTACCCCTGTAACTACCATGGCCTTCATGCCTGTCAGAAGTTCGAGAAGAAACGAAACTTTTAGCTGACTCGTACTGCCCTGAACGATTAACGGATGGAGATTTAGGTGACGCCCCTTGTTGACCTGAACTTTGACTATTTTGAAAAGATTGTAGAACGTTGACGAACATTTCTTTTTGAGCTGACAACTCCATTGTCAACGAGTTTACTTGGTCAGTCAACTCACTCAAGCCCGGAATCTTATCTTGTCGAGTTACTTCACTGACACTCGCTACCCTGCGTTCTGCACTCTTGGGTAGACGACATTGAACCCAAAATTTACCCTTTTGAATTCTTTTCAAATTAGTCAATAATTGATCTACGGTGTCATTCTCGGCGATAACTACCTTGTCCATCACGCTGGCTAACAACCCACTCATGACTTTTTCTACCTTGTCAACCTCCGCCATCTCCGGATCAACGCTATTACACAATCGCAACACGTCGAACACGTAATCCTCCACCGACTCTCCTAGCTCTTGAACCCTGTCTCGTAGCTGAGCCCTAACGAGAGTTAACTGTCCCACCTGTTCGAACTGACCCAACAACTCTCTCTTCACTACCCCCCATGTTAGAGCTGGGGTTGTAGGAGTGACTTCCGTTAGCTTTTGATGTTTCGCCTCTTTTGTCAAAAACCAACTCAACGGCGCCCCTGCTAAGAAACAAGCTAAACAACCTAGTTTTTCATCATCCCTCCACGAGTTTGCTTTAGCCCTGCGCTCGTACTCCGCCAACCATTCGTGAACCGAGTCCACCCCTGGACGAAACTTCTCCTGTTTTACCCTGTCTGGCATGTTTGAGCGACGAGTATTGAAAGACTCAAAAGTTTTCTCCAAAAGTTCCTCAAACTCCTCCTGTGTCTCCCCTCTGGGCTCGCTCGACGATGACCCTGTTCGACTGCGAAAAGGAGGGAGATCGCCGTTAAACTCTGGGTTTAAATCCCGCAACCGACGACTCGCTCTAGACCAAACACTCATACGGCTTTTACCTAGCTCACCTAGAAGATCACCCTGTGCCTGAATCAACAGCCTGTCACCCCGAACTTGATCTACCAAATTATCTAACGCGTTGAAAACACTATCAGGCGATAGACTATCACTAAAAGACGCAGTACCCTGCGGTTTCAGACCTGGCGTCGTCAATCCCGCTGCTTCTTCAGAGAGTGTGTTACGGTCATTTTCGTCAAACAAGAGCTGTTCTAACACTAACGTATACGATGGTGATGCACGTTTCTCTTTACTCATAGAAATGTCTGAACTAAACCAATATAATGAAGAAACACTTGAAGAAGAACACCACCTGGCCACGAACCCCCAACAGTATCGCTAAGATAAAACCTAACGAAAACCCGCACCTCCACCAATGTCACGGTCTTGGATTTCAGCTTGGATTGGGTGTAGCTTAAAAGACCGTTGGGACCGGGGTTCGGGACCAGCCTTCTCTAACATACATTACACAGTTCGACATTGAGTTTACCAAATACTATTTAATGTGTACAAAAACACTTTACACATAAATACAGGATGTTGGCAGTCTATGAAGGGTGGAACCTTGGATGTTTAGAACCCTCCCCACGGTGAAGTTAAATAAATCCCTCCCTTAATCATCATCCCCTCCTACCGTGAGCGTTGTTGTGGTGAGAGACAGAAGCGGTCGGCTCGACGAAACGATGTTGTCTTTCGTCGTGGATGTTTCCGTACGGGCCGCCACCTTGCGATCCACGTCTTGACCCCTCTTCTCTTTAGATCTCCGATCTTCGCCTTCCCGTGGTCGAATCTCTACTCTCCCTCCGTCCCTCAGGCCTTGTCGCTAATTAGTTAACAATACGCATAATCTCGCGCATGCGCGTACTTGGCTATGTGCTGACTCTGCTGACTCTGCACTCGGACTTTGGAAAACACGATGTCTTGTAGTCATCGTGACAATATGTCGATCAAGGTGCGTATAGTTTTCGACTACGCATATATTTGGATATCTCGCTCATCTTACAACGCGTATTCTGCGTTTGCCTACTAAATAAATTATTGGCTGAGCGAAGCGAAGACTCGATCTATTTTACCATACTTGAAAAACCTTTTTTTTATGTTTCGCGCTCTACGATGAGCGTGGCGAAGATTTTCATTCCATATACCGAAAAATTTTGGGCTGGTTTTTATGTTTTTTTTTTTTTTTCTTTTTTTTTGTGTAATTTTGTACGTGGCATACAGGTCAGGAAAAAGTTTCAATCAACTCGAAACTTTTTTTACAAATTGGTGTTATACCAGAATAGGTTGGGATTGTTTTTCAGAAAAATCGGTCAAACGGTTTTTCCGGAAAAAAAATGGAAAGTATGGAAATTCCCCATAAGAATAGGCCAGGGGAGAAATACTTGGATTTTTTTTTTCAAAAGCTCTCAAATTTATTTTGAATGTGGAAAGATCTATCATACCTATTTTAAGCGATTTATGGAACAATCGGATGTGAAATAACGAAGAAAACGCATTTTTAATGTACTTTTTTACACATCAATAAAAGCAATAAAGAAAGCAATTAAGAAACTATTAAATGTGAGCCAGAAGTGTCACCAATATATTAAAAGATTAAAATCTGTGATGGATATCAAGAAGGCACTGGTAGTTGGTACCATAGTTGGGAAACCAAGGTCCATATACCAACAGACAGCCGCGGTTTTTAAACCCTTGAAGTGATCCATGGCCTGAATATGTACATTGAGCTGACAAAATGTTCCTAATTCTACATTTCCATACTTCTAAGCTCATCTCACAACGCATATAAGGCGTTTTCCTAGTTATTCCAACGTCTTACACAAATCGGATAAACCTTTTTACAGATCGAAAATTATTATGTATTTTTCTTATCCAAGCATTAAAGCTATTAAGAAAACTATTATTGAGATCAAAAAAAAAGGATCGTAAAACAGATAAAACCAATGATAAAACGATTGAAATAATCAGTATGTAAATCAGCAAGGCAGTGAGTTGAGATTCAACATCAAGGAGTCTATCAAGGTAAGATTTCCATTACATTTCATTCAACATCCACTCATCGTACCTTAGTTATACAAAAGTTCATTTATTAAATCAAAAAAGCGACTTCAGTTTCTCCCACTAGCGACGAGGGTGACAAAACCTTATAAACTATACGTTTTATTTCAATACATCTTTAACATACAAATTTGTTTTGTGTATTTTCAAAACATATGAGTATTTTATATTTGTTTGACGTTTTCCAAAATAAATGTTGTTGTCTTTCTTTCTGAACCAATTATAAACCAACAAATGACAAATCAGTACGTTCTTACGTTCTTCGCCACTCCAATTACAACATATTTTTACTAAAGGAAAGTATATAATTAGAAATATGAAATCGATGCAAATAAGTCCGCCATTTGGCTTCACGGCCACAAAGTTAATAGTGACTACATCAAGTTTGACAGAAACGAGTAAGCGAGTTAATCTGTGGATCATACGCACATATGTTTACGATATGTGGTCGGAGCGGCTTTGTCCTCAA
This sequence comes from Brachyptera putata, assembly GCA_907164805.1. Taxonomy (NCBI): domain Eukaryota; kingdom Metazoa; phylum Arthropoda; class Insecta; order Plecoptera; family Taeniopterygidae; genus Brachyptera; species Brachyptera putata. Next base: position 56,428,443 of record OU015462.1, read on the forward strand.
CGTATCATGTCACTCAAAACACATCATTTATCACCGAGAACCACCCAAAGCGTTTATCACTAAACCATCATGTAGTGTTAGGTTATAATAAGATCAAGATTCTCCAAGGCTGCCTATAGCCTTCTGTCTGTCGAGTAATAACAAATGACTAACAATCGTTGCTATAGCAATTAATAAAGCGAACTGCATGGGGAATTGTGATTGCGTATCATCATTGATTGGATGAGCGATAGCGAAGACTTCCATCCTACTCGTACGGAGACTTCCATCAACTCTTACTTTTTTGTAGGCGCTGCACAGGTCGCATGTTTTGACTGATCAACATGAAACTTTTTCTGTGACTGTACAGCTTTCAGGTCAAATCGGTCCAACTGTTTTTGAGAAACATCACAGAGTTTCTATAAAAAAAACACAAGATTATGGGCTGGGCGGAAAAATAATAAAATCTCTCCAGAAAATGTTGCCAAGAGTCACGACTTTTTAGAATCTTTAGTTGCCAAATAGGATACAAATTGGTAATAATGTGCATTATTTATGTGTTATAACATTCAGTGAAAATTAAAAAAAAATTGGAAAGATTTAATTTTTCAAATTTTCCTGGTCAGCCTATAATCTTATGGGCTTTTCACAAACTTCGAGATGGTGTTTCTCAACAATGGTCCAACCGATTTAACTCAAAAACTATACAGTAAACAGTTCTAAGTTGAATAAGTCTGCCTGTATACGTACAGAAAAAGTTTCATGTCGATCAGTCAACCCATGCGACCTGCACACAGAAAAAACAAATAAAAACACACAGAAAAAACACATAGACAAAGCTCCATAAGAGTGAGATGGATGTCATTTTTATCGCTTATTCAGTCTCATAAGTGTTCTTATTTTGAATTCGAACGCATTATTATTGTGAAGCAAGTCGACTGAAGTTCTTTTCCAAGCAATTGAAGGCCACTCATGTAATCTAATAGACCGTGACATCAGGCTTGATAACATATGACATCAATCCCCTGTTTTACTTATCCGTGGCTAAAACACTTCTGGGGTCAGTTCGAATGTCACATTATCAACCAGCATGACTGCATGAATAGCTTTAAACTTGATTATACTTGAAAATTGCTTTGAGAGTGCTAAGGGGGTTCATGCATAACGGTGCTTATAAAAATAGAGACATTCACCTTCACTAATTTGTATATGTTTTATTTATTTTTTAATGGTGCTTAACGACCCCACCAAAAGCTAGTTTATACGGGGGTACGAATGAGCGGGTAATGATGCATCGATGAAGTGATGATAGGTGAAAGGACGTTTACAAAAACCCATGCCTTATGCGGAACTCGAACCCACGCCCAACGGTCACTTCAGTTCACTTCGGTCACTTGAAGCATGCCTCAGCTGACTGAGCTACCGAGGGTGGCACTAATTTGTTTCTATGTTCAACAACCAGTGTAATTCAATGAAAAGTGCACATCTCTAATTTTATGCTCTTTAATTAATATGAAATTCTATCTCAGTGGATTCTTTCAGTTTTAACATAATACGTCAATGAATAAAAAGAACGTGATGAAATTCATTGACGTATTATCTCAAACCTGATTGAATTCACACAAATAAAATGTCATATTAATTGGAGAGCATGAATATTCTTGGGAATGTGAACTTTTCATTCAATTACACTGGTTTTTGAAAATGGGTTAAAAATGGTAGAGATAAATTTCTCGATTTGTGTAAGCACCGTGCACGCACTTCCTTAAATTAGGCTTGACACTTTTTTTTTTATGAATCTGAAGTCGCGTAATTTTTGGTTGACTGAAACAGTGCTTGGTGGATGTGATTTCTTGTTCCTGATTATTGCTGGGTTAACGTTCCCACCAACAGCTAGGTTATTTGGGGGTTATTTCAGAGGATTATAGGTGAACCATGTTTGAAAAATATGCGTTTGGCGGGACTCGAACCCATGCCAGGTACAGCGACTTCAGGCCCATTCCTTTTCCAACCAAAGTTAGAAACTGAGTAAACTATAAAGTAAACTTCCGCAATAATATTGTACGTACTTCCCGTTGACAACACCCAGCAGTATGTTCAGTCCGCCGCCCGTTTAGATGTAAGAGCAATGTCTGCCAACTCCAAACCTTACTCCTGATTTTACTTCAAGCTGTAGGCGTCGTCCAATTGACTTGCAAATTGACAATAATTGCTGCTATAAAATAGCGCCCCATTGGCTCTCTCTTACAGCTATATTTTTGTTGTGAACAGCCATGAAAACTATATTTTAGATGGGCGTAGCGAAGATTTTCATTTCATATACTGAAACCATTTGAGCTTCGTTTTTTTTTTGGGGGGGGGGGGGTAATTTTGTACGCGGCATACAGGTCAGGAAAAAGTTTCAATCAACTCGAAACTTTTTTTTAAAATTGGTGTTATACCAGAATAGGTAGGCATTGTTTTTCAGAAAAATCGGTTGAACGGTTTTTCCGAAAAAAAATTGCGAAGTATGGAAAATCCCCATGAGAATAAGCCGGAGGCGAAATACTTGAAAAACCAAAAATGTCCAAAAGCTCTAAAATTTCTACTGAATGTAGTAACAACCATCGTACACATTTTCAGCGACTTAAAGAACAATCGAATGGGTAATAACGAAGAAAGCGCATTTTCAAACTATAGCCGATGGTCTCTCCAACACCCTTCCAATCTTCCCTTCATCTTCTGCCACCATTCTGGAACTAGAAATAGGAGCTTACTCCCTGAAAATTGAAAAAGGTGGATAAGGGGCTGTCCATAAATGACGTCCACATTTCTGGGGGGAGGGGGGGTCATCAACCATGTGACAATGTGTGACAAGGGGGGAGGGGGGGTATACACTAATGTGACATCCACATTTGCACTACATATTATTGAATAAGCTGGCGCCATATAATTTGTATGAAATCATCTTTTGATGCAGAATTTAGGTGGTTTTTAGGGGGATTTAGGGGACTAAAAAATCAAGGAAAACTTGTTTTCAATATCCCAATCCCAGTTTTTTTCAAATTCGCATGAATAATTTCATGGGGGGGGGGGCATCATCTCTGTGACCAACTTGGACAAGGGGGGTGGGGGGGGGGGGCTCGATATACCCTAAAATTGTGTGACATCATTTATGGACAGCCCCTAAGCCGGGCTTACGTGGATTTAGCCACAAGTTGACCACTGACCTTATGACTGTGGCCACAACCTCACGCTCTTTACATTGTGTTTACTTCCATTATTCGAGATCAGACATCTGAGAATGAAGATTAAAACCCCGAGCTCACGCAACATTGTTAATTGTTGTGGACCTTGGCCTCTATTCAGAACGGTTCAAGTTCTACAAGATTGGGAAATGAATCAAAGATGATGTGGGTTATCGGAGATTGGCCTGTAATGGGGACTGACATTTTCACATAATCACATACAAATGTAAAATAGTAAATACCCATCTAAAGCAATACTATCGACACACGTAGACCTCTAGGCCTAAAATGCAATGTTATGAGTAATTAATTTTAATTGAACCGAATTTTCTTCTCATTGGGAATCAAGAAAACATATTACTAAATTAGGCCTATCTGAGACTTGATTTCTCAAGTGTGATGAAAAATGTATAATTGCTATTTACAATGTTGAATAAGTAGACATTTCAAGATATATAGGCCAGGCCTACTGGTAATTTATTTCATTCATCTTCATTTACTATTTTAAAATTGATTTTAAAACATTGATTTAGAAAATTACTGTAGGCCTAATGTCACATTAGACCCAAAAACTCAGAAATAAGATATAGGCCAGTTTTTTAAATGCAAACCTGTGAAGGAAATAATCCTCGCCCCCCAGCCCCGCAAAATTATTTCCAGGTTCAATTAATTCTAAACTCCTGTAACCAGACATGGCCAGTATCAAAAAAACGTATTTTCAATTCATTTGCATACTGTAAGTAAAATACACAACAACAAAAAACATATCATAAATATGGACAAAGACGACTCGAATACACTGTACCAGTTATATTCAATAAAATGCCAGTAAATTTAAGAAATATAGACAGATATAAGTCAATTAAATTAGAAATTAAGAAATGGTTATTAAACTAAACTGTAAATTGTCTCGACTAAAAGTGTTGTGTGAAACTTGTTTCATATTGTTTGTCATTATTACGAATTTTCCACTTATTGTTTGTTATAATTATTATTCACTCTCACGGATTAATTCATCGCCGAGTTCATTTTCCAACATATTTATTTTAGTTTGTATCTTACTCACCTTGTTCTGCATACTTGTTTCAACTATCGCATTACGCAATATTCTTTTATTTTCATTATTCTAAATTCATAATCCGCTGTCAAGCTCTTCAGAGCTTTGTGGACATCATGTGACTGATCATTTATTTATATGTATGTTCTATGTTCTTTTGTTCAATAAAAAAATATATATATATATATATATGACATTCTTCATTACATTGAGACTGTTATGGTGCTGAATGACCTCGATGTCATTGTCAACGCACCTTCAACCCAACATTCACTATATTAAAACTTGATACAGACTTCTAGAAAGAAAACATATTTTGAAAATATATTTATACCTTTGTATTAAAATACATAATTTGAGATGTATTATTGAATGTATTGCAAATATAAACCATCTATTATTGCAGTATTTTGTTTATTGTATTTCGATTACATCACTGAAATATTTTTTCCATCCCTGCATCATTAAGTATATAGGTGATATACTTAATGCCTGCGTGGAGCAAGGTTTTTCCCTACACTCCAACATGCCACTACAACCACTTAAATCTCTTTGTTGGAAAAATATATTACCCAACTCGAGTTACTCACCATAATAAGGCATTTTCAAGTTGAACTACCGAAGAAGACTGAAAAATAAAATATTGGATTGGATTTTCATATTTACGTTGCGGGATAAGGAAATAATTATGGTTGGGCGTAAATGTATTGAGATTTTTTCAACAGACTTAAAATAATATTCATTCATTTTATTTAAAGTCACAGATCATCAAAACAACATGACCAAACACTCTGCTGAATTATGCATAGGCATATTATCAAAATTAAAACAGTTGGTCAATTCTAAAATGATACAGATTACCTGAACCTGTAGGTTAAATTTGATTGAAGTTCACATTGTTAAATTCAATTAATATATTTAGTAACAATCACAAAGTCTTAAATCAAATACTTGATGTGTATATGTTCAGTTTGATATAAATTATAAGTGGGAAGAATAATTGTAACATGGCCCTACATGGAATTATTGAGTGGATCAGCATCAACCTCGGCCCACGTAGTTTTCACCGCGTTGAATGTTGAATCTATTTTACTCATTGCTGCTTTTATGCTTGACAACGTTTCAACAAAACTGAGTTTCCGCTGTTTACTAGGCATTGGCGCGTCTTCTGTGAACGATCGTTTTTGACTAGCTTTTTCCTCTTCTGCGACACTTTCAGCCTCGGAATCTACAACAATAACATGAGGATTAGGTACATTTCACTTCCAGACTACACTCAGGCTACACTAATATAACAAAATGCTACAGCACAGGATATTTTATTTACAATTTTCTCACTACATTGTTTTGCCTACAGTTCATTTGATGAATATATGGATATCAGGGAAGAAAATAAGATTAATTCTTGTAGTTCCTATTTGCAAACCAATTTTTAAATTTTATAGTATTTTGAAACTTATGTACACCTACACCTCATGCAAGCACTTAGATTCCACTACATACTTCATGTTGAATTAAAGAAGCATGTTCGTAGGCATATACTCAAGTACGGTACTTCTTTTTTTAAATTATTATTAAAAGAGTGGTTTCTCACATTACAACGACACACACACTCACATATCAACGGCTGCAACACCACCATAAGTAGGCCTATCTACTTGTGAACCTCGGTAAGCTGCTGTTCTCTCTTTCCCTTTCACCCAATTCATATAAGAAGTGATACCGCTCATTTTTCCCTGTTGGATAGGCAAAAACCGTAACTTACCTATTAACTCTTCCGACGGATACTCGGCAAGCCACCACAGAGAGTTGATAAGCCGATCAAGCGTGTCGGCGTGAACCATTACTACGAGTTCCTTCTGAATACAGCTTCGAGTGGAGTCGTACGTATAGTCGAGCAAGTCGAGTTTAGCTTCGACCACGGTTTGAATTACCGTCGACCACGGGATGGTTTTCAGAAACGATTGCCAGTCAATTGAGGACGGTGGGAAGCTTCGACGAGTGTGAAATCTTGAATGTTGTTGTATTGTCCTGCAGTAAAACAATATGATATTATATATACGGGCCTACATATTAAGGTTATACCAAGGTTTACTTTTTAATGTGTACATGGGGTTCAGATGTACTCTTATGAAATCAATGTGTCCAATTCTGTTTATGAAGATTATATAGGGTGTATTATAATAAATATAGAGGTGTTATTCATGGAGTTAATAAAGACTATTGACCGGCACTATACAGTATGTATATGCCATGACTATAAAAACTACTGCTTTAAAAAATGAATATAAAAAATCATTGGTAATCACAGTACATAGTACCGTACTTGCATTATGAATGACGTAAAGGTGACTGATGAAGTATACGGTACTTCCTTTTTTGAAGTTTATTGAATTTAAAAATAATTGCAATCAAATTTGTAAGAGAAACTGTGTCTGAGCTATATAGCCTATAGGTCTTTCCAAAAATAAACAATGTCTAAGTTTTGTTTTGAATCTTAGCCTATACAGTGAAACCTCTATCCATCGTTTTTCAAGGGACCAGAAAAATAAAACCATCCATGCAGGAAAACCATCCATCCAGGAAAATTTAACATTGATTACCGGTATATGGGAGTGGGGTTAGAAAAAATGAATGATACACGCAGGAAAACGATGGATCCGGGAACGATGCATAGAGGTTTCACTGTATTTAAATTGGATATATTCACATTGGATTGGAATTCTTTACTCACTTACCTCATACAATCTCATCTATTAGTGAGTATGGAACTTCTAGACGAGTTTAAACAGTATTAACAAATCAAGTTATTTATGATGTAAACGACTATTTCAAAATCAACTTTGTGTAAAAGTTTGCTTTTTTTTTTTTTAATACTGTATACGGTATGTCAAGTTTTTTGTTGATGTTCAATTATTCAAGTTATTAATCATTATTATAACATTGGTTTTAATGACCAACCTATATAATGGGAGATATAAAAACTAGGGTTGCCAGTTGATATTCGATATATCGATATGTATCGATAATCACTGGTTTTATATGATAATCGAATGTGTTTTTAGTATCAATATATCGATATAATCGATTAAATCGATAATCAACATGTATTTCATCATTTTTATATGATTGTTTAGTGTTTACTTCCAAAATTATCCAATAAAAGAGTAAGGCGGGAACATTTCTGCAACACGATTGGTGAACACTCTTGGTGTTCAATGTGAACTGCTTGTCAATAACTTCAATGTTGGAAGTGGTGTGATTTGTGGTGGTAGGAAAGGGAATGGAGGAAGGGGAAGCTGACACCACTATAATTACTCTATGGGTCACATGCTATTCAAATTGATAATCAATATAATCGATTATTATTATCGATTATCGATATCATTCAATCACTTCAAGTTGATTATCGATACTTATCTGAAATATCGATTATTTTTCTAGTTGATTATCGATATGAAGCCAATGATTATTGATCATGAAATTCATATCAAAGGGCAACCCTAGTTTTAATGATCAACCTATATAATGGAATGTATGAAAACACAATTAAAATACTAAACTAAACTAAACTGAGTGACCAATTCACATTCACTTACAGGTACAGCTTGCTAACAGTATGTGGCACACCTAGGTTACGGCAGTACGAAACAATGATGTCTTTCAGATCACTGTCAGTTTCGGGAGGCCACGATTCTAGTAACGGAATCCGAGCGGCAGATAATACCTGAAAACAGACAGAACGTATATCATTTGATCAATGAATGAATGAATGTTAAGAGTTTAAAGGCGCGTCGATAGCGACGTCATTTTGCCCATAAAATTTGACCAACTGAAATATGAATAAGTCCAGTTTTTCTAGTTTTAGATTTAGAATCCAATTAACTTCTCAGAATGTATAGTTGTACCTCACAAGCTTCATTCATAAATTTTTGAAATCCATTCTTTAAGATTCGTAGCATTATTTCGACGAGTGTCGCCCAAACTCGGAAATTATGTTGTGTATTCTGTGTGCAACTAGTTCAACTACATTCTGAAATTCCTACCAATTTACGATATTGATAATATATCAACTGGAAAAAAAATGAGCTTATAGGCCTATAACGAATTGAAAAAAAAAATCAAATTTGTAAAACCCATTAAAAGTTAAAACCATAACGACCCTTTTAACACCCTTTAACCCTTAACCTTAGGCCCCTACACTCTTCAAAGCAACACAATATAGAGTAGGTATTCCAATTCTTCTCAAAAAAATCCCAGTTAATAAATAGTAGGCCCATATTTACAGAAGTTCTATAAATTATTATTATATATCATTAACGTAATAATTATTAATCATTATTCATTATGTAACCACAAATTTAAGCATATTACAGTAGGCCCTATATTTTATATTGTAGAAAACATTTCTTTACATCCTGATAAAATATTGAGTTACTGTATTATATACCGGTAATATGGGTCTAAATGGTAAAATAAACAATATCAAAATTATTATTATTATTATTAATGACTGGTGGGCAGTGGCATATACGGGCGACGCTCTTCAAAATAATTCAATGGGTTAATACCGTTGCGTACAGATGCATTAATGAAACAGTCAATCAAATCTAAATATTGTACATAGAAGGATATACATTTTTGGTTTTCTTTATGTTGAATGGTATTTTCAATTTTGAATCATTTAACATTCTAAGTTCACTGTTTCTCACCATAAATATCAATTTCGGATTTTTCAAATTTTTTCAGATTCTTTTCAGAAATAGCTACACTTAGCTATTTCGTGAATATATGCAAGGTTTTGAAAATAATGAGCAGTATTGTATGGAAAATTGTTTTCGAAAAGTGTGTTAAAATATAAAATTAAGTGAAGAAAAAAAGAAAAGCATAGTTCTCGTTCTTCGAATAACTATCACCAGCCGTTGGTGCTATTCGGACTGCTTCCTGCCTCAGACTGACAAGTCCGAAAGAATGTGGAATTCCTGTTGATGATCCCGTAGTGGTGGATCTAGAGTTTGCAGCTTCTGCTTTTTTTAGTAGTTTGCTACAAAATGCTACATTTCACATACTGTAATAATAGACTACCAAACTGAATGTGAATTCAATACTCACACAATTCTACCATTGCACTTTATACCATTTACATATTTACATATTTATTCATTACAGATTGTTCATTTATTTATATTTCTTCATTTGTTCGATAGTTGTGCTATACAATACATTTAAATTACAATATGATGAAACACAATTATCGCACAGAATAGGCGGGGTTCACTTTAAAAAATGGTCTTCCACCCAAACCTTCAACTAATAATAAGAAAAGTTAGAATGATAATTAATAATAATAAAAATTGTGTGAATGGTGAGGATATGAGAGTGAAATCAGATAACATTGATGATTAATAAATAATTATAATAAATAATAAAAATGATGTGATGGTGAGGATATGAGAGTGAAATACAATGAGTGAAAGTAATAATAAGTAATAATGAGGGTAAGAGGCAGTTTGACTAGGTTTTAATAGGGGAGATGAATTCATTGAGGGAATAAAATGCCTGGTCGGTGAGGAATGATTTGAGAGAGGATTTGAATGCAGGATAAGTGGGCGATAATTTGATGTGATTGGGGAGATAAAACAGGTGGTAATGGTTTCTATACCTAATGAAGTTACAATCAAACATACTCGATAAAATTATACTTTGTTATTTTTTCTTAGCTCTGTTCTTAAATCACCGATCATCGTTATATTCTTGATATCTTCTTCCAATTCATTCCATTCCCTCGTCGTTCTTTGAATGGATCCATATTTACCTACTTCTCTATCCACTTTTTCCTTTTCCATTCTTACCCCTCCCCTTGTACTTCTTTGTAATCCCTTTTCAATTCTATTGCTTAATTCATCCCATTCTGTATATTCATTCTTGACTGGAACAAAATTGCACATTTTTTCTATTCGTCTTCGTTTCGCCAATCTTTCCCATCCCATTTCCTCAATCATTTTACTAGGTCTTTCTATAACTTTTTCAACCACATCCTTATCGTTCCTGATAATCTTCAAGCGCTTTTCTCTCCCCAATACCGGTACCCTTCTTGCAGCAACCCTTTGGACGTTCTCCACAGCCTTTATTAGTCCGACTTCATGCAACACAATATAAGTAACACACAATATAACATAACAGTAACACACAATATAACACAATCAAATCACACGCACCTCACTGACTCGTGTGAAGTACTCATTGCTACCCCAATATTCTGGAGCTATCTGGTATCGTCTTCGGTCTTCGTACAGAGTATTATCGTCCACGTATTTTGAGAATTCCGTTGCACCCAACGAGTAACGATCCAGCATCTCGTCGTAGAGCACGTCTTTAAGCTTCACCAGCGCAGAGTTGTACAATTCTATCATCCTGTTTGGAGCCTGCACAATTACAAACACAAACAGTGAGACCTAGATAATAGATATGGTTTTGCTGTAGGATTAACTTGTCCATGGTAAGAAGGATTGACAAAGAAATAGAACATAGTACACAAACTTGAAACAGAAGTTAAAATGTATGCATTAAAATACATAGGGCCTGCAGATTAAGAAAGTAAAATTTGTTATGATAAAGGTTTGGGCTTAATAACATTGAGAGTAATTTACTATAAATAGGCCTGAAGAATAACATTTTGAACTAAAAAATCAGCCTAACACTTATATATTTCCTAATATTGTTCCAATTATTATTAGTAATTACCTAATACTGTAATTCACAATTTTCGTTCTTTTGTAAGGGACGTAAGACTAGTGAGCAATGGTAGGCTATGAGTGTAATACCAGTAATAAAACTGTTTTTGAGTACAACTGCTTTTTAGAACCAAGTTTCAAAGGTTCAAATCCTAACCAATTATACAGTAGGCCTAACTGAAATTAAAAGTCATCCAGAGAAATTGGTAGTCGTTCACGGCAACTACAGGTACCGGTAATCATGCTTGACACCTAATACTTGGCGGCAATACTTTCATTTCTTAAAGGTATGGTACACCATGAATATGGGGTACAAATGAGGTCACAGACAGCAAGTCCTGGGGTCAACGTTAAATACTTGCATTTAAAGTAGACGTTTCACAGCTATTTATATTTGCTAACAAGATCGCCTCAAAGTCTTGAAACAACCAAGAGGTGTCGCTTCTAAACGGCCTTATTAATTCATCATTTGCCTTAATTAATTGGGAAACAATGAATATATATCAAGACTGCAATGTTATTGAAAATATAAATAACTAATGTTAATTATGGTACTGTAGATTGATTTCAAGAGATTTGTAAGCTTACCTGAAGAGACATACTGGCTGTCACACGACACCACAATTCATCCACAACATATCTGGTCATCAAGCTCCTCATGGACGTGACCGTCAGCGGAGGCCGTTCGGGCGCCAGTTCAGCGAGCCACCGACACGCATCTTTCATCTGACTGACCAATCCCTCGCCCGTGTTACTCTTCCTCGGAAACACCTTGAAGTACGAAACCAGCTTCGACGCACGCAACGCAACGAGGTCCAGTTCACGACAGATCTGTTTGTTGTTGATACTCATAGGTCCTGTCAATATCAGGGCCACAGGAATAGCGGGAACGCTTGGCTTGGCCTCGAGAACCGCCAATAGCCGCCGCCGAGCGCTGGCAAGCGAAGCTCCTCTGTGCGACACCCAGAACAGCAAGCCGTCGGTACCACGACACGCATCCGCAGTCACGACATTTCCCACGGAACTTCTCACGCACACAGTCACGGTTTCGTACGAGCTGGGCTTCACTTGCCCGAGCGACAAAGAACATTCCTCGTCTAAGGCGAACACAGTTTCTGTCCATCGTTTCACGATGTCCGAGTTCCGCGGAGCCTCTTCGGAATCGGGTACCGAAACGAGCATTTTCCAAAACACGTACGCGTCGTGACGTGACAGCTCTTTCAAGCGTGCCGACAAGAGATGCATGACCGTCGTCGCAACGTCGAAAGAAGACAAAGACGGCTTTTCGTGTTCCAAGGCGAAAAGTTTCAATTTGTTTGCAGCGAAGCGGAAGGGGTTCATGCTCTCGATGAGGAAGCGGTCAGGCTGCTCCAACGACGACACTTGTTCGTCCAGAGTCATGTTCGACATCCACGCAGGAAAATCCGCGATCGATTCCTTTCGCAATTTCGATTTGGCTGCGGCATTTCGCCACTGGTCGAAAATTAGCTTCAGTTGTCGTCTTTGTGCCCTGGCGAATATTGCTTCAATTTCAACAGCTCTGCAAGTGAAATGTATATTAAGATTTCTTTACAAAATCATACAGAAGTAAATATGTCAAACTTTTTTTCTGATACAAAAGTGAGTAATTGGTAATTGGTTGAACCCAAAACTCGAAACTCAAATTACTCAGTCCACCTTATTAAAAATGAAGGCTACACTTGCAGTAGAAAGTGACTAGAAACTTGAATATAACTCAAAATATTCAAAATACTCAGCTCCACATTAGTTAAGGAGCCAATCATTGTTCCAGTCAAATCATATATTATTGTAATTCAAAAATGAGTTAATTAAAGTACAAAGAAATCTGGAAAGTAAACTACACACCGATATTCAGCAATCAGCTCAACGGCTATCTGTCTACATTCTTCTTGGACGAACTCTTCGACCACTCGTTCGGTTAATTCGTTCCGATAAGCTTCCTGTGCGAGCTCGTCATCGATCACCTGCTGAGCGGTCTCCGACATGAACTCATCCAAGTACGAGTTCAGCTCTTGCAGGAACCGCTTCTCTCTCATCTTCTGGAGCATCTCGGCCTCCGTGGCCAGCTGCAGCGCTCGGACGCGATTCTGCTCGGAGACGATCTCTTGCTTGAACACTTCGCCACACACCTCGCTACACAACAACACAAGACATATTAAATAACGAAGTAGTGTACCACGAGAAACTATATAAAACCCTGAATATTGGACGTGTACGTGGTACTTGTCAAAGAAATGAAATAAAATACACTGAAAGACTAACAATATTTTGGGAGCACTTCAGCTCTCGTCCTCAGGTTGGGGAATTTTCTGGAATTTGTAGTCTTCTAGGTCAAAGAAAAGCACAAGTTTTTATGAAACTTGAGCCTGATTTACACGGTCCAAGTTTTCATTCAAGTCCTTGGATTCAAGGGCTGATTACAAGTTCTTGGATCGTCTAAATGGAAAACTTGAAGCAAAAAGCTTCTATTCAACCCTGGAATTCAAACTTTCATCCAAGTCATTTTGTTTTTAAATTCCTATATTTCGTTCAACCTTTGATGAAACCAACTAATCAGAGGCTTTGACGTCACACAAGTCTGGCGCGCATGCGCACTTGACAGCGACCGCTCGGTCTCCCGCCATATCTGATTGTCAGTCAGCTGTTACAAGTCATCTAGATACTCGATCAGCATGTTCAACTATTGGGATTAATGTGCCGTGTATGGCCTTCAATATCTTGGACCGTGTAGACAGGCGTTCAATGTTCCATTCTAGTTGCTGTCAAAGTACTTGGACCAACCCTTGAATCCACGGACTTGTGTGAAAACTTGGACCGTGTAAATCAGGCTTTAGCACAGCCTACATATAACATCGTCAACTAGATACTGCCTAGTTTTGGGGTGCAATCGATTGAACCACTTTTGAGAAAAACCCTCAAGAAATTACTCTTAAAGCTTTCTAAGCAACAAATTACATTTTGAAATGTGCATATGCCTTCATATAAACAACTACAATTGAGCTCTCCTTACCTAACAATTTCCCGAGTCACCAGAGAAAGTATCTCATTGGAGAAGTCGATTGCAGCCGCGTCTGTGAGGGCTTGTTTCATGGTCTCCGCTACCACGGTACATAGCTCGTCACTGACAACCTGCTCCAGGACTTCCTTGTACATCTTCACAACTCTCTGCAACCAAACCACCGAGTTATACCCTGTTCACACTATCATCACTAACTGCAGTTAAGCCTCTAACTGCAGTTACCGACGTAATGCGAACGGAACGCAGTTAGCACTAACTGACATCAAGCCCTAACTTCGTTCTGTGAACGCAGTTAGAGCTTAACTGAGACAAAAATTCAGCGCCTTCGCAAAGAGCAACATCATTCGCATGGTCACATTGTTGTTTCAAAGCAAGGCCATCTATATATTTACATCATGTAGGCCTACATTACATAGATGGCCTTGTTTGAAGACAGTTCGGGATATTGACAGAAAATCTGTAAATCTATAATACGCAATATGAAAATTAAGAGTAAATGAAACAGGAAGGTGGCAGTGCATGACGTCACTAACAACCCTTTCATCGCTATCAGTGTGAACACCTTACCTCAGTTAGCACGGTGTCACCCATGATGCTTCGCGCCCAGGTAACTGCAGTTAGCTTAACAGTAGTTAGTGATCGTAGAGTGAACAAGGTATTAAGGGGGACCCTTTCAAAGCCAGGGACGTCGTTGGATTTTTGTAGTAGAGGGGGCGCAGGCTACATAAATAAAATGACCGCTAAGCTAGATACCAACTGTGCACGAAGACGGGGTCTGGGAGGCAGAATTCCCCCCCCCCCCCCAGCAAAGTCCCTTATAGCCACTTTAGACGATCAACTTTACCCCCTGAAATTAATTTCTGAAATTAATTTCAGAAAAGTAGGATACCCACGTTTCCTATGTTACCTACACACGAGCAAGGAATTCTTGCACTTGCATGCAAGAATTTCACGAAGTTAAAATACGTTCAACTTTCACTGCAATCTTTCACCGGTGACCAATGAGCAAGGAGCCTTTGGTCACGTGCATTTCCGTTGACTCCGTAGGATCTACAAACCGTACATCGTCATTCACCATTGAATATACAAAAAAAAAGGAGACTGTATACGTTCGGACAACGTGACTGTGTGTGTCGCTAATTTGACATCAGCGTTTTAGGTTATGCTATTGTTATTGTTTGAATGTCTAGACAAAAACCGTAGTCAAGCTATAATAACTTCATGGATGCAAGAGTGGCAGCTTGTGCTGCCACTTTAAAAACGTGTTTTTAAAGTTGGGTTATGTATACATTGCTAGTTGGGGTAAATTGACACTGGAGTCAAGTCGAAAGTTGATCGATCCCAATTTTCAAATGTTGCCACCGGTTTCGCTACTAGAATGAAAATTTCGCATCAGAAGTTGCAAGCGCCTTTACACCATTGAAATTTTCCTGCAATTCCGTGCAATTCTTGAAATTTCATGGAACTAAAATTGATTGTGTAAAGAGCACTTTAGTGAATGTTTGGAAATATGGACATTTTCAAAGGGATTTTTGCAATTTACAAACAGTTTTGGAATCTAATAATTGAATCATCATCGAAAAGAAAGCGCGACACACGGAGAAGGGCAAAGGGGCTCTAGCCCCCGCAGGTAATTAAATCAAGGTACTTGGAGTGTCCTTGCATATTCCAGAATACAATTTTTTACGATGTTTTTTTTCCAGAATATAATTCCCATTATTTGATCAATAATATCGAAATCATCGTTACTGTATATTGAAATTACTTCCATAAAATGGTTTATCTGGCTTACTACACATTGAAAACTTGAAAATGCACTGAAAGTGAATGCATTGAATGCATTGAACATTGAAAGTTCAGTGTTCTCGGAAAGAGAAGTTGTTTCTGTCAGCAATAAAAAGTTGTTGCATCGGATGGGTAATAGAAGTTTCCAATCAAATTAAACGATACTATCCATAATATCCAAACCACATCCATAATGAAAGAGAAATTGATTATCGTAACTAACTTGCATATAGATTTGTGACTATTTGTGACATATAGATATGGTTGTTTTTTTACCCCCTACCCTCCCTCCACCCCTCCCCGGATACTAGGGCAATTGAATGTAACGTACGTGGGCGAGTCAGTTGAATCAGGTCCGAGGACAGAAGAAGTTCTCGGTCTGTGTTGTCATAAAATCGAGCGGAGACTCCCGAGCGGAGACTCCCGAGCGTATAGCGTGTGAGTACAGTGCCTACTTGGCTTACGAGATATTTCAAGTATTTACTATTTTGTGTTTTTGTTTCTTTTGTGAAGAATATCAATTTATACGTATTCTCCAACGATCCCAAGAAGAATAGTGCCCCCCCCCCCCCCCCCCCCATCTACGAGCTGTGTCGTCGAATATTTGCTTGGTTCATTATTATTATTCTTTATAATGCTGTAATAGTAGTCAACGAGCCGTGTGTTCTCGAATATTTGTTTATTGTTATTATTGTCGTTATTCTTTAAAAATGCTGGAATAGCAGTCTCCACCAAATGTAGGCCTATCACAGTGTATTGATATTTTGTTAATTCAATCAACCACCCATATTTATCCTTTCAGAGTTTTCGTAGTTTGCCCTATCCTATATCTACGTGGCACCCTAAAATACCTCCCCTATTTCTTACCCACCCCTTCCCACCGACTAGTCAGGCTGTCACCAAAAGCAGTGGTGACAGATTATCGAATCAATATCATCTCAAATCTTGCCCACCCCTATAATACGAATAGCTAATCAATAAAACATACTAGTTCGATTTCTTGTTGCCGGATAGCCGCTCTTCTCCTTGCCTCGTCGTCCGCCGCCTGAGGGCAGTTGTCGTCGTCTCGCTCCGCCGCCGCCCGGTCCTGATCGACAGCGGCCCACGCGCGCGGTCTCAGCAGGCCGCGCTCGTCGAAGCTGTCGTGCGGGACGTGCGCCTCGTGCGCCCGGTCAGGCTCCGCCCCCCCGCTCACGATCTCGCCCACGGACAACACTCGCCTGGCCTCGACCAGCGACAGGACGCGGGCCGGCGGCAGGGCAGAGTCGGGCTGGTAGAACGACGAGCGCGTGAACACGACGCCGCGCCTGTCCTCGCTCAAGCGCAGGCCGTGGTGCGAGCACAGCGTGGCCGCTTCGTCCACATTCTCCAGGCCGGCCAGGTGGACCAACTCTTCCAGCGTGAACTACGAGAAAGTCATTGAAAATCAGAACACTCAGTGAACGCTAAAGCAGGGTTTCCAGTTCCAATTTTTTATTGTTGTCCGACACGATTTTTCAAACTGCCCAATCACAAGCCAGTATTCACCTGAAAACATGGTGGTTCATGACACCGATTCCTTACCAATTCGGTGTCGTGATTATTGACTCAACTTCAACTTTCGTCTGCCGAAATCACGATTTTACCGGAAGTTACACTGCGATTGCGATTCATCTGCTTCCGGTTGTTAGGATTTATATCGAAAGACCGAAAGAAAGAATCGACTCCCGGAAATATTGGTTCATCTATCCATAAAAAGTGCGATTTTAAACATAATTCCTCACATTCAAAGAAGCCTGTGCGTATAGAGGTAATAAAGGCTATGACTATGACGTCACGAAAACGTTACGGTAAAGGCAAAGTGGAAACACGCCTGTAAAAATCGTACCGATATCGTGTCGGACGACCATAAAATCGGAACTGGAAACCCTGCTGTACTTCTAAAGTAATTTGAGATACCGTGTAAGAAGGTAATAACGTAGGGATAATTAACAACTAATATACCGGTATTCATATTCAAAGTCATTTAAGCTGGAATTTGCTTAGCAAATTCGCAAAGCAGATATTCACGTACAAACTCTTCACGCGGTCTATCATCCCTACCTCTATTCCCTTTGCCCTCAGACTCTCCCACACTCTTTCTCTAGGGAGATGATAGTATGCTTTTTCTAAATCTAGAAAAGCCATACACACTTTTCTCCCCTCCTCTCATCTTGTTTCTAACAGCTGGCTCACCGCGAAGATCAGGTCTATTGTAGATCTACCTGACCTAAGCCCATAGTGCTCTTCCCTTAACCTCGGTTCCACTATCCCTCGCAACCTTCATACATCTTGGCTGCCTGGCTCATCAGCATCACTCCCCTGTAAGTTTTACTTCTTTTTCTATCTCCTTTCTTGAATATCACTGTTATCACCCCTTTCACCCAATCTTCTGGCACTCTCTTCTGTTGCCACGCTGCCTTCATCACCCGGAATACCCATTCCACCCCCCACTGCCCTGCTGCATTTAAATATAATAAAACTAATACGTACCACAGTTTCTTTCAAGCCGGTGCAGAATGCTTTGTGCATGGTGTGCAACGCCTGCGCTCGCACTTGCGCAAAGTACCGATGTAAGATGCACGCGTTCAGGTACGTGGACGCTCTGACCAGCTTGAAGAAGCGGATGTAGTTGTTGCTGCTCAACGCGGCCGAGACTTGGAGGGCGAATCGTACGGGCTCCGACTCGCGGATCTCACTGCTCAACTGCTGCACCTCCCTGAGGGAAACCGCAAGTCTACATTCACCACACAGACACTGAGCACGATGTAGTAATACCAACTTACTTCATCATAATACTAGGAAAACGCCATATATGCGTTGTTATTGTGACTATTTAATTAGCTTTTGATTTTTATAGAGAAGAAGACAGATAATGTTTAATTGGTTGAATTGGTAGCTTTGATTTTTATAGAGAAAGAAGACAGATAATGTTGAATTGGTTGAAATCTATGCAAGTAGTTGATCCTATTCATCTTTTTAAATATTTCATCATACAAAATAGCAAAATATCAAAATTTCCAGGAAATAAGAATAGCCCAATAAATCATATTTGTCAGTTGGCAAAGACATAGCCTTATCTACCCACCCCAGTCACATCAGACTCATGACCACCCGCGTAACAAGACATGTTAAAATATGTCACCGGTACGGTCGGTACTTACAAAGTTTCGAAAAACATCATTGTATGAAAAAGAAAAAAAAAAGATTCAAATAAATTTCTGCCTGGTCCCAGGGGGCGGGGGCAAGTGCACCCCCTTGCCCCCCGCTGCCGACGCCCATGGCCTCAGGTAATGATGATGAAGGCTGCTTGTTCAGGTAGGTGGGTAGAGGAGCGAGTCAAGTAACTCATACTTACCACATACAATCACCCTCGTTGAGATTGAGAAGTACAAAGTACGCCCGAAATTCCGCTTCGTTTGGGCACGAAATGCCTTTGAACGACAAATCTTGGTACATGTACTTGAGCGTTTGTAAACATTTGGTCAGATTTTCCGTATTTATGTTATCGTCGTAGACCTGTAGATCCTCGGCGATCAAGCGCTCGGAGCAGAATATGTGCCAGCGAGCGCACTGTTCAACGAGAGCGACGGCATTCTCGTCACACAGCTCCTGCTGCGTTATGTCCTAGCGAACACAAACAGACACGAGACGGTAAATTATAAACAAATACATTGATAAGGCCAGGTCTACATGACGCGGATTGTGCGCGGATTCTTGTCCAAGAAAGTTTGCGGATCGGCCATATTGGAATATTGGCCAATCAGGGAAAAGTGCGGACAGGCGGATGAGAGTTGGGCAGATCTCTACTTTTTCTGCGAATTCCGTGAATATTACCGGATGTAGTTTTAATGAACTATAGTTTCAAACAAAGATTCAGTGGATGTCGTTGTATTCTGTTTCCGTTTTAGAAGCTCGTGTCTTTTTCTTGTTCACTTGTTGTGCATTGACATAAACATGAACAAAAACAAAAATGGAATACACTTCTGAGTTATTTATTGAAGAAGTACGAAAACGGGAAGTTTTGTATAAAATAACATTGAAATCCAACAACCGGTATCAAGCTGGGTACTTTCATAGTTCCTCAAAATGACCACTAGGCGGCACTCCCTTCAGAATCCGCATAAAATACGGTCCGCGTCCGCTCGCGGAAGCGGAGCGTATTTTATCCGCGGACAATACGCGTCATGTAAAGCCCGCTTTACTTACGTGCTACTCCACTAACTATTATTTAGAAGTACAAAAATAACATATGTGACCAAGGGTCATGACAAGTTAGTCCGCTAACTAGTTAGTTACTAACTATAAATTTGTCAAACTGGCCCTACATAAAATAAATAAAATAAATAAATAATATAGGCCTACAGGTAAATCTGAGGAATTTTTTCATGATGATTATTGTTTACTGTACGACCCCACCAACAGCTAGGTTATACGGGGGTACGAATGAGCGCGGGTGATTATGAAACTATGGAGTGATGATAAGTGAAAGGATGTTTACAAAAGCCCATGCCTTATGCGGGATTCGAACCCACGCCCAACGGTCACTTCAGTCTCTGAAGCGTGCCTCAGCTGACTGAGCTAACGAGGGCGGCTTTTTTTTTTTCTTTTTTTTATGTTAGGCATCCTACCTGTCCAAGACAATGCAATTGATAGAAATCAGATTGACTAAAACCCTTGAATCACGCTCTCAAACACATAGCCATATTTCGGTAGCATGCGAGTGAGTTTTATTCTATGAGAAAGTAATTTGTCGATTTTTAATACGTAGGCCCTACAAATGAATTCAAAATAGCCCCATTAAGTTCTATATTCAATTTTTCAATTTTATCCACTTTAAATTGAATTTGCACAGAACGTTACCATTGTTCTAATAGGCCCACATATTTCTATGAAGTTCAACAAAATTTGGATCTGTGTTTTTAAGAAAATGAATTGTTATATGTACTAGGAAAACGCCTTATATGCGTTGTGAGATGAGCTTAGAAGTATGGAAATGTAGAATTAAGAACATTTTGTCAGCTCAATGTACATATACAGGCCATGGATCACTTCAAAGGTTTAAAAAAACGCGGCCGTCTGTTGGTATATGGACCTTGGTTTCCAAACAATCAAACCAGTGCCTTCTTCATATACATCACAGATTTTAAACGTTTTAATTTATTGGTGACACTTGTTGCTCATATTTAATAGTTCCCTAATTGCTTTCTTAATTGCTTTTATTGATGTGTAAAAAAGTACCTTAAAAATGCGTTTTCTTCGTTATTTCACATCCGATTGTTCCATAAATCGCTTAAAATAGGTATGATAGATCTTTCCACACTCAGTATAAATTTGAGAGCTTTTGAAAATAATAAAATTCCAAGTATTTCTCCCCTGGCCTATTCTTATGGGGAATTTCCATACTTTCCAATTTTTTTCCGGAAAATCCGTTTGACCGATTTTTCTGAAAAACAATCCCAACCTATTCTGGTATAACACCAATTTGTAAAAAAAGTTTCGAGTTGATTGAAACTTTTTCCTGACCTGTATGCCGCGTACAAAATTACACACAAAAAACAAACAAAAAAAAAAACATAAAAACCAAGCCCAAAATTTTTCGGTATATGGAATGAAAATCTTCGCTACGCTCATCTAATTAGGAAAATGTCAAAGAGAAATGATCGCATTGAGTTGAAAGGAAACCATGATAGTTTCGAAATCAAAGTGCGTAGGCATGTATAAGTTTCAAGAACGTTTTCCATCACTGAAAGTGTTGGAATCGTCTAACATCAATCGAACATGGACACTGAAGGCGGACAGCCATTTCTGGAAGCATTGACATTTCTTCTTCCATGATTACTGCTTTTATGTACAGTAAACCCTCGTTAATTCAAATTCCAAGGGACCCCAAAGATCAAAATTTAAATTTAAGAAATTCGAATAATGAAATAATGATTTCTGTTTGTGTAGTATATACTGTGCCTCTAAGAGACGCACGTCGTTTGTTCTCTCCCACTCTCCCCTCGTCCACACCAAGCATCTTTTGACAGCCATGTGTTTACCTTCAAGTGAAGTGTGAAGTGTTTTACCCACAACAAAGAGTGGATGAATACTATGTTATCATGTCACTCATTAGGAAATACTTACCACAGTCAGTTCACAGATTAAAAGAGTCAAATTACCGAATGTAAAGTAAAAAGCAGTGTAGATGGGAAAAATATATAAATATTGGGGCCTAGAATGAAAGAAGGAATCGTGATCTCTGCAGCACTAGCTGGCTGATTTGTTTACAATCAATATATTATATTTTATATTTACTCTGTCAATCAAATAATTTTAATTGAAAAATAAATATGGGCCTCAAATATATTATCGGGAAAGTAATTTTCTTTAACGGCAACACAGAGTAGTTAACTTTCAATGGACATGAGCATATCTTGACTAATGTCAGTGGCAGTTTCACTATTGTGCTGTCTTCAAAAGTAGACGAACAAATATCTAATACCTTTCGAATGCCCCGCGTTCTGTCCCAGATATAGTGGTACCAATCGGCGAGATTCTCGTCCGGCTGGTAGCAGACGTCCATCAGTTGCCACATCATGTAGTCCATGGTGAGGCGCAGCACGTGCGCCGGCCGCAGCTCGTGCGACAGCGGCTCCTCCTGATCGGCCGAGCTGCGCGAGTACTGCTTCACCGCCTTCTTGTGGTCCATCTTGCCGGGCACGCCCGCGTTCTCGTACGGAGCTACTTGACGCTGGAACTCCCTGTGGTAGCGCTCCTTTTCCGGGCACATGTCGGGGCACGTGCCGCGATTGATGCGCGCCTTCGCCAAGTCAGACTGACGGACCCGTTCTTGAAACGTAACAGTTTATGTAAGCGTATCGTACAATTGAATTTAATAGGAAAACACCGTATATGAGTTGTTAGACGAGCAGATAGTAATAATATGGGTAAAAATGGGTAAAAAATGCTCCGAGTGGTACCAATTTAGGACATTTTATGTTTTTTTTCAAATTGGCTGACCTGATCAAGCTGAAAATTTCCAGAAACTGTATCAAAATGTAATTCAACTTCATGCAAAATTTCATTTTTTTGGGAAATAAAAATATTTTCTTTTTTTCCCGCTGTGTTATTGTAATGGGTATTTTTGAAATGTCTAAAATTCATAAAATAAAAAGTTATCACCCGATAATGCCACAAAACTATACAGATCTAAGTTAGACGAGGAACCATATTGGAAACAAGTTTTTAAGTTGATAGCTGTAGCCGTTTGACCTGTGGTGAACCGACAAAAAAACATGAAAAAAAAAAACATAAAAACGAATACCAATTTTTTTCAATATGACAAATTGAATCCTCGCTAAAGCTCGTCTAATGAACGTACTCATCCGTAGCAGCTTGTCTCGTGCCTCGAGCACTCGATAGCGTTCCTCCGCAGTATTAGCCGGGGTCCTCATCACTCTCTGCAGCTCATCGCTCGACGCGTTAGCGTTGTAAACCATGTCAGTGTCCACGCTGCTAGCCGGCACAACTCTCGCGCCGGGGGAGTGCTCCCTAGACCCGCCATCTTTCTTCGCTTTTGAGAACGCTGACATCTGCTTCGGGATCAACTTTTTGCCCATTCTTTCTTGGGATTGCACAGCGGATGAACTGCGATCGGAGAAACTGAAAAAGACCCGAGTTTAATAATAATAATAATAATAATAATAATAATAATAATGATTGTTTATTAGCAGTTATACAAGATTTACAAGTTATGCCTCGTCTTTATAATACATGTTATCACAGAAGGTCAGCTTTATTATAATAGTCGTCAGTATAGTAGAATTCTTTTTCTATTAAAATTTTTTTTACATGAGATTTAAATGTGTACAGGTTTGCTATTGATCGGATTTCAGGTGGTAAAGGATTGAAATATTTGACACCGTCTTGATTCAGCCCTGTTTCATATAGTGCAGTGCGGTGGTGGTCAATAGCAGGTGCATTTCTACCTCTAGTGTTGTATGTGTGACTAGATTTGTTGTCAAATAAGGCGATATTATGCTTGACAAATAAAACACATTCAAGAGTATAAATACAGGCTACAGTTACGATATTATAAGTTCTAAGAACACCTCTACAGCTATCAGTCTTCTTTCGGTTGGTCATTATTCTGACCGCGTACTTTTGTCATTTAAAAAGTTTGTCAATATCCCTTTTGTTTGCTCCTCCCCAGAAAACGATGCCATATCTGATATCTTACAATTGACTCAAAATTAGCAAGATAAAACAAGCGAAGTTCTGGAGTTCCAAAATACATAAGAAGCAAAACGAAGAATCAATTTTGAGAGTTAAATGTCTATCAGCGTATGTGTGTGTAGTCGTGTACCATTACTCACAACGTGCTAAGCATTCAGCTTGCTTGAAATAGCTCTTGCTAGTGGGAAACTTGAGTTTGTCGACTCTACCTCCCAGCACTCGTTTTTTTTTTTTTCAATGTTGCTTAGCGACCTCACCAACAGAATACGAATACGATAATGAAACGATGAAATGATGATGGTGAAAGGACGTTTACAAAAACCCATGCCTTATACAGAACTCGAACCCACGCCCAACGGTGACTTCAGTTACTACCGCTAGCGATAATTAACTTAGCCAACGGGGCGGCCCAGCACTCATGTCCAGTCCATTTTCTGTGTGTATTTCTGTGCTCTATCTTATGTTTTTCCTCCAACCTGTATCCACCTCATTATTTCTCATATCACTTGCTTCTACAATGTATCATCTCTCATATCGTCCATCACAACAATATATTCTTTAAATCAAGTCCTACTTTCCAATGTCTTGTTAAGATAAGTCTTTACTGTCATTGATTCGCATTATACAGTGAAGTACAGGATTTACAGACATATACATACTAGGGATAACTTCGATTCCAAAAAATCAGAACCGGATATAACCGATTTACAGAACCGACTCAGAACCGATTCTTCGACATTTTTTGATCAAAAATGAGAGTAAACTTTCATCTATACGCTCTCTTACATTGGCGCGAGTTTATTTCTCGTTTTTAGGCGTCATCATATTAGGCCTATTCGGTTATCTCCGGCAAATTTTGTACGTCTGAAACTTACGCGCATGTCTTTCTTCTTCACATTTTGGGTTTTACTGAGCATGGAGGAGAAAAGACAAATAAACAATTGTGCATTGTGCGTGAATTAGTATATTATATAGGCCTATCTATACAATTTATATTGCGACAACACACTTGAAAAACATCTATTAACTATACCTAATAACTCAAATCAACATGATAAATAAATAAAACAATTATCAGAGAAGGAATCGATTCTCTTTTTCAGAACCGATTGAACCTGGAACCGATTCAGAACCGGTTCTCGGTTAACCGAAGTTATCCCTAGTATATACCCATTGTGCATATACCACATTAACTTGTTGAAATATTATCAAAACTATTCTTGAAATCCTCAAAACAATCAACTTTGAAAAAATGTCATGGTATATGGGGATAGCCGTATGGGCACTGAGTGGATCAGTGAGTAGACCTATATTTCTACTCTTGATTTGATACCAAATGATTTACAAAATATTCAATTTAATATTCCCTTCAAGATTGTAAGGTATCCTAATGGAATGAAATATGAAAAAATTTACAATTTGGTCTATAAAATTCAAAGAGGAATTAATAAAATCGCTCCCAGCATGGCTCATTCAGCCAAGACACTACTTTAGAAATTGTAATCAAATTAAGCATGGGATGGGATGAAGTCCTGCATAGCGATGTGAATTTTCATGAAAAAATTATTACATTTTTTTAAAAGCTTGAATATATTCGATTTTCTTCAAAAATTATTTTTTGGTGACATAGGCCTATAGGCCTAAGTTGTTACAGAAGAAACTAGAGTTTGGATTCACTCGTAGCAATACTGAAACGATTTGCTGAAACACCACATTATAATGAAACTTACAATGAAGGAAGAAATGATGAGTATTTATAAGATACCGGTAATAGGCCTACTACTATTTGAAAAGTCCTTTGCAAATGTTCTGTTTGAAAAGTAAATGAAGAAAGAAAATTTCAATAAATTTGCATTGAAATTTTTCAATCAATTGAATGAAAGTCAATGAAATTATTTTGATTATCATTGAAAAAAATTCAATGAATTTAATTCAGTGAATTCCTACAGATTCACAGAGAATTTTCATTGAAAATTTCAATGCATTTGATTGAAAATGTTCAACGTCCCATCACTAGTCCTGTATAAAGGTCCACTTGATTGTATCGGTCCAACACTCGAGCTACATGCTTGTAAATGCTTGTAAATGCTTGTAAATGCTTATAAAATGCTTGTGTAAGGTTTATTCTGAACATATCAACCAAAGATCAAATCTCCCCTCACTTAATGGAACTAAACTGGCTAAATATGGTAAATCGTCGTACTCTCCACATGGCCATTTTTCCACATAAACTGCTGAATACTAAAACACCATGTCACCTATATAATAAACTAGCATTCACTAAAGACCTACACAGTTATAACACTCGCCAAAACAATAATTTAGTATACAACCAACATGATTCAATTACAACCTCTTCTTTCTCAATAACTGGACCCAGGATTTGGAATAATTTATCTATTAAACTTAAATCCACCAAATCACTGGGTCTGTTCAAAGCTCAATGTAAAAAATTTCTCCTATTCGACCAAGAAAAAAAAAATACTGGTTAACCGAAATACAAGCGTCCAATATATTATCATCAATGGACCTTTTTTAACTTAATCATTTTCTCATTATTATTTATAATTTTCATCATGCGATCCACAAGTTGAAGTGTCACTTTTTATCTCACCCATCATAATTCATATTTTAGTTACTGTATTAGTAATGTTCATACATATATACATGCTCAGTTTCTGTTTTGTACCTTTTTATCCTGTTTTTTTTTACTTGATTGTAAAATGTTTATTCTTGTATTGTATGTAGACGGTTAGGTGGAAGAGCGGTGAACCAACCGAACCTCACCCTTTTACATTTGTATAATATCTATATGTAAATGTAAATAAAGTCATATCTATCTAACCTGAAAGGGTCCTGATGAAGCATGGAACTCAATTCTTCCTTCACATCGTCCGGTACCACATACTTCTTCGTGTCGGAAACTCCGATCGTTCTACGAGCTAATCTTTTGTTACCAAGTTTAGAACTGTCAGTGAGCACTTGATTGGCGGCAGAAGAACCAGTCGATGACGAGAGGCTCTTTAAAGAACGTCGTCCTTCGGAGAGACGTAGACTTGCTGGTTTCGCCCAGAAAATTTGTAGCACCACATTCCCTATTGACGTGCCGTGGACCTTGGCTCTTTCAGCCGACTCCTGTGAAAACATGTTTGAATAACGCTCAATTCAGGTTTTGAAACACCCAAGATAGGAAGAGAGCATAAAAGTTTATTAGTACATCAAGTGGTTGATAGAAGAGATGAAGATGAGGAGTGATCCATATAAAATAACACTATGCCTAATTGGTAGAGTTGTTCCGAGATGTAAAAACTAGGGGTGTGCGAATCCATGTTTTTTATTTCGAAACAAATCTTCATCAAAATTACCGAATCCGAATCTTTTCAACATGCATTGTGAAGCGTAATAATGGGAAAAACGCCACTGCTGATCAAGTTACACTTTATCCAGGAAGTGAAAATCTTATCCCAGCATGCTCATAATTACCCCTGTATAAAACATTTTATGCAGCACAAGTCTAACCATTACAGCAATTGTTCTTTAAACTTAAAAATACACTCAACAGTCTAGGAAACTAAGAATAGGCAGATATATTCGAAAGATTCAAAAAAAATTAATTTTTCATGTTAGACCGAATCCGAATCTGAAAGTGGATTTGGATTCGATTCGAAAAACGTGGATTCGCACACCCCTTATAAAAACTAATATAGATTATTGTTCACATCACATCGATAATTAATCATAATAGGCCCGATATCAAGATTTTTTCTCTTGTTCGATAATCGTATCAATATCCAAACATAGGCATCACATTGGAATTTCCAATTGTTGTTGTGACACTTTGATTCATTCCAAGGCCCTCTGTCTTTGTCAAAAGAAGAGCCAAGAATTCTGAGACGCAACAATAAAATAAGATATAACAGTATGTACATTGTGATCAAGTCTTGTGTAGGCCTATAATGTAAAACTAAGGGGAGGTTTTGTAAAGGTTAAAAACTTGACAGTTTCGATAAGCAAAAATATCACATAGTAAAATCTGAATCGATTATCGTATCGTTTGAAAAAATACTGATTGTAATCGATATATTGTTCATTGTTCGAAACCCTAATACACCCTGCCGGTTAATAATGGTTACAGTATGAATATAACACATACAATATGCTATGTACGTCTGTAAACTCCTATTTGAATCTAATTTCTGTAATTTTGTGAAGGAAATTACCACTTGCAAAGTGGCAAAGTCTTTTCAAGTGGCCCAAGTAACCCAAGTCAATTTAAATATCCATATTAATCGCACACTGGTACCATTATTACATATTGTTCCAAACATTCAGAACACTTAATTAGTGAAGTCATAACCATAACCTCGACAAATAATGCATACAAACTCCCAAGGAGTTCTTGCTTCAAAAATATTTGATTACCGTACCATATTTTGAATACCATACATCAAGAGGTCATAGACATCTGCTAGACTTTTAGTGCTAGGCTTTTTTTCAAATCATATGCAAGTGCCACAAAAACCCAAAAACTTTCATTCCAATTTGTTTCAATGAAATTTAATTTACACACTTTCGTTTGCCTGTGGCCGTCATTTATGATACACTTCTAGTTTGTGCCGTTCAAGTAGTGTTTTTTGTGTGGCCTATTGACGGCAATGTGTGGCCTATACGTAGGTAGTAGGTACCGTCTTTTCAGAGCTTGCTCACTGCTAAAGCTAAGAATGTGACGCGAATAGCTTTTAATATACGCGTAAATCATTTTCATCCAAGAACCTTTCTATATTTGTCCAAGTACTTTTTGATGTTAAATTAATTCTAACTATAAATTTGACTAATCCTACCAAATGCTATTTTTGAAATAGCTAATGCTGAAGAACAAAATAATGAATGCTATAATTGCATGCCTCTAATCATACAGAAAACGTAGTAACACTACTTGCTTACATGGCTATCGAAGTTGAGGGTACAACTTTTACGTTTAGCAGCCAGATGAATCTTCGTAACCTGACCAAACTGTGAGAAATGTTTCATCATGATATTCTTGTCCATCAAGTCGTCAGGAACATCCGCTACGAAGAGGGATTGTAGAGTTAAGATCTCACTGTTGACAGCAGGCACTGCGCTCGAAGTTGAGCTCCGAGGAACACCTACAACAAATAATACCATATTTTGGACTAGAAGTAGCCTACAGTAGGCCTATACTTGTATCCACGGAAGAAAAAGGTCGTCAAGCAACTTGACAAACACAAATATCACCGTTATATTTAGATAGCCTAGCTGTGATACTTTGAAATATTATAATATTTCAGGATGAGGTTTACGATGAGAAACGCAGCTGCATCTTTCTACGCCATCAAATCATTCAAATTACTAGGAACGCAAAATTCACTATTATGTATACTACTGAATTTTGTTTAATTGTTTTAATGATGCTTGGGAGGAGGGGGGCCCTCCATCCCTTCTATAATAATACCGTAATAATAATAATGATGATAATAATAATAATAATAATACCGGTAATAATATATTTTATTAAACCAGGTTGATCATTACATGATATTGGTTAGATAAGTCAGTTCTAAAAGTTAAAAGGTAATCACAGACGGTGGATTGCAAGAACAAAGTTTAGACCCCGGTCTACTTCAGACGCCGTCTAGGAACAAAATACTGTAGCAAGGCAATGCTATTTTGTACTTAGACGGCTTCTAAAGTAGACCGGGGTTTAAACTTCGTTCTCACAATCCACCCAGAATCACTTACAAGCACACAATCATACGATCACAAATAAACAATCACAGACAGCGAACAGAACTTAACGGCTTAATTTACAAGTTATAATACACTAATTTGTCATAAATTCCTCTACGGTATAAAAACATTTGCTTATTAGTCAATTTTTCAGTTCCGTTTTAAAGATGTACTGGCGGCACTGCCTATATTTTCTAATATATTACGCAACCTGTTATAAATCACACAACCTGAATTTAAGGGGTCTTTCTTGACTCGGTTTGATTTTGTCCGCAACAAATGGAAATCATTATTAGCCTATGGACTCTAGTATTATGGCTATGTACACATTTATTAGTTTTAGCTAGATGTCTATTGTCACACATAAATAAAATTGAAGAGTAGCCCATATGTACAAGAGCCAGAGCCTTGCCACTTCAACAAGTGTTTTGTCTTTTTGGTTACCAGTAGGCTACAGAAACTCATAAACAGGCCAGTATTCAGAGTGGTCCCAGTGTTGACGTCGTTAATCCATCACACAGCGTCAAGTTCAAGTATAGCTTTTGCTAGCATTATATTTTTCTGATACAGTGAAACCTCTACCCATCGTTTTTCAAGGGACCAGGAAAAATAAACTTTCCATACCGTATAGAAGAACGATCCATCCAGAAAAATTTTACACAATCAAATAGAAGTAGGGTGGTAGAAAAAGATGATTTTTTTTTTTTATTATCAAACTCTTGCAGTTGCACGGTGGCAAGTTCCCTATCCATCCATCCTATCACACCACCTCCCTAACCTTCTGACGGAATAGCTTCAACCCTATTTCATCCCCCTCGAATATACTTCTACTAAGCCCATTCCAGTCCCTACCTGTCCTATTCAAGAAAGAGAATTTACCGACATCTAACCTAGCCCCCTTTATAACTACCGATCTATCATGACTCCGCCTACCTCCATACCCTAACTCGTTTCTTTCTATCTGCCTATTCACCTCCCCCCAGCCCCCTTCTCCTTCCATTACCCTGAAGAAATTACATATCTGATCCTCCTTTCTCCGTATTTCCAAATCCTGCCATCCCAATTCTCGGATCATCTCTGATGGACTCTCCAATATTCTTACCCTCTCCCCCCTTTCGTTTTCCCCCCATTTCCACCTTCTAACCCTACCTGTAACCCTTCTAACTGCAATCCTTTGTACCCTTTCCATATCCCTAATCTCACCTAATCTATATGGATCCCAAACTGATCTAGCATATTCCACCATGGGACGCACTAGTGAGAAATATGCTTTTTCTTTTATCTCAATACTTGTCCCCCTAAGCTGCCTCATTACAAAGTTTAGTGCATTAATACTCTTTTTTACTATTCCCTCAATCTGACTCCCCCACCCTAGACGTCTATCAAATACCACCCCTAAGTACTTGTAATTTTCCACTGACTCAAGTGTCTTCCCTCCTACATCATACACTACCTCTGCCCTAACCCTCCTCCTACCAAAGGTGACTAACTTACACTTCCCTGCATTTAACCCCATCTTGTTTGCCTGAACCCAACAATTAAGTGCCCCAGATCTACCTGAATAGCTGCTACATCCTCCTCTGTATTGATTTCCCTATATAACACACAATCATCTGCAAATAACCTCATTTGATAGAAGAGGGACAGCGGTGGATCTGGGAAGATGCATGATTTCACTGTAGGCCTACAGCAGGGCCGTGCATTCCAGGTATGCAGGGTATGCCGCACATACCCAATCATAATCACACATTACACGTCTTATTAAATTGTATTCACTGAGATTATCTAGTGAACATTTTTCGAAATTGCAAGTCAATATTTTCGGTCAAGTCTATAGTTTTGTGAACTGCGCCAGTAACTTGTGTAGAGAATGCCGTAAAGACACTGCTTAGCCAGGGTAGCGAAGGAGTGGATTACACGCGCAGATTTACCTTTCTAAAGCGTAGACTTGTCAGGTGGGGGAGACGTCGTGAAAAGGTCGGCTTGGTATGCGATGGAATAATCGCATGGCATGGGTTATTCTATAGGGCACAATAACATAGCACGAACAGCAGTCTTAGGCCAGGCCTGGTCAAATCACACAGCTTTTTGTCCTTTCTAACCAACAGCAGAAACATTTATTTGCCGGTAGCAACCAATACTTCAACCAATTCAAGTGGTCATGGTAATAAATTTATACAGATAACTAACCTCTCATCATATCGCCAATAGCTTGTCCAAAGATGCTGGGTCTAAAAACCTGACGAGGTTCAGCTGAAGTAGCATCTGACTGAAGGCTAGGCCTCCCAACTTCTTTTTCAGTTTCAGTTGTAGGCTTATTTTTTTCTGTAGTCCCCCAATTTGCCGGTAATGTAAAAAGGCTCCCAGTCCCAGGAACACCCAAGAAAGGATTGTCAGGGGGTTTATCTCCTCCAAACATAGTGTCGGTTTACCTTCAACAGAAAATATATATTAGTTTGTTGATAGAACACGTAGGTCCAACTAGCAGTCGGTAGTTTCGAAACTGGTTCAAAACTACTATAGCTATCGAAGTGATGGATGAGAAACACTGTCAAGGTTATGCCAGGGCTGCGTAACCAGCTAAGCTATACCGGCAGTACAAAATGAAAAGTTTGCTGTCATCACATTAAAACCCTCAAAACCCCAAAACATAACCCAAATAAGATCATTTAGTCACAGCATAGTTACCGTACGTTATCTAGATATAGGCCCTATTAGCAAGATACAATTTAGTAAACACACATCTAGCACATAAGATATAATGGTTTCCAAGATACTTCCCATCTCTCCCTAACGACGTCAAAATAAAATAATCAGGCATTTAAGATAGTCGACTACACAACTTTGTGTGAATTTATGTGAATTTATAGTAAGCTGTATAGGCTTATGTTAGGTCAAGTTTTAGAGTGATGGTTAGGCATTATGTAGGGTAAGGTTTATATCAAATGGACAAGACTATTTTCTACAAACTAGTTCAATCCACTGGGTAACCATTACCGTCACATAACAAAACCTTGGAACAGATCGGCACGGTTTACTATAAATGTACCAAAAACTCTCAGACTACTGCTGATAATTTTTAATAATGTCAAAAACTTTTACTTATCAGTTTTTTTTTAGTAATTATTTTAGCGACAGCATTAATACTTAATGGCGACAGTGCACTATTCAGCTAAATAAATCGGGTTAGATTCTTGATTATTCTTTCTAATCAATAATCTAACCCGCTTTATGTAGCCCCTGAACCACCGAATTTGTAGGAGTACAGTTGAATCCACAAAAGACGATTCCGAGAGACCGTCTCTCCTATTCCATACCAGATCGATCGGCTGGTTCTCTCCTTCATCTTTCGTTGATATGAATATACATACTACAAACTCAATACGGTAGCCTACCTCAGTCATTGAGTT
Source organism: Brachyptera putata (assembly GCA_907164805.1). Classification (NCBI taxonomy): domain Eukaryota; kingdom Metazoa; phylum Arthropoda; class Insecta; order Plecoptera; family Taeniopterygidae; genus Brachyptera; species Brachyptera putata. Next base: position 56,461,661 of record OU015462.1, read on the forward strand.
TGTAGACTCAATGTACAAACTCAATGCCTCAGTGCCTAGGCGTATCGCCACCTTCACATCATAATATCGTCTACGCCATTGACTTTATAACATCTACGCCTATATAAGCCTAGATCCAAGTCTACCTTAGTGGCCTAGGTCTATATTAAGTTGGCCTAGGCCTACTCATTGGCCTACTTGATCTAGGCCAAAAATAGTAGTATATACAGTATATAGGTGGTTAATTGTATACAAATTCAATGATACTACTTCGTAGATCTAGGCCTATGCTCAATCATTGAGTTTGTAGTTTGGCTCAATTGAGTAAATAATATCCTTATGAGGAATTCTCTATGATTGAGCAATTGAGTTTACAATACACCAAGTTTACCTTGTGTTATTGAACCAAAGCTTGGAATCTAGAAAGTAAAAAGCATCCCCGTAAGCCCACGCACTGACAGCATAAAGCAACAACACAACAGAACAGAATTACACAGAACCGTCCCAAGCAAAGCCTTTTTGTAGGTTATGTTTGACCCTGGTTGGGCGGTTGGAGTTTTGGACGGACTCGTAAATAGGCCACTGATCGTACGCCTACCAACACATAAAAAATATATCATGCGCAGCAACGACTGTCAACCTGTGGCGCATAATATTCGCACGTGTCAGCAGAACCACAGACAGTGAATCTGACATATCTGATAATTTTAGTTGAATCTCCAGAATTTTGGGTTTTTAAATGTTATTACTGTAGTGTTCTGGTATGTGTATCATCAGTTGAAATGAGCGACAAAATAGACATACCTTGTCCAGTAGAGATACGACTATTAATAAAAGATCTGAAGGAACCAGCAGTTTTTCGAGATCTTTTGCAGGACTGGGATATTCTCTCTTGGACTTTGGAAAAATGGGCAGATAAACTAGGAAGTAAATCATTGCCTTTTCGATCAGGCGATGTAACAATGTCTAAAGTAAGTTCCAATAATGAAACCCAAAATACTCTCAAGACTTGCATTTTGTAGTCGACTATTGAGTTGACCTGCCTTTTGACCAAGCCGAGACCTATAGCCAAATGAATAATAATAATAATGTTTGTTTATTTAGCGCCAGAGCGCTACTCAATGAATACACCCTACTGAAATTATAGGGTAAATTACGTCCCGTAAAAGTCTCTATGGTGTCCGGGAAAGTCTCTAAAAATCTCTGTTTCGGCCGGCCAAAACACAGGACAATTGGGACGGAAACCACCACTGTTTCGGCTGTGAAATGTCCCTGTTTCGTCCGTGAAATGTCCCTGTTTCGAACGTGAAAAGTCCGTTTCGTCCGTGAAATGTCTCTGTTTCGGCCGTGAGATGTCCCTGTTTCGGCCGTGAAATGTCCCTGTTTCGGCCGTGAAATGTCCCCGTTTCGTCAGTGAAATGTCCCCGTTTCGTCAGTGAAATGTCCCTGTTTCGTCCGTGAAAAGTCCGTTTCGTCCGTGAAATGTCTCTGTTTCGGCCGTGAAATGTCCCTGTTTCGGCCGTGAAATGTCCCTGTTTCGGCCGTGAAATGTCCCTGTTTCGGCCGTGAAATGCAGTGTTGGGTAAGTTCCTCTAAAAAAGGAACTAGTTAAAGTTCCAGTTCCTCAGTAGAAAAAGGAACTAGTTACAGTTACAGTTACTCAAGAAAAAAAGGAACTGAAAAGTTCCAGTTCTAATAAAAGAACTTGAAAAGTTACCGGCGTGGAGTTTTTCTAGTGAGTGGGAGTATTTTGGCGAAAGGTTACCAAGGATTGCGGAGACAATGTTGCTGGGAACAGGGGTGGATAGTCCAAGGTTCAGGGGTGTGAGTTTCCTGGAAGTGCTTATTAGATATGACGGGATGGAGTTGAGAGTTTTACCCACAATTTTACCCAGTTTTCAGATTCAAATAGCGGGAATTTACTTACATAAAAAATACAAAAAAAAAAATCTTGGCACCGCCAGTTCAACTTGGATTTCTTAAGTACAGTCTGTGTAGAAGAACTTAGTAAGGAACTTGCAAATCGTTCCAAGTTACCTAAAAATGGTAACTTAAGTTCTTTTTAAGTTACTGCTGATTAAAAGGAACGAGTTCCCTCTGAAGTTCCTCAGAAAGGAACTAGTTCCCGGTAACTCGTTCCTTTCGATAAGTTCCTACCCAACACTGGTGAAATGTCCCTGTTTCGGCTGTGAAATGTCCCTGTTTCGGCCGTGAAATGTCCCTGTTTCGGCCGTGAAATGTCCCTGTTTCGTCCGTGAAATGTCCCTGTTTCGTCCGTGAAAAGTCCGTTTCGTCCGTGAAATGTCCCTGTTTCGGCCGTGAAATGTCCCTGTTTCGGCCGTGAAATGTCCCTGTTTCGGCCGTGAAATGTCCCTGTTTCGGCCGTGAAATGTCCCTGTTTCGGCCGTGAAATGTCCCTGTTTCGTCCGTGAAAAGTCTCTGTTTCGGCCGTGAAATGTCCCTGTTTCGGCCGTGAAATGTCTCTGTTTCGGCCGTGAAATGTCCCTGTTTCGACTCTGGACGACAGTCAGGACTCGGGACTATGCCATTTGATAGTAGAATCACGTAATCCACCCCTAAATAAATTGTCGGACAGTTTTTGCAAATTCATTATAGCGAGTTCTTCATTACACTCCTCATCATGTTAACTCGACAAGTACAAGTGAGAGACTGGACAGTGTGAACACTGAATGCAGCAATGGAATGCAGTGTGACAAGTGAAAACTGGTCATTCACCCCCATTCAACCCTTGCTTCATGTCATGTGGTACATTGCCCAAGGCAACAAATAGTTCTAACACAATAACAATCGATTCTAAGAAACAGAAAACTTCTCAAAGTCCGGCCCCATTTCAGCCGTGAAAAGTCCTTGGATCGGCCGTGTTTCGGCTGTGAAAAAGTGCTATATTGTCCGTGAAAAGTCCCTACGGTATATTGCCCGTGTTTTGTCCCTGGGAGATACAGAAATCTGGTCGCTAATTGTCCGTGAAAAGTCCTTAGATCGGACGTGGTTTACCCCTGTTTCGGCCGTTCAACATCATTAAATTTTCGGCTCTGTTTGGGCGCTAGGCCTATACAACCGCATCTTTCTGCAGCGTGTTTGCCTACCTGACTCACAACCGACGTCGACCTTGTTTCGTCGGGCTTAAAACTCGATCGTCCCTGTTTTGGCCATGTTATTTCAGTAAGGGCATTAATTACATATGCTACATACACTATTAATTGAATAGAAAATGAAAGTTGTAACATAATAAAATATAGGCCTAATATAACATATAATAACATAGACCTAACATGACATAACATGTAGGACTAACATAATTTATTTGTGAGCTCTCAGATATACAAAATAAGTGGTAATAGAAGATGGTATCAAGCTGGCAAACTATATGACAACTGTGCGACTAGTAAAGCATGCGTTGTCATGAAACCAGGAGGCCAAGCCTTAAGTACAACCTAGCATTAAATGATAACTCCTTTCTATGAAAACACCCATAATAGTGGTCAAGCTAGTCTTGAGTTCTAAGTTTCAAAACACCAGGTACGTTCTAGATCTCTTTTTCCGGTAGTATTCTGGTATGCGAGCTTTTACCTCTCTTTTACCTCTTTTAACTCATTCTTCCAACACACAATACAACGCACACGTTACGGAGCGAGAGTTAAACACGACCTACTCGTTCAGCGTCCAGCCGAGTAATGATCTAACTCTAGATCTAACTTAGTTCTGTATAGTTTTGTGGCATTATTGGGGGGTAACTTTTTTTTTATGAATTTTAGAAATTTCAAAGATACCCAAAAATTCAAAACCTTCAAAAATTTCAAAAATAGCATGGCGGAAAAAAAAGAAAATATTTTCATTTTCTAAAAAATTAAAATTTGCGTGAAGTTAAATTACATTTTGATACACATTTCTAAAAAATGTCAGCTTGATCGGGTCAGCCATTTTGAAGAAAATACATAAAATGTGCTAAATTGTTACCACTCGAAGCAGTTTTTACCCATTTAAACCCATACTGTTACTATTCGCTCGTCTAACAACGCATGTATGGCGTTTTCCTAGTTAGCTACCAATACCGCATCACCTCGCACATGCGCGTACTGGGCTATGTACCGTTTAACTGACTCTACCCTCGGACTCCTGGATACCGCCTGCAGTACACTGATGTAGTTGTGGTCGCAGCTATACAGACTTGAGGACCGAAGATGGGAATTAGAATAGGTTTATGGTTAGAAGGACTGATTCGAGGAAAACGGATGATGGGTCACGGCATCATAAAGACTTGGGAATATATACTATATAATATATAGGGCCTAATATACCATAAATAAATGGTTCAAAATAACTTTGTTGTGATTCAACTCTTTGTTCCAGGAACCACAATGGGAAGGAAAATGCAAAACTGTATATTTAACAATGAGTGAGTTCATTAAATATACATCTGCAGAAGAATCATCATCGTCATGGTTGTATTTTGACTATAAACATATGAACGAATGGTTTCAAGACAACCCAGCAATTCTAGAGGTGGGTGAACATTAAAACATTACCATACCATACTGATGCCAGTTTTACCAATTGATCATATTACTGGTACCGGAACTGGAGACGAAATTTAAAGAAATTTCAAAGTGCTTCAATACATGTTTTTCCAGTACATCTTCATGTTTCAATATAGTTGATGTTGTTTGATCATGTTTTTGAAAAGGCGACAAATCACTACAAAAGTCTGATTCTGCTATTTTTCAACGTATTTGCGATATGCACGCTATATTCACAATAGAAGCATTATAGATGCTATTTTTTGCACAATTGTATCAATTGAGATGTAAAAGAGTGAAGTTAGTTGGGAATTTCAAAAACCAAATAGGCCTAGCAGCTGTCAATGCAGGCGGCAGATGAGGCGTAGATATAACCCGGTGGTGCACACCATCTTACTGGACATATCAATTGATGTGTTTCTCTTGTATGCAATTGTACGTTGTATAATGGTTTTATCAGTACAATACTGTTGTTACGCTACAGAACGTTGTTGCGCTACAAAACACGACGTTTCAAAATAATAGATGCACCAACGTGCTACTTTTCAAATTCAAAATGCTATAAAAAGAAAAAATATAAGCTATTTTTACATGTTTCTACTGGTAACTATGAATTAGTTTATTATTTATTAAGGTAGGCTATAAAAGTGACATATGTAATCAAGAGTGATAACAAGTTGATTTGCTAATTATTGCTTCTAATGCAATAATCATCAGTTGGTAAAACCGGCTCGTAGGTACCTTAATGTACTAGCTTATTCTAGCTTCGTTCAGTTCTGTGACGGTTGATTCAATTAACTCGCTCGTATCCTGTTTCTTCCCTCAAATGCAGCGCTCGGGGGCACTGGACAGTAAATTAAGGCTGTGCCAGTCTCGAAGTCAGTATCGAGCAGAAATTCCTGCTAGACTCGCTCGATTAGGCCCGGTACTTTCAACTAAATTCTGAGACTATTTCCAAACTATTTCCCATCAACTTCTAGGTAAAATCGCGTTTTTAAAGCAAAATTCAACCAAATATTGATTCCTCATTCGAACTTACTACCCGGCACATGCAGCGTAGTAGTTAACGCACTCGCTTCATGTGATCCGGGAGGGGAGGGGAATTCCGAACCCAGTTCCATCCCCGCCGCCGATCATCTTTACAGAGGTTTTCCATGGTTTCCCTCTGTAGTCTAGGCTAATGCCGGGATGGTTCCTACAATAAGTCGGCCATGACCGCTTCCTTCCCACTATCCTTCCCATTACCCAAGAACCTTCATCTCATTAATCATCCATCCGACGCCATTAGATCTGCGCTATCATAACAGTGCGTCGTTAGACCCAATATAAAAAAATATATATTTTCCATATGTATTTGGAGTCTTAATAATGATTATATTCCTCTTTTATAGTTGTATTTGTATGGTTGTTGTTCATGAGAATCTATACTTGTATCAAATTAATGAAGATTTAATTCCAGACTGTTCAATGGGATAGCCTTGGGTTTCCGGAGAGGAAAGGCTCGGATTCAACCTTGTGGATCGGCAGTGAGGGGGCCCATACGTCGTGCCATCTCGATACTTATGGCTGCAACTTGGTAGCGCAGGTTTATGGAAGGTAACCGTTACGATGTAATTACAAGTGAATATGATATTTATTTGCATGATTTTGCAGCAGGCCCTAATACATGTGGAATTATTTATAAGACTGATTATTCTTACATTTTAATCAAGTTGTGCTGGAATGGAACTATGTAACCATGAAAGAAAAAGATTGTCTACCAACTAAATAATTGTGAATTTTTTGGTAATTGCATAGTCTTGCTGTTAGTCTTGCTTTCTTAAATGTAAAAACGTATATGATACACATAATTTAAAATTTGTATGCAATTCGAACCAGCCGTTTTGAAGAAAACTGTGTAATACATGCTCTTTATTCATCGAATAGATAGAAATAATAGCATGAAAATGTTGCAGTGATAGATCCGCGGCTCCTTAGATTCGTTGGTATCGAATGAAATATATTTGATATGATCAAGGTGTGTAGAGTTTTAGATTTTACTTTATAGATATCTCGCTCATCGTACAACGCATATTCAGCGTTTGCGTAGTTTTTGTTAACAACATACACTTGACTTATATAGCCTTTGTTTCCCAATAAAGGTAAAGGTTGAAAGTGAGGGATCTGTGGATGATCTTCTTTCGTGGTTGTGCGTAGTATTGTAAACCCTCGTTAATTCATACTCTGATCATTCAAATTTTGTTATGATCCAAACAATAGTTTTGATTTCTACAAGGTTTTGACAGATAGGTGCAATGAGATTGAATAGGGTCTACTGCAGGCGCGGACTGGCTCCAAAAGGCCCAGGGTGCTGCTTGTAAAGTGCCCGTAAAAGTTAGTGCCATGCGCACGCCGCCGGAAGCATCCTCGCTGATCGAAGTCTTTCGATTTCTTATGTTTTTTAAGTAGCTTTTTACACAAATCTTGAAACAAATTAATATTTGTATTGTATATAACTGTTTGTGATGGATTATTATTTGGGTATGGATACGTTTAATCAGTAAATAATCAATCGACATAGTAGGCCTAAGTGAATAATATATACTTCAACTACAATGGTTACAAACATTGGGAAGTAACAAATTAAAAGTTTTCTTGACATTAACGATGAACTCTGTCCCAGCTTGTCGATGATTGTGTTCACGTTGTGTTCAACACTGAACAATCGTTCTTTTTTGAAAAGCCGCCAAAGACAAGGCATGAACCATAATAATTTATTATTAATATTTACTATATTAATATTTAGTTATAGTAATGTATTTTGTTTGGCAATTCTTTTGCGCAATGAACAAATGAATATTTATATAGATATTGTCTATATAATTATATCATATGTTCGATAGGGGCCCGGAAAGGTCAAAAAGCCCGGGGTGCGATCGCATCCAGGCACCCCCTGCCAGTCCGCGCCTGGTCTACTGTAGTAGGGCTTCACCAGACGGTGCTGATGTTAACTTACGTGTTTTTGAAATATGTTTTTAGAAAACAATGGACCTTGTTCCCTCCCGAATCAACTGCTTCGTTGTTACCGACTAGAGTTCCGTATGAAGAGTCTAGCGTGTACAGCTCGAAAAACTTCAATTTTCCCGACGTGGATATGGCAACTGGTGAATTTCTGCTTAACAACTTTTACATGTATGAATTAATATCTGTAATTTTCTTCTATGGATGTGTTGGCCAAGTTTCATTTTTTCCCAGATCTACGAGATGCGCGGGTCATTACGTTGAATCCCGGAGAAGTTTTGTACGTCCCACATCATTGGTGGCACTACGTAGAAAATATAGAAACCGCCATAAGTGTTAACACTTGGATTCCTCTGGTAAGACGTCTGCAATAAACCTTTTAAATCAGAATGAAATATCGTATTGCAAATACTAGAATTTCAAGTGCAATACGCAACATGTATTAAATATTTGTATTATTTTATATGACATGATCATCATGCAACTCAAAATCAATCAATCTGTTTTTTTTTTATGCTTAACGACCTCACCAACAGCTAGGTTATACTGGAGTACGAATGAGCAGGTGATAATGCAACGATGAAGTGATGATAGGTGAAAGGACGTTTACAAAAACCCATGCCTTATGCGGGATTCGAACCCACGCCCAACGGTCACTTTTGTCTCTGAAGCGTGCCTCAGCTGACTGAGCTAACGAGGGCAGCAATCTGTTTCTTTTTTCAATGAAAACTGATTGTTCCAGAAAATTAATAAAGAAATGAACCCTATTTCAACATGAAGATCGGGCCCCTCAAAATCTACACATTTTCAATGATGTACGTATTTTCAACGTCATTTTAACCCCATTTTTCATTTTTTAAACGTCATACTTGCTAATTGCTATATTACTGAACCTGTTGAAAATATCTTTCGTGCCGACCTCGGTAGCTCAGTCAGCTGAGGCACGCTTCAGAGACTGAAGTGACCGTTGGGCGTGGGTTCGAGTCCCGCATAAGGCATGGGTTTTTGTCAACGTCCTTTCACCTATCATCACTTCATCGTTGCATTATCACCCGCTCATTCGTACCCCCGTATAACCTAGCTGTTGGTGGGGTCGTTAAGCACCACTTTTTTTTTTGTGATGGACCATATGATAGATAGATGATAAATGGTGATGCATTGTAGGAGAAGATAGTGATATGAGAAATAATGAGGTGGGTACAGGTTGGAGGAAAAACATGAGACAGACCTGTACCACCTCATTATTTCTCATATCACTAGCTTCTCCTACAATGTATCATCGTCTATGATCCATCTCTCATATGGTCCATCACAAGAATATAATCTTTAAATCAAGTCCTGCTTTCATAATAAACCTGTAATTGTGCCCATTATTGAACGTTTGGTAATCGTGTTGCCTGTATTTGTTTCAGCCAGGTGATAACATAAGTAGACTTGATGAGTCTCTTGTAAGGTTCTTCATTTCTCAAGTGTGCAAAGATGTGCCAAACCCCTCCATGTTTCTCAATCCGAACGAAGTAAGTTACTGGACCGTTACGTTTAATGTATAATTAATTGATTATAAGCTTGTATTAATCGGTGTGTTGGCTTTATTCCTGGGCCTGTTCAGCTTTCAACATTTAATCAAATCGAAATACAAAGCTAAAATACGACATTATTATATTAGGATTGCCGTTCGATTTTGATTTTTTTGATTCGATATTGAATTGACATATTTAATACTCGTTAAATTCAATATCAAAACGATGATCGATATCCATTGAACAAACTATCAATAACTTGTTACGACGATACGTTTATACTATCGTCAGTCCTGTCGAGTTTCTACCCTGACCGTGATCAGCTGTTCCGAGATATTTAGGACGTGTCCGAATTACCTTTTTTATGCGTACTTGTATGCTTGACCGTGCTCAAAGTACGGAAGTGACGTCATCAGGAACGTCCGAATTCATAAAATGAGAAGTCAAGTTTGAAAGTTCACAAGCATACATGGCATGCGTTCAATGTGTGCGGAACATCTCACTTACTATAGGCAATATCACTGTTTTATTCTAATAAATAGACAAAAGTGAGGTTATCACAGTTCCCGCCCAAAACGTGGTGGCACTAGATGGAGTTGGTGTTTGAGAATACTTGCTGGACTATGTGAAATGCAAGTTCACATGTCCCACGTACAAGTACAGGAGTGTAAGTCAAAGTCAAGTAGCATTGAAATTCGGACACGTCCTCAGTCTTCCGCGTATTGAGCCTTTACCTCTAGAGTGAAGAAGAGAGTTCAATCTGTCAGTATTGAAATGCCATAGAGTTTAAATTTGCTCTGTAATCTGTTTATTCAATAAATGTGTTGTACGCAATTGAATTGTATTTTGTGATTTAGTTTACGTCAAGAGATTCGCCTCAAACTGAGATGAGAAATAACCGAGTAAAAACAATTATTCTAAAATGATTAAAAGTATAGGCCTACTTTTTAAAAAAGATAATTAATTACTGTAGGCCTACTAAAAATGAATCAATAAAAAATGAAAAAATATTACTACTCCTGAATCAGTTGATTTCAGTCCACGGATGGACACAGTCTCCGTAAGAGCTCGATCTGCCCGCAGCGTTTACTTACAACTACCCATAATACCTGGTGAAGACTTATGAGTTGTGACTTCCAATATCGGATTTAAATTTCAAATTGATTCGATATCAATTGAAAATTTTGTTATATTTCAAATAATAGTCAATATTGAAGTTTCGTTATTGTTTGCACTTTGCAGTTTTTATTTCAAACGGCAACCCTACTTATTATGGACATTTATAACATCACAGGTACCAAGGTCATAGCAAAAATAAGTTACAATTCTCTTTTATTCTAAGTCAGGCTAGAATTCCACAAATGAGGGAATTAAAGGCAGATCGAATTTACCTGGCACAATATGAATATTTTATTATCTATTTTGCATTTATTCAAAATAATTTTAGTATCAAAGTAATGCCACAGAATTATCTGATAGGCCTATAATAAGTTTTTGTGTGTACCTGTGTGTATTTTTAAACTACTTTATTTACTATATCGATTCTGAATTGCCGACTCTTTGTTTTTTCACAGGAAGACTTGGTAGACTGCCCACTTCTCCAATCGATTCAGCTAATACAATCATCTGTACAAAACTGTGACGAACCGTCTGACGTGTTGGTGGACCGCCTACCGAAGAGAATTAAAGTAGAAGAAAGATGTACGGCTGACGGTAGAACATCACCGATATATGCAGGAGGACCTTCTGCACATGACGGTTGTCTTGAAGAAAAGTTCAACGAGTTTGTCAAGTTAGCTCCCCGATGTTCAAGTTCTGATTTCAAAGAGATGTTCATAAAAAAAAGAAATATTCTACTGCATAAACACAATAAATTCTCACAAGAAACATCAAGAAAAAGAAAAGTTTCTACTCAACATCTTGATTTGGATGTGAAAGACTCTCACGATTATTTTATTAAAAAGGTTATTAATTCCTTCTGTCATCCTAATGTTATTTCATTAATAAGAAATAATATGCTGGCTTGTAGTGAACCAGATGATGGCAGTTGAAAATATCAATGCTGTATTATCAGAGATGACGATAGTACCTCAAGAGATGTTGCGTAATGTCGAATAAAACACGTCCCCACTCTCATCTTTGCTACTTTATCACCACTCCCTTCTACTCCCTCACCTACATATAGAAACTGCTAAAAGTGCATGCTCATCCAGTGGCCGTGGATGTACTAATTGTAAATGTAGGTGAGAGGGATGGAAGTGTGTACGGGAATTTAGTTGCAATCAGCTGTAAAAGAGGAGTGTTCTGGTAGTATATCTTTCATTCATGGTGTTATTCCAATTTGTATATAATATATATTATATCTGTTCGAAAGATAAGTAATGCTCTTTTGTTCGTAGATAGGTGCAAATTGATTTAGAAATAAAATCTAATTATGTATTTCATCTGTATTGTTATTCCTACTTGAACAAGTATCTAATATCCTAGTGTATTGACTAAAACTTTTTTATTTAATGTATACAAAAATGGTACCGGTATCGAGATATGTGATGTTTGATGAGATTTCGCCTCATGGTGTGTAAACCTTTTTTTTTTTTAATAAAAAATGAACGATTTAACACGTAAATTGAAGAAAGACATTTTAACTAAATCGTGTGTGAGTGAAAACTACGACTTGAAATTGTAAAGATGATTATGTCAAATGTGTGCAGATCTCGAAGAATTGTCGAAACCATTGGATCTAGACAGTTTTTTCAGTAAATTGGTGAAGACTTTGGGAATGGCCACCCTTGCTCCCATAAGAAATTCTATTGCTTCCCAATATTGTTCAGCAATGCGGTATCGTTTTGCGAGATCGGGCATGCATTGTTCGTCTATTTTGTTCTGTTCCGAAAACGCTTGAAATTGTATTGAAAAGGGTGTATTTAGAAAAAAGTACCCTGCAGGGCAAAACTGGAACACTAGCCCCCCCCCCCCCCCCAGACCTTATTCTCATCTTTCAAATCGGGCCCGCATGCAATTAGTCTTCGAGGCACATGTTCGATTGAGTGCTTGCGTAGGGTGTTGAAATTTGACTGTGTTTTAGATTATCAAGATTGTGATTAATTATCAGTTTTATTATTGGTTTGATTATTGTTTTTTTCTGGAGGGAGAGGGAAGGGGGCACAAAATATTTGCGTCGAGCTACCGCTTGACTAGATATCTATTCGATGAATGAAAAAGTAAAAACATTCATTACATTATTTACTTTAAAATGGCCAGTCCGAATTGCATACAGATTTTAAATAATGTGTATCATTTCCGTGTTTACATTTGAGGAAAATTTGAATAATGTTGGAGAGATTTTATTTCTAAATTTTTCTGCCCAGCCTAATTTTATGGGGTTTTTAGAAACTTTGAGATGATGTTTCTCAAAAATGGTCCAACCAATTTGACCCAAAAACTATGCAGTTTCAAGTTAGATAAGTATGCGTATACAGAAAAAGTTTTGTGTCAATCAGTCAAACTAAAGACCTTATTATATAACCTACGGTTGGGTCAAGCCCTGCGACCTGTGCAGTGCTTACAAACAAACAAAAACACAGATAAAGCTCCGTAAGAGTTGGATGGAAATCTTTGCTGACGCTCATCTAAAAATACCTTTGAGTAAAAAGGTTTATTTATGGCTACCATTTATTTGAATTTGAAAATTGAACTTGTTTCAGTAAATAATGTTTTGCACACGAGTAGGCCTACAATATTTTTCTCATCTTATGGATACTTTCACATCATTTTTATGTATAGGCCTACTTCCATAAAGGAGGATCAACGCTGATAAAAATAGAGATCATTGAGTAGCACTTTTTTCGTTTGATGTATTTAAAACTTTGCCTCGTTTTTTTTTAAATACTGAGCTGGCAGTTGTGCTCGTGCACTGGCCGTGGCCGTGGCCCGTGGCCATACTGACAGAAACTCAGAAAGCGGACGAACTGAAATGGCGACAATCACTTCAATATTGATTTGAATTATTGTACTATCCAATAATAGACCTGATTATTCAAATTAGTTTAAGGATTCACTCTTTCAGCATCACATGTAACACGCCTAAAGAGTCGCTCGGTGCAATTGTATGTTGACCTGTTGCCCATCATCGAAATCAGATAGGTCGGGGAACCCGCCACCCAAACCAGCAAATCTGTTGAGGAATAAGTAAGGTTAGAATAGGACAACGACACTATTCTATAGTAATATTTTTGTAACAGGACTAGGGCCTACGCAAAACTAGGCCCAAATCCAGTTCTTAACGTGCTATATAAGTCCCAATATTCGTTTATTTCTACAGAATAGGACTTTAAACGCAGTGGCAGTATGAATCGGGCCTAGGCATAATATCAAGCTTTGGTAGGCCTATGCTGTATTGATACACCTATCATTAAGTATATGCACCTATATTAAATTGAATGAAGCTGCCTTAAAACCCAAGTTTGTGAGAGTAGAACAGTATTTCAGGGGGAAAAGTTATTGTTGTAGTGGTGATGCCTTCTGGCAATAGTCAATACCGGTTGTACAGATAATGATGATGAATGCCGGTTGGCATAGCACCATCCCAGCATTAACCTAGACTACAGAGGGAAACCATGAACAGTATGTGTAATGTATTACCCGTGTATTATTGTGTTATCCGGGTACCTGCATTAAGGTAAGGTAAAATTACAGAGACAATGAGCATGCCTGTTTGTGTATTTTTGCCCAACCTTTCCCCAATCGAAAATCAAACACCAATTGGCGATGCTCAGTGTTACAGTAACATTACCCAAGGTAAATATTGTCTACAAATCGCGCAAACGAGAACCGTTTTGACAACCATTTATGTTACTCTTTCGTTTTTTCATGATTGGCCATACACGCCCGCCCTCGTTAGCTCAGTCAGCTGAGGCACGCTTCAGAGACTGAAGTGACCGTTGGGCGTGGGTTCGAGTCCTGCATAAGGCATGGGTTTTTGTAAACGTCCTTTTACCTATCATAACTTCATCGTTGCATTATCACCCGCTCATTCGTACCCCCCTATAACCTAGCTGTTGGTGGGGTCGTTAGCAGCATAAAAAAAAAAAAGTTTGCCAATTGTTTCCCTGCTGACACCCTCTCTTTTGTTGCTAGAGATTACGTGGTGGTGGCGATCGAATCAATCTCTGATACCACCTCATCTCCCAAGTCACATGACGCAAGCGTTCTGTTCAATGGATTTCGTACAGTTTAGATCTTGTTTTGTTTTGAATAATATTTGATATTGTAATTAATTACTGTTGTCTCATTTTCAGACGATTTATTTAGTTACTCTACACAATGACGTCGATCATAAAGCTTCACGCTGTTTGCGGAGCAATGGACGAGTCTCCTCCTTGCTACATTCTCCAAATTGATGACTTCCGTATTCTGCTGGATTGTGGATGGGATGAAAACTTTGACCAAGAATTCATGAAAGAACTACGGAGGTAAGAAACAACAGTATTAAATTAGGATTGTTCCTCGATGTAGATACTTATTGATTATCGTTCACATCACACCGAAAAATAATAGTAATGTATCAATATTTTGTCTCCTGTTCGATAATTGTATCCAATGTCCAAATATCGTAGCCCTATCATATTGAAATTACCGGCACATGTAGCGCAGTGGTCGACGCGCTCGCTTCATGTGATCCGGGAGGCGGGAATTCGAACTCGGTTCGATCCCCGCCGCCGTCCATCTTTACAGTTTTTTTTTTGGTTGATTCCCACAATATAGGCCACGACTGCTTCCTTCCCACTATCCTACCCATTGCCCAAGAAACCTTCATCTCCTCATCCCATCATGCCATTAATCATCCATCCGACGCCAATAGATCTTCGCTATCAAACCCGCTATCGTCGTGAAACCCAATATAAAAAGAAAAAAACATATTGAAAATTGTCAATTTATGTTGTGACACTTCAATTGCATTTCAAACAGCTGTGTCGTCGTCATAGGAAGAGTCACAGATTTCTAAGACAACAATAAAATAAGATATTACAGTGACACAAACTTCGTGATTAAGTCATGCTCATGTATATGTAACTAGGAAAACGTCTTATATGCGTTGTGAGATGAGCTTAGAAGTATGGAAATGTAGAATTAAGAATGTTTGGTCAGCTCAATGTACATATACAGGCCATGGATCACTTCAAAGGGTTAAACCGCGGCTGTCTGTTGGTATATGGACCTTGGTTTCCCAACAATGGTACCAGTGCCTTCTTCATATCCATCACAGATTTTAACCGTTTTAATTTATTGGTGACACTTGTTGCTCACATTTAATAGTTCCTTTAATTGCTTTCTTAATTGCTTTTATTGATGTGTGAAAAAGTACATTGAAAATGCGTTTCCTCGTTATTTCACATCCGATTGTTCCATAAATCGCTTAAAATATGTATGATAGTTCTTTCCACATTCAGTATAAATTTGATAGCTTTTGGAAAATTTTGGTTTTCCAAGTATTTCTCCCCCGACCTATTCTTATGGGGAATTTCCATACTTTCCAAATTTTTTCCGGAAAAACCGTTTGACCAATTTTTCTGAAAAACAATCCCAACCTATTCTGGTATAACACCAATACCTGTATTTGTATTTGTATTTGTATTTGTATTTATTGCCGTTTCTTATTAAAGAACAATATTAAAATTGTATAAACATTGTCAGAGATATTAGAAAATAAAATTATAATAATAGTACATAAATATAAATAATAGGATAGAATGTAATAGCTTATGTGTCAATGATTTAAATCTGATTGAGAATTAAAATAGTCTTTAGTGCTAGTATAGAGCGGATTATTCTTTTTTGAGCACGGAATACTCTGTGGCTGTTTGTCGCTGCACCCCACAACACTAGGCCGTATAGAAGCAGAGATTGAACCTGCGCAAAGTAGGCCATGCAAACCGTTTGCCTGTTACATTGTCGTGCCAGTGTTCTAATCATGTAGTTGGCTTTAGCTAGTTTTTTTACAAGATCAGCAATGTGATGGGACCAGGTTAGCTGGTGGTCAACGATAAGTCCTAGAAATTTTGTACTGGGAACTGCCTTGGAAAAAGATGGTAGTTGAAGTGTCTTGCCTCTGGAGGAAAAGATGATGGCTTGAGTTTTTTCATGATTTAGTCGGAGCTTATTCGCTGTGAACCAGACACTAAGGTCTTACAAGGTAGCCGTCAGTTCCTCGTCGAGGTTGGGTGTGTTTCTTGCTTCGACAACTGCACTGGAGTCATCTGCATATTGGATTATCTTCCTGTTCGGATTATTTAGGGTAGTGCTCGGGGCTAGATCGTTTACCAATATTGAAAATAACAGAGGTCCGAGAATTGATCCTGTATGCCGCGTACAAAATTACACACAAAAACATGAAAACCAAGCCCCAAATTTTTCGGTATATGGAATGAAAATCTTCGCTACGCTCATCTAAAAAACTAAAAATTGAATTACTCCTATGAACGAGCAATAATTGTCTTATTACAATATGTCTTTGTATCATCTATGGAAATGAAATTCATGAGCATAGCACCATAACAGTATAAACTTAATACTTAAGAGTATAGAAAGAATAGTTTTAGTCAGAATAATGTTTTTTATAATGGCATAAGAATTTATAATGAAATGCCAGAGAATGAAAATTGTAAAAACTTGAACAGGTTTAAAAGGAAATAACAATTACCGGTACGACAGAGAAAATATCGATAGATTCAAGAATTATTAAATGTTGATTGTTGATAGGCCTATTATTGTGACTGTTAGCTGTTGATAATAATAATAATACTGTAATAATAATAATAATAATAATAATAATAATCAGACTCTGTTTCCAAATAATTTTGTCAGAGTGTGTTGTCCCACCATAACTAGAGCTAAGCTTTTCAAAACCGGCTAGCCACGCCTGACGTTTCATCATCTTCTTTCATTATACTACCAGCTTCCTCCACAACTCTCTGCCTCCTACTGTCTGTCACTGATCACCTCCTCCCATATCCATCCCCTCTTGCACGTCTTCTTTAATCACTGCCCACCACTTCACTCGCGGTCTTCCTACTCTTCTCTTCACACTCCCCGCTCTTTCAAATTCTCGTCTCGGAATCTTGTCCATGCTCATTCTTTTCATGTGCCCGAACCACCTCAGACGCTCTCTTCCAATCTTAAATGTAAGTATTTCCATTCCTAATGCCTTCCTAATATCGGTGCTTCTCAACTTGTCTACTTTTATAGACATGATGTAAACTGTTGATGGTTAAAATTCTGTTTGTATTGTTTTTTTGTATTTGTATTTGTAGGCCTATTTGTATTTATTGTCATTTCTGATTACAGAACAATATTAAAATTGTATAAACATTGTCGGATTCAACCTAATTAAGAATTAAAATAGTCCTCTATACAATAAAACTTGTTTGTATGTAAGAATTTAATGGTCTCATTTTTGAACTGCATTCTACTTCTCGAGTCCTTGATGTGGGACAGAAGCCTATTATAAATTCTTCTTCCGGACTGCACTGGTCCCCTGACTGTAGAGTCGAGACGGCAATATTCATGGGCAATCAAGTTAGACCCTCTAGTATTATGGAGATGTTCTATGTTTTCAAAGAGGTCCTGGTTATCTTTGACAAATAAACACACCGACAGAATATATAAACACGGTAGTGGAAGCATGTTCAGTTCTTGGAAACCCAGTCTGCAAGATGATCTGGCTTTTAGTGCTAGTATTGAGCGGATTATCCTTTTTTGAGCACGGAATACTTTGTGGCTGTACCCCACAACACTAGGCCGTATTGAAGCAGAGATTGAACCTGCGCATAGTAGGCCATGCAAACCGTTTGCCTGTTACATTGACGTGCAAGTGCAGTTGAGTGCAAGTGTTGTTTTAAAGGTCATATTATTTTGGTATTCTAGTGTTATAACAATTTATTCTTTTATAAATTGTATAACATTGTACCATGTAGGGCTACTATGAAGTTACTGATAGCACAAGACTGCTAAATAGGCCTAGGCCTACCGTAAATTGAGTACATTACATTACGTAGCTTGTAGCCTTGAGTTTTACAGATTACGGATTTTTATTTCACCGTCTTGATTATTTTTTCACAATATTGAAATCTACTGTTTGTTATGTTTCAGACATGTACACCAAATTGATGCAATACTCCTGTCATACCCTGACCCGCTTCATCTAGGAGCACTTCCTTTTCTGGTCGGTAAATGCGGTCTTAATTGCCCAATTTACGCAACTATACCAGTCTACAAGATGGGTCAAATGTTTATGTATGATCTTTATCAGGTACAGTAATAAGAATTCCTAAGTAGATCTACCGCATACACTTGCGGTCACATAAAAATGATTTTTGTACAAATTAAAAATTAATTTAAATCTACTCCCTAATTTTTGTAGACTATGAGGAGCACATGTGTACATTTTCTGCTAGTTTCAGTTGGGGTTGCCTTTCAATTTCGATATTTTCGACTGATATCCGATATCATTTTGATTAGGTCTATTTCGATACAGAAAATGAATTCGATATATCGAATAAATGAGCAGGCGACTGTCGACTCCCTTAATATATCGTCATAGTGACCATATTACGCACATTCTAGTCCAAGGTCAGATCGCCACTTGTTTCATCACGCTTGAAGTGTGGGTGTGTGTTTCAATACATAGACAAGTCACAATCTACACGTCACAAAATGAATACAGTAGGCATCCTAGATATAATCATTCCTAGATATAAGAAGTGTCGATAATTTTGGTCAGTATTTTTGTCAACAAATTTGATATATTAAAATAAAATGAAATGATATCATGATATTGCAAATAATATTGATATTTGGTACGATTTCAAAGAGAACTCTCAATTTTTTAATATTTTCAATCATTCTTTGATATGGCGTATTTGGTATCGTCCGTAATCAAATTGTCAATCGAACGACAAGCCTAGTTTTAGTGCATATATAATCTCAGTAAGTTTTCATTAGGATGCATTTCAATGTTGGCCCTTGATCCAGCACTTTGTGTGACTCCCAGTGGACCTTTTTCTGCTGTCACTTGCATGTGATCAAATAATTAATAGTATCAGGAAGTGTTCCCTAATTCTTTCGAGGGTAGACTTCTTTTATCTCTGTTCCTGCCAAGTCTTAAAGGACATGACAACCCTGGAAATAGATTCTAATGAATTATGACGCTATTATTTTTACCTGATTTTAGAGAACACTAGAAATCATCATCTCAATCCCAGAAACTATAATTTATTTATTTGTCCGTCAAATTACCGCTCAAGACACACCCCTTTTTCTGCCTCGTGACGTAAGCGTTACCCATTTTATTTTTACGGCGTTTACGGCGAATGTCACACACAGTTGTACTAAAACTGTCACTGAAGCTCTACTTTTATTTAAAGTTACGGTACATGAAAATTAATTGATTCAATGTAGGTAATCTGCAAAGAATCCCAAATATTGACCTGCCTTAATAATATTCCAAATATCTTCTACATACATTTCCTAATTAATTACAAACCATAATGAATCACCTATTTTTTTTTGTAAAAAACCAACCTTTTTCTACATCTATTTATATACATAATATAGGAGATACATTCTAAAGATCCAAAATGTTCAGGCAATTGTTTCCTATTATTGAAAAATGACTTTATTACGCTGACTATTATAGTCAGCCTCTCTTCTTCTGCTGGACTTCACTTTTCCCCTCGGTTGATTACTACTAGGAAAACGCCATATATGCGTTGTTAGACGAGCGGATGGTAATAGTATGGGTAAAAATGGGTAAAAACTGCTTCGAGTGGTACCAATTTAGCACATTTTATGTTTTTTCTTCAAAATGGCTGACACGATCAAGCTGAAATTTTTTAGAAATGTGAATCAAAATGTAATTCAACTTCACGCAAAATTTCATTTATTGGAAAATAAAAATATTTTCTTTTTTTTCTGCTGTGTTATTCTAATGGGTATTTTTGAAATTTCTAAAATTCATAAAAAAAAAGTGACCACCCGATAATGCCACAAAACTATAGAGATCTAAGTTAGATGAGGTACCATATTGAAAAAAAGTTTGAAGTTGATAGCTGTAGTCGTTTGATCTGTGGAGAACCGACAAAAAAACAATGAACACCAATTTTTTTTAGTATGTCAAATTGAATCCTCGCTAAAGCTCGTCTAACAAATTTGTTTGATTGTTATGTTATTTTTCTATCCACTTGTTTAGTCGAGGCACAACATGGAGGAGTTCGATCTGTTTACACTGGACGATGTGGACGCAGCATTTGACAAGATTGTCCAACTGAAGTACAACCAAAGTGTTCCGATGAAAGGTGAGCGTACATTTCCTCAGTCTAATAGGCTTACTGTTTAGATTCGGTTACTACTGTGATACGTATTACATATGCAGCATTACACGTAGTTCATTTGTTCTATACTTGTATTCACGAATAGACGAAACTTCCGATCAACTGAATCTCCTATTCCACACTACTAGTGCACAGGTGTTTTGCTCCTTTATATGTCGAGAAGTTCTAAGTACCGGTATGGTATTAAATTCCTTCAAATATTTCAAAAGAGATCCTCAGTTGATATAGATTTGATGAATTGCTCCCAATAGTACCGTAACTAATAAATAACTACGAAAATGCCATATGCGTTGTTAGACGAGCGGATAGTAATAGTATGGGTAGTAATGGTTAAGAACTGCTTCGAGTGGTACCAATTTAGCACATTTTTTTTTTTTCTTCAAAATGGCTGACCCGATCAAGCTGAAATTTTTTAGAAATGTGTATCAAAATGTAATTCAACTTTTCGCAAAATTTCATTTTTTGGGGAAAATAAAAATATATTTTCTTTTCGCCATGTTATTCTAATGGGTATTTTTGAAATTTCTAAAATTCATAAAAAAGAAGTTACTTCCGATAATGCCACGAAACTAAACAGATCTAAGTTAGATGAGAAACCATATTGAAAAAAAGTTTGAAGTTGATAGCTGTAGCCGTTCGACCTGTGGAGAACCGACAAAAAAACATAAACATAAAAACGAACACCAATTTTTTTCAGTGTGTCAAATTGAATCCTCGCTAAAGCTCGTCTAATAATAAACTTCCCAAACGTGTTGAGTGTGTATACTGTATAGCGAGTACATTGATTTTCTTGTTCGGACTGCTATAGAGTGTAGACCCTACTATTAATTGGATGAGCGAAGCGAAGACTCAATTTCACTTGACCCGAAAACAATGTAGGCCTACATTTTTTTTTTTTTTTTTTTCTCGCGCTCTACAGGTCAGATGAAAATTCAAATTAGATTGAAACTTGGCATGCCCATGTATCATCATCTGGATTGAATCTCATTAGTTTTTATACGCAATCAGTTGCACAACTTCTGAGAAAACTAATTTTCCATTTTCCGAATTACCCATAACAATAAGCCAGAGAAGAATTTTCGTGGAAAAAATGTCCTTCGAAAAAATTCAAATTTTCACCAAATTCCAATTTAATAATGATAGGCCTACACATTATTCCGAACTTTCACTAAAATCTAATCAGTCGTTTTGATATAAAAAATTATATAATGACAAAAAAAGCAAGAGAAGAATTTTCGTACAAAAAATGTCTTTCGAAAAAATTCAAATTTTCACCAAATCTCAATATAATGATGATATAGATTATTTCAAACTTTTACTGAAATCCAATCAGTCGTTTAGATATAAAAAATTATTTAATGACATTTTTACACATCGTTTTAAAGCTACGTATTAAGAAAACCAATTAAATCCAAGCAACAAGCGTCACCAATTAATGGAGAACGATTAAAACAAGGCCTTTTTTATTATCGAAGAAATTTTTGAGAATGAGTAATGAATATAAAAGGATGGTCTCAAGGTGTGTATATGTATACAGCTGTCATCACGTTTCATATAGTAGTCTAATATTACAATATAAAATATTAAATTGCATCTAATATTTCCTTCATGAGAATAGTCTACGAAATGAACCAACCAAAAGGAAAGATTGATTTTTAACTTGAATGCCGTCGAAACATCAACTTGATATAACTTTTTGAAAGAATTCAATGTCATTTTTATTAGCTCATCCATCAACGCGGAAACACATAACGCGTTTTCCTCGTAATATTGTATATAAGTATAACGGAAATATAGACTTTCTAATCAAGGTACAAGCTTAGTTGAACGTATGAAAGATGTTACTTATGTTCTTAGAAACTACCTATCGAAGCACCACCACAGTAGGCCTACTGAAATTTACAAAATATGATAAAATCTGTCTTTAAAACAAATGGTGTTTTATAATACAGTGAAACCTCAATGCATCGTTCCCAGATCCATCATTTTCCTGCTTGTATTGTTCATTTTTTCGCAACCCACTCCCATACAATCAATGTTAAATTTTCCTGGATGGATCATTTTCCAGCATGGATGGTTTTATTCTCCTGGTCCCTTGAAAAACGATGCATAGAGGTTTCACTGTACGCTCATAGAAAAAATTATATTTTCTATTCCAGGAAAGGGTTATGGTCTGACAATCACTCCACTCCCGGCTGGCCATATGATCGGAGGTACGATCTGGAAGATTGTGAAAGTTGGCGAGGAAGACATTGTTTACGCCGCCGACTTCAATCACAAGAAGGAGAGGCATTTGAACGGTTGTGAACTGGAACGACTTCAGAGGCCTTCGCTGCTCATTACCGACGCTTACAACGCCACTTACCAACAGGCCCGGAGACGGACGAGAGACGAGAAGCTCATGAGTAATTCGCTAATTATACACATACCCGTTGCTCAGTCAGGCATTAGTTCGAGTCCATCTTCCATTCATTCGCACTCCCCAATAACGTAGCTGTTTATTTAGGCAAACAACAGCTATCTATTCAATTAAGGTCTCGTTTTATAAATAATAAATTTGTTGATTAAGCGATAATTAGTGGATTAACTTGTTATTACCCTCGGTTACCAATGTTACGGGTTACCAATGTTATTTTTGTACCCCAATTGATAATTAGTAGGGATGTCGGCGGGTAGGATTTTTCCTACCTGGGTACCCGTCTTCATTACCCGACTCCTACCCGGGTTTTTCAGTAAAAATCTTTAAATCACCTTTATTCTTAAAAAGACACATCATTTTCTTTAATCCAATCATCACTCTATAGGTTAGCATGACCTCTGACCTCTAGCCTCAAGGCTTGGAAGCACACTGAGTCACTGACAAGAATGTTGCAATAGCAGGGACATCAGTAACAGCTGATCATGGGTGGGAGGCTCCGTAGGGGGGGCTAGGCAAGACGTTCTGTATGAGCGCATTTCTTTATGGTGACAAAAAAAAAATCCATGATGAAAGGCAATAATGATCACTTTTCATTTTTAGAATTCAAATGGGATTTAAATAATATTTCCTCTCTAACAGCGACAGGGAAACAAACAAATGTCAAAAGCTCATTTAAAGTAATGTGACACTAGCACATCTGGACAGCGTCACTTGGTTGCTATGGGCAACGCGTGTGTGTGTGTAACACAAGGCACAGCAGTGAAGTGAGCAGTCAAGGTCACATGCATGCTGCTGCAGTAGTGATGGGTGGGTGAGGGGGGCGGGGTGGAGAGAGGAGTGCGCGTGAGTCGAGCGCGCCTCGGGGTTGGCTTATATTCAGGATATTAGTTGCAATAATATAATTTTTTATTTTATTTGTCAGCAAATATCCTCCAGACGTTGCGCAACAATGGTAACGTGTTGGTGACCGTGGACACTGCTGGCCGCGTCTTGGAGCTGGCTCACATGCTGGACCAGCTCTGGAGGAACAAGGACTCCGGACTTCTGGCGTATTCCCTGGCACTGCTCAATAACGTCAGCTACAACGTAGTCGAGTTTGCAAAGTCCCAAGTAAGCGAATTAGCTCTCAACGTTTCCTTTCTCTTTTAGAAGTACTCGATTTGTTATTACAGTGGAACCTCTATCCATCGCTTTTCAAGGGACCATGAAAATAAAACCATACATGCAGGAAAACAATCCATCCAGGAAAATTTAACATTGATTATATGGGAGTGGGGTGAGAAAAAATGAATGATACATCCAGAAAAACGATGGATCTGGGAACGATGCATAGAGGTTTCACAGTATTTGACTTGGTGTGTATATGGAAATAGCCTGAGGCTTAATATATGAATTGGGTGAAAGGGAAAGAGAACAGCAGCTTACCGAGGTTCACAAGTAGATAGGCCTACTTATAGTGTTGGTGCAGCCGTTGATAGAACACAGAAATGAAAAAACACGAGAGTTTGACGTTTCGGCTGTTGCCTTGGTCACAGTAGAGTAGGTAACTCTATTCTTCTGTAGAGTTTGTTACCTACTCTACTGTGACCAAGGCAACAGACGAAACGTCAAAATCACGTTTGTTTTTCATCGCTGTGCTCTATCAACGGCTGCACCAACACTATAAGTAGGCCTATCTACTTGCTACAAGCTGCTGTTCTCTTTCCCTTTCACCCAATTCATTTGATTTGTTATCTTGGTTGACCTTGATTTTGTTTGTTTCTCAGATTGAGTGGATGAGTGACAAATTGATGAGAAGTTTTGAAGGTGCCAGAAACAATCCATTCCAGTTCAAGCATTTGCAGCTATGCCACAGTATGGCTGAACTCAACCGAGTACCAAGCCCTAAGGTAAAACATAACGTTAAGGCATTACTGGCAATATCAATCAATGTCAGATTCGAGGCCCCGTTGATTATCAAACTACATTCTATCATTTCCCACTGGGCCGTGAAAATAAAATCATTCGTGCAGAAAAATGTAATATTAATTATATTATTACTAGGGATAACTTCGATTATTCGAGAATCGATTACTACTCGAGTTTAATATTAATACCAAACGACTCTCAAAACTGAGAGTTGATTATTTTGCTTTTTTTTTTTTAGTTCGAACTGTACTGATTTAGCCGAGTTTACGCGAGCGACGTAGCAACTCGTGGTTGAAGGAGAATCACGTGGCATCGCGCGCACATGGCCATGTTATTGTGATTGGTTGTTGCCACGCAAGTCCCCTCTACCCCTTCCATCAAAGTCCACTCGTATTTGCCGTTTCCATAACATGAACGCTCGGCTGTCTTCGTCTTCATAGCAAACGTAAACAAACGGGAAGTGGGGGGAGTGCATTTGTTTGCTAACTTGCTAGTTGCTATGGTTACGGGACCTTGTACGGCTTAAAATAGCCGATCAGTACAGTGAATACCAAAGCAACTGCAACCGCTAATAACAACGCATAAACAGCGGGGGAAGTTTTGAACTACCTAGTATAAATTGATACCAGCAACATTTACTGTGACACCAAAGATTCTCAGTATCGATTCTTAGTCGATTCTGAGGAATAGATAATCAATTTTGAATTTTCAGAATCGAAGTTATCCCTAATTATTACTTATTGGATACCGGTATTGGAAATTATATTGGAATAGGCCTATATTGAAATTCATTCTACCGGTATATGTGAATTAATTTTATTCTCTTTTTTGTTTGTCTCACTCGTACTTGACTGTTTGAAACGCGCATGATTGGCCAATTCTACAAGATGGTACAGAGGCGATGCTATCAAGAATTGTTTGTTCACAGAGTTGGTATCTGTTTTGCTTACAGGTGGTTTTAGCGAGTACTCCTGACATGGAATGTGGGTTCTCCAGAGAACTGTTTCTACAGTGGTGCTCGAATCCATTGAATAGTATCGTCATAACTAACAGGTAAGCCGGAAATTTACCAGCTGGTCAGCCTGGTTCAAGGTCGGATATGGGCAACGGCCTACCTCGAATTATAAATCACAAATTCAGATTTGTAATTTTAGGCCTAATCTCTCTTGTTGGATAGTTGTATAAAAATTAATTATACAGTAAACCCTCGTTAATCCAAACTCGGTTAATCCGAAATTTGACATATTTCGAACTTGCCAGCGGTCCCCGGCCGAAAGTATAGGCATTTCAATGTTAATTAATATGGTTAATCCGAATTTCGGTTAAACCGTAATTCGAACTAATATTTCGTCCCTTCAATAGCTTCAACACTGATTTCGGATTGGATAATTCGAAATAATCCGAGTGAATTCCGTGAAGTTATCACTGTTTTCCCAATTTCCATCCTTTTTATTTGACGCGTAAGAATGAGTGGAAGCATGCTCAGCTGTTCCATGCTTTGTGTACCAAATGCAGTCGACCTTGACGAAGTCTGAGCTCGGAACACTCGTTCGTCCGACTCGGGACGGCCGAGCGCCAATAGAAACGGGCCATATGAGGATCACGCGTCACGGAGATAGCCAAGTACACACGATCAGCGAGGCCCTTAGCAACGGATCTATCACGTAGTCTCAGCCGGTGACAGCTTCCTCTAGCGCGCAATACGAAATTAACTATATTCTGAGCGGGAAAAATGAATTTTTGATTAATCCGAATTTTTATAAACCGAAATCATTTTTTTTAGGTCCCTTCGATTTCGGATTAACGAGGGTTTACTGTATACATTTTTCAAGTGTTGAATTTGTTATAATTCAAAGCGAACTTGTTTCCGATCCCAGATATAGGAAATACATGCTGAATATTTCAATAATTCGTAGTAGAAACTCTTTTTTTTCCTTGATAGCTAGTTGATTTACTGTAAAATCATTGTTTAATTCAAGTGTTTCTTCTGACACATGAGCCTACATAATTAATGCAGTGTTTACCATTTTTGTACAGACATTTAGGCCTACATCCTGTGTGTTCCGAACAGAGAAACATTGCTGTTATGTAACAAGGAAAACGCCTTATATGCGTTGTGAGATAAGCTTAGAAGTATGGAAATGTAGAATCAAGAACATTTGGTCAGCTCAATGTACATATACAGGCCATGGATCACTTCAAAGGTTTAAAAACCGCGGCTGTCTGTTGGTATATAAACCTTGGTTTTCAAACAAACCTTGGTTGCCTCCTTCATATCCATCACAGATTTCAAACGTTTTAATTTATTGGTGACACTTGTTGCTCACTTTTAATAGTTTGTTGATTGCTTTCTTAATTGCTTTTATTGATGTGTAAAAAAGTACATTAAAAATGCGTTCTCTTCGTTGTTTCACACCGAGCCTTGCACAAATCGCTTAAAATATGTATGAAGATCTTCCACATTCAGTATAAATTGAGAGCTTTTGAAAAAAAAAATTCCAAGTATTTCTCCCCGGCCATTCTTAGGGGAATTTCCTACTTTCCAACTTTTTCCGGAGACACCGTTTGACCGATTTTCTGAAAAACAATCCCAACCTATTCTGGTAGAAACACCAATTCAAGAAAAAGTTCGAGTTGATTGAAACTTTTTCCTGACTGTATGCACGTACAAAATTACACACACAAAAAAAAAAAACAAGCCCAAAATTTTTCGGTTATATGGAATGAAAATTCTCGCTACGTTATGTAACAAGTTGCAAGCAGCTGGTAGTTGGCCACTACCCTCTCTCTCTCTCTCTCTCTCTCTCTCTCTCCCTCTCCCTCTTGGCCCCGTGGTCCTAGCTCCTAGGCAACCATTATACTGTATCGGCAAAAATGCAAGTTGAAGAAGTAAAATTCTGTACTGTTCAGTATCAAGAATTTATTTCTCAAGTTTGTTCATCAGTTTTGAAATATTGCTATACGGTACATAAATGAATTGAAAATAATTTCTTTTTTTACGAGGATTTGGGTTTCAGCATTGTGCTTATTGTATACAGGAATTGTGATTATAAAAATGTACCAAATTTATAAGGGTTGCACATACAAAAGAAAGTCAAGTAATTTTTATAATGTAATAAATGTGTAGACCTATTAATATGTAGATGTGTTTTTTGAATAGAACATCACCCGGCACACTAGCACGAGACCTCGTTGACAACGGCGGGAATAGAACCATGAACCTCGAGATCAGACGCCGCGTTAGGCTGGAAGGGGCGGAGCTTGAAGAGCATTATCGTAAAGAAAGAGAAAGCAAAGAAAGTCGACTTGAAAAGAGGTTCGTATCTACTTATTGTAATACCCTTTTGCACGTTATCTTTCCTCCTGGCTTCTACTACGGACTTCATTCTGCAATTTAACTCTTTTGTATAGGCCGACATCGTATCGACAATCTTATTAGACGAGCTTTAGCGAGGATTCAATTTGACGTACTGAAAAAAATTGATGTTCGTTTTTATGTTTTTTTTGTTTTTTTTCAATGTTTTTTTGTCGGTTCTCCACAGGTCAAACGGCTACAGCTATCAACTTCAAACTTTTTTTCAATATGGTCCCTCATCTAACTTAAATCTGTATAGTTTTGTGGCATTATCGGGTGGTAACTTTTTATTTTATGAATTTTAGAAATTTCAAAAATACCCATTAGAATAACATAGCGGAAAAAAAATATATATATTTTCCAAAAAACTGAAATTTCGTGTGAAGTTGAGTTACATTTTGATACACATTTCTAAAAATTTTCAGCTTGATAGGGTCAGCCATTTTGAAGAAAAAACATAAAATGTGCTAAATTGGTTCCACTCGAAGCAGTTTTTACCCATTTTTACCCATACTATTACTATCCGCTCGTCTAACAACGCATATATGGCGTTTTCCTAGTTTTATTCACTAGGAAAATGCAACGTGTGTGTTGTAAGATGAGCGAGAGTATTTGGAAGTGCAACAAATATTTATATGGCTGTGAATCGGTGGAAGTTTAGTTGACCTTGAGCTTGGTGAGTTTGTAACTATGGTGACCATCAGAAACACCTTATAGCAAACTTTTTTTTTACTGAACTAAGCTTTCTTATAGCAAACTTTTTTTACTGAACTAAGCTTTTTAGTTATCCACCAGACTGGGTATTCAAGCGCTGTGACTCTCAATAGTGTGAAAGAAGAAATGCGGTACAAATAGTCTGGCTGCAAACCCAACATGTAGCTTACTACGCACCTTATCTCTTAACATGTAGAGTATATTATTGTATTGCAGGCTCACCTACATGATGATTACAGTACAACCTTGATAGTATGACGTTCAGGGGCGACAGTTAAATCGTCGTATTATCGCGATCGTCGTTATAAATGAAATTTATCCCTTTTTTTGAATTATAGGAAGATGAAGGATTTAGGAAAATTAATTACAATAAGATACTGTATTGTCGTCAACAATTGACATTTATGTTGTAGTCAGTACAGTTATAAATATAACAATAATTATTATTATGTATTAGGTTTGCCGTGGGTAGGATTTTTCCCACCCGTGTACCCGTCTTCATTACCGACTCATACCTGGATTTACGCGCCAAAAAATTCCTATTGGCCCTAAATCACCTTTATTCATGAGAAGATGCGTAATTTTCCTCAATCCAATCATCACTTTACAGCAACAAGACCTCCATCCTCAAGGCTTGGAAGCACACTGAGTCACTGACAAGAATGTTGCAATCGCAGGGACATATGGGCCCCTACCAGTAACAGCTGATCATGGGTAGGAGGCCCCGTAGGAGTGGGGGGGGGGGGGTACGCAAGACGTGCTGAGCACATTCATTGATGGCGACAAAAAATAATTCCAAAATGAAAGTATTTTAAAAAGGCAATAATGATCGCCTTTCGTTCTTGGAAGTAAAAAGTGAATTCAATAATATTCCCTCTCTAACAGTGACAGGGATACGAACACATGTCAAAAGCACATTAATGCGACACTTAGCACATCTGGACAGCGTCGCGTGGTTGCTATGGGCAGTGCATGTGTGTGTGTGTGTGATACGAGAAAGAGCAGTGCATGCTGCAGTAGTGTGGGTGGGTGAGGGGGTGGGCTGGAGAGAGGAGAGCGCGTGAGGCGAGTCGTGAGCTTGAGCTTGACTGCATCTTTGCAACGAAGTGTACATATTATTATAATACAGTATTTATGTTGGAAGTTTTGCAATTAATTCGTCGTAGTAATTGCATTTTTGATACTGTGGGGCCCATTTTAATCGTCGTATTATCGCGATCGTCGTTATAATGAGCGTCGTACTAACAAAATGAAATAACATTGAGTCTTATGGGGATTGGCCGGGACTATCTCAAAACGACGTTCTATCGCGATCGTCGTTGTATCGAGCGTCGTACTATCAAGGTTGTACTGTATAATGGAAATTTAATCCATTTTTTCTTAAAATTTGTTTATTTGGTTCATACATTATGTAAACATTTTTATCTTTCTAATAATGTGCATCATAAATACCGGTAAGTTGAGATTCAGTTGAAATTGATCAAATTATAATTTTTATATTCTTCTTCCCATAAGTATTTCCTTTTTTTTTCATGTTGCTTAACGACCCCACCAACGGCTAGGTTATACGGGGGTATGAATGAGCGGATGATAATGAAACAATGAAGAGATGATAGATGAAAGGACATTTACAAAAACCCATACCTTATGCAGGACTCGAACCCACGCCCAACGGTGACTTCAGTTACTACCGCTAGCGATAATTGACTTAGCCACCGGGGCAGCTAAGTATTTCCTATCACTGTTTTTTTTTTAAAGTGGCTCAACTGATTTTGGTCAAAAACAAGGGCTATACGATTGTATTTTGGGGAAAAGTTACCGTAAGTAACATTTTGGAGTGATTGTTCCTCCGCCTGACCACAAACGAGGACCACACCAATGACTCACTGAACCATATACCGTATCTTTCCGGTTTGTGAAGGGAATCTTTGCTTGTGACAACTTCAACTTTGCTTTACCGTATATAAACATGTAATTTTAATTTTAACACCATTGGCCCATTTTCAAGGTTGTCCAGTTAAATAAGGTATATTATTCAAGGTAATAAAGACTAAAATGATCTAAAAATTGGAGAAAAGTAATAAGGTAAATAATGAGGTAAAACAGGATGTGTTTTCTATAAACATGTAATTTTAATTTCAACACTATTGGCCTATTTTCAAGATTGTTTAGCCGCCCCGGTGGCTAAGTCAATTATCGCTAGCGGTAGTAACTGAAGTCACCGTTGGGCGTGGGTTCGAGTCCCGCATAAGGCATGGGTTTTTGTAAACGTCCTTCCACCTATCATCACTTCATCGTTGCATTATCATCCGCTCATTCGTACCCTCGTATAATCTAGCTGTTGGTGGGGTCGTTGAGCAACATTGAAAAAAAAAAAAAAAAAAAAAAAGCAGGATCAGAAGCTCTGAGACATGTGTAACGTTCCGAACTGAAATTTTTCTGATCGATACTTCTTACTCGCCATTAAATTATACTAACTTTATACTCTCAACATTTGTATTGTTTTTCTGTTCTTAGTGACGATGCCGAATCTTCCGAGTCGGAAGACGAAATGGAGCTGAGCGCAGTTGCGAAAGGAAAGCATGATTTATTAGTAAAAACGGAAACTAAAACACAGACTGGCTTCTTCAAAAGTAATAAGAAGCAGTATCCCATGTTCCCATTCTTCGAAGAGAAAGTCAAGTATGATGAATATGGGGAAATAATTAGGCCCGAAGATTTTAAACTTGTCGATGCTAATCCAGAAATCGAAGATAATAAGGAGAATTTGGAAATTAAAGAGGAAGAAGTCGCAGGTAAATTGATTTCTAGTTGTAACCTACTTGTATACTGACTCTGTATCATATCATATATGCATTGGGTAAAAGAGCAAAGAGAGAACAGCAGCTTACCGAGGTTCACAAGTAGATAGGCCTACGTATGGTGGTGGTGCAGCCGTTGATGGAACACAGAGATTTTGACGTTTCGGCTGTTGCCTTGGTCACAGTAGAGTTGGTAATCTGTATCATAAGCTCAAAAGAAATTACAGTGGAACCTCTATCCATCGTTCCCGGATCCATCGTTTTCGTGCTTGTATCATTCATTTTTTCTCACCCCACTCCTATTCAATCTATGTTAAATTTTCATGGATGGATCGTTTTATTTTCTTGGTCCCTTGGAAAACGATGCATAGAGGTTGCACTGTACCTACAAATTGAATTTGGTAGTTTGTTCCAAGGCCTGACCATAGGGTGCTGAGAGCAGGCAGTGCACTCTGGTGGCAAGCCAGTACAGGAAGCAGTTTACATCTCCTCTCTTTGAGTGTGTTTTGATAGCTATACACTCACCTGATGAGATCCAAAAGTTTTAGTCCATTATTAATGTTCCTGTGATTTTCGCCTGGTGGTTCAATCCTTCAGAGTCCGTGGAAAAGATTGTGGGAAACTTGAGTTTGTTTATTCTTGTGAAACAAACCACCCAGTACTCATGTCCAGTCTATTTTGTGTTATTTTGTGCCGTATTCATGTCTGTCCACAAACCTGCACCAGAATACAAAATTAATTATTCTTTGGGGTGGCAAGATCGCCCTTGTGGTGCCCCGTTCAAACGATCTAATCTTCCACCCATAGCCTTAATTGGGGAACAATGATTTTGTATCAAGTTTCGATGTTATTAAAAAAATAAAAAAAAACGAAAATTCACTTTGCAAAATACGGTATACTGTAAGCCCTGCTTGTTGCAAAGTCGGACCCAGGCCTAAAAGTTCAGTTCTCTGCTAATTTTCCCCACATTTAAATTTTTCCGTGCATATTTATAATTTTGTGTGTGTATTATATTTCATATTTTACCGTTTTTTCGATGTCATTTACATCCCAGCCGTACTAATTGGTAATCACTTTGCAGTGGACAACCCGGAAGTCCCGACGAAATGTATCTGCGCGTTGAAACAGGTCCGCGTGGCCGCGCAGGTCCAGTACATCGACTTCGAGGGCCGATCGGACGGCGAGTCGCTGCAGAAGATCCTGAGCCAGCTGCGGCCGCGGCGCCTGATCCTCGTTCGAGGCACGCCCGAGAGCACGCACGCGATGAAGACGTACTGCCGGCAGGCGACCGGCGCCAGGGTGTTCACGCCAGCGCGCGGCGAGGTAGTCGACGCCACCACGGAAACACACATCTACCAAGTACGTGAACCGTCGCTCGATACCCGCTGCGGTCGTCCGTCCTGACCCGTGGGGGTTTCTCGTGGTTTCTCTCTGTAGTTCAGGGCAATACTGGGATGGTTCTTCAACTTTTAACTGCTACACACGCGTGTACGCGTTTTAGCCTGCCGTGACCATCGTGCTACGCTTGGGAAAACAGTGATAACTTCACGGAATTCACTCGGATTATTTCGAATTATCCAATCCGAAATCAGTGTTGAAGCTATTGAAGGGACGAAATATTAGTTCGAATTACGGTTTAACCGAAATTCGGATTAACCATATTAATAAACATTGAAATGCTTATACTTTTGGCCGGGGACCGCTGGCAAGTTCTAAATATGTCAAATTTCGGATTAACCGAGTTTGGATTAGCGAGGGTTTACTGTACCAACCAAACGGAAATTTCAATATAAAATATGGTGACGTGGCACCTCGAAATGAGTCGATAGATACGTCAATAGAAATAATTTCCATGACTATCAATACATACCATGACACGACATAGGGACTACCACGACATTTTAACATGACGAGCTTTATGTGAATTATTTTTCAAAAGTGACATTTGCTCGACGGATTAGACGTCAAGACTTGGTATGTTGGTAGACTTGTCACTGGCAATTCAATTCGTACCCGTAACCCAAGCATTCACTACTCATTCAATAAACTCATGCATCAGAATAAAGTAGGCCCTAAATATGACTGGAAATAATCAAGGTCGTTTCCACATCTGTTATCTACTAACAACCGAATATTGACAGCATGTTATCTACCTATAAATAAATACTACGTATTAGTATTTGTATTACATGTATATTCAATGCTGTTTAATAAACAAATTATTATTATTATAATAATTAACAATGAGGGTTATCAATAAATTTCAAAAATTGTCATCGTTACGATAAAAAATTGGAATATTCATTGTATGATAAATTCATTAGCAAAACAACAGTCAATATCGATTGAAAAATTGTAAAGATCTAAAATCATACAGCTGCCGGGAATTTAGTACTATCGGGTGCGAGAAACTTGAGCCGTGACACTCAGTCAGATCAAAGTACACAGAGTTTGAATGGACTCCCTAGTGAACCACTGCAATATTTCCGATATCGATTAGGGATAACTTCGATTATTCGAGAATCGATTACTAATCGATTCTACTACCAAACGACTCTCAAGAACGAGAGTCGATTATTTTCCCATTTTTTTTTTTTGGTACGAACTGTACTGATTAGCCGAATTTACGCGAGCGACGACTGACCGTGGAGTGGTACAGTCGTAGCAACTCGTGGTTGAAGGAGAAGCACGTGGCATCGCGCGCACATGGCTATGTTATTGTGATTGGTTGTTGCCACGCAAGTCCCCTCTAAGTGGGGAGAGTGCATTTGTTTGCTAACTTGCTAGTTGCTATGGTTACGTGACCTTGTACGGCTTAAAATAGCCGATCAGCACAGTGTATACCAAAGCAACTGTAACCGCTAATAACAACGCAAAAACAGCGCTGGAAGTTTTGAACAAGTATAAATTGATACCAGCAACATTTAGCCTACTGTACCAAAAATTTTCAGAATCGATTCTTAGTCAATTCTGAGGAATAGATAATCGATTTTGAATTTTCAGAATCTAAGTTATCCCTAATATTGATTGATAATTTCGATATCTCAACCAATATCCAATAATAAAAAGTCGATATCATTTCAGAACGGAAAGAATGGAAACCCTACATGAAGTTCTCTCCACATACCAGTACAGTGAACCCTCGTTAATCCAAACTCGGTTAATCCGAAATTTGACATATTTAGAACTTGCCAGCGGTCCCCGGCCAAAAGTATAAGCATTTCAATGTTAATTAATATGGTTAATCCGAATTTCGGTTAAACCGTAATTCGAACTAATATTTCGTCCCTTCAATAGCTTCAACACTGATTTCGGATTGGATAATTCGAAATAATCCGAGTGAATTCCGTGAAGTTATCACTGTTTTCCCAAGTTCCATCCTTTTTATTTGACGCGTAAGAATGAGTGGAAGCATGCTCAGCTGTTCGATGCTTTGTGTACCGAATGCAGTCGACCTTGACGAAGTCTGAGCTCGGAACACTCGTTCGTCCGACTCGGGACGGCCGAGCGCCAATAGAAACGGGCCATATGAGGATCACGTGTCACGGAGATAGCCGAGTACACATGATCAGCGAGGCCCTTAGCAACGGATCTATCACGTAGCCGGTGACACAGCTTCCTCTAGCGCGCAATACGAAATTAACTATATTCTGAGCGGGAAAAATTACTTCTTGGTTAATCCGAATTTTTATAAACCGAAATCATTTTTTTTAGGTCCCTTCGATTTCGGATTAACGAGGGTTTACTGTATTATCAATTTGCTGTTGATAGAAATATTCTCATTATGCCATTATTTCATTCCATTATCATTTTCATTATTTTATTATGTCAGAAGCTATTAAGCCTAGTTATACCGGTAATTACCGAACGTTTGCATTATATGCTCAATATCTATCCGCACATATGTATTGGCCCTCTCTTACACCCCATTTACATTACTACTCAACTACTCTGGTAACCCCATCTACGATCGTAGGTTACCGTGTGTGAACACCAAATAGTGGCTACGCTCGTAACAAAAGCTACTACAGTCAACTTACTCTCGTTACTAGGGTTACTGTAGTAGATGTACCCGTATGAACGCTCATAGCTTGGTACGATCGTAGCCTCGTAGGAAGTCTTTGCTCTAGGATACGTTTTGGTAGAATAATTACAATATGGCGTCGGCAAAAGGTGTCAAAACACTCACGCGGTAAAATATGTAACTAAAACGTATAGCAACCAAGAACCTATATTTTGTCCGTGTGAACGCAATATTAGTTACTGCCCATTTACTATAGTAACTCTACTGTAGTAGGATGGTAGTAATGTAAACAGGGTGTTATAGAAAGTTAACTTGGTCAACTCTTTTTATATCATTTCTTTTGAATGCCAAAGATTTGAAATAGCAAGGGCTTGGCTCCCTGTTTTTACAAGTTTTTGTTCCGGTGTGGATAGGGTTTACGGCAAAAGTTTGTGTTAAAGAGTTGGTCCAGGCATGGAGATCGTTCGTATCGTTCGAAACGTATCGTTTCGTTTAGCTAGCTCATGTTACTGATAGTCTTTTCTTGACAAATATTATGTTGGTACATTTCAGGTTCGGCTAACTGATGCTCTCGTATCGTCGCTCGAGCTCAAGAAAGGGAAAGATGCGGAGCTTGCGTGGTTGGATGCGCAAATAATGCTCCGTGACTCGGCGAAAGATGCGAAACCGGTCCTTATGGAGGTCGACGAGAACCAACTCGAGGATCAGGAGGACCAGATCTACACGCTGGAGCCACTCCCCGCAAATCAGGTGACATTTCTAGTAGGCCTATTAGTAGTGTGTGATATCGCTTCTTCATAGTTAAGAGGACGAGTCACTGAAAAAAACGAGTTTTTCTCATGTTTCCGTTCTTCTTTTTCGTATTATTTTCAATCACACTTAACCCTTTCACGGTTTCGCACGTATGCCAGCCGTTTTTCAATGTCGGCCACCACAGGTTTGCACGGAAGAGATACGTTCTCAAAATGAGCTAAATTTAGGCATTTTCACTGACCGAGTAATGCTTCAAAGTTGATTTATTTTATGGTAGATGTCGTTAGTAGTTCATTACCGATTATTTCAGTGGGTGCGTTCTCAAATCCATCAAATAATGATCTAATGTGAAGAGATTCAACAAGGCTGTGTTCAGCCTTGAACAATGAGGATAATGACAATGACATTTTGGGGGAAAGTGATAATGAGAGTGAAATTGAGGGTTATGTATACAACATAACCTCAACAACTGACAGTATTGCAGTTTTTTTTCCAATTTTTTCATTTAAATTACAATATTTCAATTAGGCCCCTACAACATTTCAATGAAAAAAAAAAAAAAATGTTGTAATTTGAACTTTTGTCTGACCAAATCTTTTGAAATTGATTATTTATCTTGATTGTGTGGTGAGTTATGACTTTAAATAAAATACTCTATTATTGTCTAACCTGGTGGGTTTTATATCGAAAATTTTACTAACTGTGAAAGGGTTAAGAGGACGAGTCACTGAAAAAAACGAGTTCTTCTCATTTTTCCGTTTTTCTTTTTCGTATTATATTTAGGGTGACCATAAGTAGGAAAAAAAAATCCGGGCCAAAAAAAAATATGAGAGAATATACCGTGAAGCCGGTGACCAGGGGGGGGGGGTTAGGCCCTCCTCAATATCCCACGCAGGGATTTTTCATAGAAAGGTGTTTTATATGTGTTGTAGTGAGTGAATTTGGATTCCATTGGCAGAATGGCAGGGGATAAAAAATACAAAATGGCAAACATTTAATAATATCAAATAATATGGTATATATTTTGGCATAACTGCTCTACGATCTACCCACCGTTCCTAATTGTTAATCCATGGTTCCACACATGATCACATCAATATACACCCAAACAGTAGCTAAATCAAACCGACACTGAGCCGCACTGAATAAGAACTAAATTAAGTAATAAATAAATGTGTTGATTCCTGTGCACACAGTGTATGTAGTGTGTCACAGACCCACAGGTCCAGACATGTCGCCTACGAGGGGGGGTAGTCTCTATAGTTACGTGGGTGGTTATGATTTTTCTGACAGTCGTATAGCCTGCCACGCTCGCGCGGTAAGTTATAAAGGGAATGAAACAGCGTTGAAAACTTTTCACGGTAACGTATTCGTACAGCTATAGCAAATACATTTATTTGTGGCTCAAGAAAAAAATACCCCATTTTACGAGAATTAATAACTCAATGATTGGGAATTTTGTTCTTTTGCCAAAACCGGGACAAATGTGTGTCCCGAAATACATTTTCGGGACACCGGGTCAGGAGATGGAAATCCGGGACAATCCCGGTTTTCCGGGATGGATGGTCACCCTAATTATATTCAATCACACTTAATCAAAGAGCCCCAAAAAGTTTCGTCACATTTGGAGACTTCCTTATTACGATGAATATTTTTCGTGTATATACACCTGTTACACTGTAATGAATCAAGACCAAAAACCTGTATTGCCTGTAATTCATTTCAGTATCTTCATGCGTATGCGATACTGAAAATCACTACTCCTTTTTAGTGGTGATACTTGAAGAACTGATTGTTTAAACGTGAATCCAGTGTGATATTCTTGACAGTAAATGGGAAGCACATTTACAATACAGGCCAAATTTCCCATTGAATACATTTTAAAGTTGAATTATGTTGTCCAAAACTAAGAAAAATATTTGTGAAGTTCCAGCTATAAAAAAAAAAAATCATCGAAATAAATTCCAAAATGTGCCTTCCATTCATTTTTTATACAATCGTGCTGAAAAAATTAAAACAAAAATAACTCCAAAAACATGGAAAGTGTAGGAGTAGTATTTTTGAGAAGGTCCAATTTTTAATTGGATATTTTTTTTTTGATTCTTGATATTTTGTTTTGAGCAAAAAGACATTATGTACAAAACTTTCATCACCTTTGCACCCTTATCTAGGGAGGTAGCAATTTCAGTGACTCGTCCCCTTACGATGTGTGCAGGATATTTCAATTGTACGACTAAAATGTATTTTCTACTTACAAAGCTATTTTGAACTCTTGTTAATTAAAATTAAATTCAAAAGAGCCTACTAACATGTTTGGTTGAAAACTGAACATTTTGATAAATACAGTGAAAGCTCTCTTTGGACCCCTTGGAAGCGTTTAGGTGTTTCAGTTGCGGCTCTAATGTCAGAACGTCACGTCGATGGTGGAAATACAAAATGTCGTGAGTGACATTTTTTCGTGATATACAATTCAGAAGGTCATATTCATCGATGTGCGAAGTTTCGTCAGAGACATGTCAATACATTAGGCGTGGTCACCGATATGATTTGGTCGTAAGCAACAAGGATTCTGTACAATATAAGCGACAAATATGCTATGCAATTTCCCAATTAAAATACAACATTGGCCTATTTTATTGTAAACGCCAAAATGCTATGCTATTTCCTCACTAAAATACAAGTTCGTGAAAACTTTATGAATTTTCATGAAAATTTGTGATGATCTGTAAACATATCATATGAAATGATATTATCATATTTCATATGATATTTCTCAAAACCCAGAAAACCAATTAGATTGGGCCAGGGGGTGTTACCACCACTACGTCTAGGGCAGTCTTCTTATTAGTCGGTTCCTGCCAGTTCCGACTTCTTCTTCCTCTCCTTCACTACTACTACTATCCTCTCCTTCTTCTTCTCTTCCTACGAGTTCCCTCCACCTCTCTCTATCTTCCCACCATCTCTCGTCTAGCACTTCATCCCATTTTTCTCCTCAATTGACTACCCCACACCTTACTCCCTCCTGCCACTTCTCTCTTGGTCTTCCTACTCTTCTCTCAGCTCCATTGTTTTCTGCTATCTCAAACATTGCTCTCGGTATTCTCTCCTTTTCCATTCGTCGCATATGCCCGTACCACCTATGTCTCTCCCTTTCCATTTTAAATGATAACTTTTCCACTCCCACTTCGTTGCTCATATTTCTACTTCTCTTCTCCTCCAACTTTGACACTCGTGCTACGCTCCTCACAAACTTCATTTCTGCGCCCTCCATTTTTGAATCTCATATGAATCTCATATGAATATCACACAAAAATGTTGAAGATTATATCTTCAACATTTGAATTTATTGAACGTTTTCAACTTGCTGTGAACAATATTCGAAATGGCGCTTTCGACATTTTGCCTTTCCACCGTCGACATCATGGAGTTGTATTTATTAGGAGGTCTAACGCAGCGGCAAGCCGTGTACCAGATCACGTACTTCCGGTTACTTAGATATTTCTGAAACGACGGCCATGTTCATTTCTCAACTGCCAGTTGGAGCTACTCCCTCGTTTGCAATTCAGGCACTGAATATTAAACAAGTGTCGGTAGGCCTACACCTGACAACAATCAGCTCTGCGTGAACAAGGAACATGGCCGCTGCTATTCAATCATTATTCAGTATCATCAAGTGCTACGAGTTTTTAACACCGAGTCACAGGGCCATATTTAGGTTTTGCGCCACCCCAGGCAAATCATTTTTCCCCCCCCCCCCCCCCCCCATATTACGTAGCAATTACGGTCAAGAGCCTGTGACGACTTGCATGTAGGCCCAACACAAGCTTCAACTGGTTGTGATAACATTGTTGGAAATGAAGGCGGGCGATCAGAGGATTCTTTGATTTTAAAAATACAATGCAGGGCGCGCAAATAAGGTGACTGATGATCCTAGACCCCCGCCATTAAGTATACAGGTACCCTGTATACTTAATGCCCCCGTGCTACAGTGTGAAAGAATAGAACAAAGCTACTTCGAAATAACAGTCGTGACTTGCCTTTGATTGTGTGGAGTAAATGATTACTCATTTCTTGCAATAAGTCAATGATCTATATATTTTTTTCATTTGCAGATGTTTGTGCAAATATAGGAAATACATAGTCTTTAAACATTTAGGAAATGCCCCCCCCCCCCCCCCCTCCCCAGGTAGCTGCCTCGGTTGCCTAGGCGTAAACACGGCCCTGCTGAGTCGTACCTCCAATACGACAGTACTACAAACAACTCCTTGGTGACATGCTCTAGCAATCAGCACCAGTTCAGGACCGTCTTTCATCGCTACTAGTTTCATACATTCTTATTTGGTTCAGAGAACCTTGCCAGATCTGGTCTTGTGTAGTTTTTTCATTGCTACAAGAAAATTACGTATGCTTTCTTTTTTTTAGATTTCTGGTCACCAGACAGCATTCGTTAATGAGCTTAAGCTTTCTGACTTCAAACAAGTTTTGACAAAAAGTAACATTTCTTCGGAGTTCTCTGGAGGTGTATTATGGTGCTGCAACGGTACCGTTGCAGTTAGAAGGGTATGTACCATTAATTCAAAGGTTCTAAACTTTACAAGGTTTGTTTGTTGACCTTATAATGTGGTGTGGTTCACAATGAATTCAAAATAATAAAAAAAAATTGTGACACAATTTGGTAACATTGAACAAATACCGTATTTACTCCCATATAAGTCGCATGTATATTTAAAAATTTGAGAGCTCAAAACAGGGGTGCGACTAATACGCGGGTGCGACTAATATGCGCGTACAAAATCTCCAAAATTGAAATTCAATGCATCAATTCACCTTTATTCATGAAAAGAAGCGTCATTTTCCTCAATTCAATCATCACTTTATAGAGCAACAGGACCTCTACTCTCAAGGCTTGGAAGCACACTGAGTCACTGACAAGAATGTTGCAATAGCAGGGACATCAATAACAGCTGATCATGGGTGGGAGGCTCCTTAGGGGGGGCTAGGCAAGACTGGCATGAGCGCATTCTTTATGGTGACAAAAAATAATTTCAAATTGAAAGTACAGTATTCTAAAAAGGCAATAAAGAAGTCAAATGTGATTTAAATAATATTTCCTCTCTTAACAGCAACAGGGAAACAAACAAATGTCAATAGCACATTCAAAGGAATGTGACACTAGCACATCTGGACAGTGTCTCTTGGTTGCTATGGGCAGGGCAATGCGTGTGTGACAAAGGCACAGCAGTGGAGCTACCAAGGTCACCTGCATGCTGTAGTTGAGGCCCCTCACAAAGGTTTCTCACATCTTATGTGTCTCTGGAAGTTGAGGTTCAGAGTTGAATAACCAAATGTACGTAACGTTATGATAATCATTTAATATAGGTCTACAGTAGGGCCTATAGGCAGACCACAGATTAGGATTTGTAACATCCATCAATAAGATGAATTTGACCGTGATGCATTGTAACCACATTTGAGAAACTACAGTATTTAAACTATGCTTTAAATTACCATGGTAATTTGCATGTCCATTCTGAGCAGGAAACTAACTTATACTGTACGTAATTAAAATTAATTTGGCCTAAATAGTACGTAGTATGTACCGTACGTATATGATTAAGCTTCCTTATAAATTTCAACGAGGATATTGATTTAAAAAGTTCCATTGTTGATTTGTTGGCTTTTTCTGCAATTAGGCCTACCGTACTCTTAGTCAAAATTGCATTTAGAAGTTGGAAGCACATTTTTTGTTACTTTTTGTTTTGAATTCTGCCGTAGTTATTGTCTATTTCTGTGCCCAGCTGGTAGTCTTCATGTAGATTTCAGACCTTGATGACAGCCGCAATAATATCTCTTTTCAGTTCATAACATGGTTTAAATTTTAAAGGAAACTTTCAAGTATGAAGTGTGTTTATTTAATCGAATTTTTCACTCTGGTAGTGGCCATTTATTTTAAACATGTAAAAGCATAAATTAAATCACCCAAAATATTCACCCGAGGCATAATCACAGAATTACTTGAGTGCTCTTACACGATCAATTTTAGTTGCATGAAATTTCAAGAATTGCTCGGAATTGCAAGAAAATTTCAATAGTGTAAAGGCGCTTGCAACTTCTGATGCGAAATTTTCATTCTAGTAGCGAAACCGGTGGCGACATTTGAAAATTGGGATCGATCAACTTTCGACTTACATGTGCGCTTCCAGTATCAATTTACCCCAACGAGCAATGTAAACATAACCCAACTTTATAAATACGTTTGTAAACACGGTTGTACGATCTACAAACCGTACGATGTATGGTTTGTAGATCCTACGGAGTCAACGGAAATGCACGTGACCAAAGGCTCTAAAAAAAGGGCCAAAAAAAAAAAAAAAAAAAAAAGGAAAAAAGTAGATATTCAACATAATAATGTATATTTATTTACATATATATATACATATATTTACAGATAGGGCCTAAACTAAAACAATGCCCAAAGAGCAGTAGTCAAAATAATTCATAAATACACACATTCTCACACATTCTTACATTTACACATCTTACAATTACTGATCCATGAAATCTGTTATCTTAGCTTGAACGCTGCGTTTTGTATTGACGTTCAGTAAGGCTGTATATAGCTCTGAAAGATTTTTCTGTATACATGTACTGTCTTCAACATCACGACTCAGCAAGAAACTCTGCAATTGTTCAAACCCTCTCAAAGCCTCAACAAACTTAGCTGGCCCTGCCTCACTACCATCGTCACTCTCCACATCACTCTCCTCATTCCCACACTGCTGATCCCTAATAATCTCATTAATATCCATTAAGTCACTAGTTATGACAGCACTATCACTATTTACAAACTCTTCAAAAGTTAGCGCCCCTCCTCCCAGAACCTGCCAATCCTCAGGGTCAATTGCATCCAACAGTGGGTCGTCATCTGGGTCGTCCACATCTGAATTGGCAGTAAAAAAACCTGCCTTCTTGAAACATTTTGTGATTGTTTCCGCCGTGATCTCACTCCAAGCATGTGCAATAAATTGCATTGCCTAAAACAAACAAAAAAAGTCATGATTACGGTCCCCTGTATTACCCTGTTAGGTAGGCAACTTGTCTTGCTTTGAAGAAGCACAGGTTGCAACACAGCTAGGCCAACACAGTAATATCGAAGTGACCGAGCGCGTTTTTTCCCGTCTACCGGGAATCGAGGCCTCACTTGCCGGGTACTCATCGCCCGTACTCTCGGGCGTGAATGGCACAGAAACAATAGGGCTATACAAGGCTAGGCATGGCAACAATTGCGTCAATATCGCAGGATAAATTAATAATCAAACTATAAAGTAATATCCGTACAACACCAAAATGGTACAAAAATGTAATAACAACAGATGTTTAACTTACTTGAAGGACGTTCACTTTCATATCTTCTTTTCGGCCAAGGGATATGAGTTGAATCGCTCTCTGTAGCAACCGTCGCCGATATTTCATTTTCATGGCTTGGATGATTCCCAAGTCTAGCGGCTGCAATTCAGACGTGCAGTTCGCCGGAAAAAATTTCACCGTAACGTTTCTCAAAACTATATCTGGTGGATGAGCGGAGCACTGATCCACAATCAGCAACACTTTTCTGTTTTTCGACCCCATGGTGGAATCTATTTGGTGGAGCCAGTCCGTAAACACTTTGTAGTCACCCACGCTTTCTTATTGTAGGTGTACTTCGTCGGCAATGTCTTGACGTTCTTGAAACACCGAGGCTTCCCGAATTTTCCAATTACTAGTGCCGGCAACTTTTCCGATCCGTCGGCGTTCGTACATAATAATACGGTCAATCTTTCCTTACTTCTCTTCCCGCCGTGGCACGTGTCGTCTTTCATGGCAAGCGTTTTGTCGGGCAACATATTGAAATAAAGTCCGGTCTCGTCTGCATTAAAAACATTTTTCGCTTCGTAGGTTTGTAAAAGCGATGGCAAAGTGTCCTCCTTCCATATCCTGACGGTTTCAGGATCTACAGCACCGCTCTCCCCGCACACGCGTTTACAAGTGATACCGTGGCGGTATTTAAATTTCTGTAGCCACCCGTTCGACGCTTGAAAGTCTACGGTCACATTACACTTCAG
This sequence comes from Brachyptera putata, assembly GCA_907164805.1. Taxonomy (NCBI): domain Eukaryota; kingdom Metazoa; phylum Arthropoda; class Insecta; order Plecoptera; family Taeniopterygidae; genus Brachyptera; species Brachyptera putata. The sequence goes on from OU015462.1 coordinate 56,506,161, forward strand.
TGCAATTTCTTTTGCTTTGATTATAAGTAACGGTCCACTAATGGGTATATTCGCTGCACGATTTTGATTAAACCACTGTAGGAGATTTTCTTCTAGATCCTCGAAGCGACCGGGACGCATTCGAGATCTTTTCGCACACGACGTTCCACTCTTTGCAGCACTTTCTTCAACAATTTTTCGCTTGTAGACAATCGTATTTAATGTTGATACAGCTAAACCCAATTTGCCTGCCAACGCTACTCGAGTCATTCCTACATTTCTATCAACTTCACTTAAAATGCGTAGTTTATCACTTAGCGATAGCGCCTTCTTTTTGCCAGACATCTTAGCACAAAGGAGCTTTGTCTGCGTTCGTAGTGCACTCAAGAACAACACGAGGTAGAATGATACGTTTGTAAACAGTAACACGTGTTCTGTACCGTACCGTTGCTATGCACTGCGACCGTTGCTAAGCAACCGGGAAAAAAGCAAAAAGGCCACCTGCACAACGCCAATGCAGGTGCATGGGTACAGATTTCGGAGAATTTTACGTACATTTGCAACATTTTTCAATGAAACAAAACTGGGAAAGGGACTGTTCAAAAACGTATTATGGAATAAATAATGCTCAAGGGATCACATTTTCAAGCGTAATAACGAGATAAACGTGTTATAGAGAAACGTACTAACGAATTTTATTTAACATTAAATGCCATAAGACAATTCTGGGACCTGTGGAAAAAAAACGTGTTAACGCGAAAAACGTCTTAAAGCGAAACGTATTAAGGAGGTTCTACTGTAGTGTAAAGGCGCTTGCAACTTCTGATGCGAAATTTTCATTCTAGTAGCGAAACCGGTGGCGACATTTGAAAATTGGGATCGATCAACTTTCGACTTACATGTGCGCTTCCAGTATCAATTTACCCCAACGAGCAATGTAAACATAACCCAACTTTATAAATACGTTTGTAAACACGGTTGTACGATCTACAAACCGTACGATGTATGGTTTGTAGATCCTACGGAGTCAACGGAAATGCACGTGACCAAAGGCTCCTCGCTCATTAGTCAGCCGGTGAAAGATTGCAGTAAAAGTTGAACATATTTTAACTTTGTGAAATTCTTGCATGCAAGTGCAAGATTTCCTTGCTCATGTGTAGGCAACATAGGAAACGTGGGTATTCTACTTTTCTGAAATTAATTTCAGGGAAAAGTTGATCGTCTAAAGTGGCTTTTAGTAGTAAGTTGTAGCTAACCGTCTGATTGTTGTGTTGGCAGCATGAAGCCGGGCGCGTAACGTTGGAAGGCTGCCTGTCCGATGAATACTACCGCGTGCGAGAACTTCTCTACGATCAGTATGCCATCGTTTAAAGTGGGCGTACTATTGAAGAACTTGACGTTGAACAAAGTTCTTCTTGTCTCCAATTAATTGAATTGTTTCAGTTATTGTTGTGTATATACTCGGTAGGCCTACCTACGTACCATAATCAGCTTATTATGAGAGTGATTTTGCCTCTGTTAGTCATGTGACTCTTGTTTGTATTCCGTTCATTTTGTAATACAATGTTGGCAGTTTTGCAGTATATAAGAACTTCCGTGCTATTGTTGTGGTGATTTTGAAAGTCTAGACTAGAATTGAATGCAAGCGATCAGCAAGCTTTCTCGTAAGTAGGCAACACAGAAGACAGATTGTATGTTTTACTCAGTTAGAAAGATATCAATGGCCGATGAATTATTTCGTATTATTGTATTTATATGGTTGTCTCTGAAGTCTGATTTGATTTGTATAATAATAGGTGAGAATTTCTTCTAGATATTATCTTGAAAATATTGTACCTGTTCAATTAAATGTATGAAATCTATTTCCGTAATGCCTTTCAAAGTTTACGTAATAATTAAAAAGAATCAATTTTTCAGAGACATTGTACTTTATTAATTTATTTCTGTTTACCATCTTAACCTTAAATCCATCATCCAGGAAACTTCAAGTATACTGTATAGCCAATTAGCCATATAGACATGATATTACCGGTACTGTTTTTTGTTTGTTGACAATACGTATTGAGTAATAGGTGGTCGATCAGTCACTAATCAGAACCATTTTTGCGGCGACCGGAGTTCAGTGCCTTTACCCAGACTGACACAATAACCACATTTATTAAGAGTCCATGGGAGTCGATTTAGCGGAATATCAGTTTTGTGGTGATAAGTTTGAACGGCATGAGATATCGAAATTCTGGAAACGAGGAAACGCAGATATTTGTGTAAGTAATAACTATCTATCTCAAATCGCCTGATTGTCAGGCGTATATGCTATTTACTGGGAAAACGCCTTATATGCGTTGTGAGATGAGCTTAGAAGTCTGGAAATGTAGAATTAAGAACATTTTGTCAGCTCAATGTACATATACAGGCCATGGATCACTTCAAAGGTTTGACAACCGCGGCTGTCTGTTGGTATATGGACCTTGGTTTCCAAACAATTATACCAGTGCCTTCTTGATATCCATCACAGATTATAATCGTTTTAATTTATTGATGACACTTGTTGCTCACATTTAATAGTTCCTTTAAATTGCTTTAATTGTTTAATTGCTTTTATTGATGTGTGAAAAGGTACATTAGAAATGCGTTTTCTTCGTTATTTCACATCCGATTGTTCCATAAATCGCTGAAAATATGTATGATAGTTCTTTCCACATTCAGTATAAATTTAAGAGCTTTTGGAAAATCTTTGTTTTCTGATTATTTCTCCCCCGGCTTATTCTCATGGGGATTTTCTATACTTTCAAATTTTTTTCCGGAAAAACCGTTTGACCGATTTTTGTAAAAAACAATCCCGACCTATTCTGGTGTGAGATCATTTTTTTTTTCAAGTTTCGAGTCGATTGATCGTTTTTCCTAACCTATATGCCACGTACAAAATTACACAAAGAAAAAAAAAAATCATAAAAACCAAGCCCAAACTTTTTTGGTATATGGAATGAAAATCTTCGCTACCGGTACGCTCATCTAATGACTTGTCCAATATGAAATCTGGTTGAACCAAAATATTATTATTGAAAGCAAACAGGTAAAAACGACAGGTTTGGATTTCAGACTGATTATTTGTATCACTTTTCTTCATTTCATCATATAGAATCTGTATGATTTCATACATTCTTGCTCATTGCACCCAATGCGGCTGCTGCGATTTTCTAGTGATTTTTCAAAAATCTACATCGAAACTTGATGAAAATATATTGTTCCTCAATTACGACTATGGATGAAAGTAGGATAGTTTTAATAAAAATGAACAAGGTATTTAAAAAAAATTGTAATATTGGTGAATCGGTGTTTGAATTTACGTAGCGTGGTAAGTTCGATTTCTATGCGAGATATCGAAAATTATGGGTCCTGTGATTGGTTGAAATCTCGCACCGTACAATCTTGCGCAGGCGCCTTGACGAGTTTTGTATTTTCAAAATTGTTTTGTTTCCAACGGCTGTTTGCCATACAATTTATTGCTGTTGCTTATTCGTTGTTTGTAGGCTAGTTGGTGTCAGAAAGAAGTTGCCTTTAATGTAACTGATCATTAGTATTTAATTAGGTAAGTTCTAGTGTAATTACAGTATAATAGAAATACTTTATGTACAATAAGTGATCTAATTGTTTTCATTAGTGGACTTGGGAGGTAACTCGGCCTAGGCCATTGAATTCGTATGGCCTAGGCATTGGCCTAGGCCTAGGACTCTAGGCCCTATGTGCTCTACTTGCTAGATGGCCTAGGCCTATGGGATCAAGGTTAGTAGGCCTAGATTCAATGGCCTAGGCCATTCTAGGCCCCTGCCTAGGCGATTGATATTGTAAGTTTTAATTTTAAAATCAGTGCTTAGGCCTAAACTATTTTATTTAAAGCCACATCAACGTAGTTATTATAAAGTCGATGGCTAGGCCTATATTGAGGTGAACGACGCACTGTAGGCCGAGTGATAGCTAACATCTATCGGCGTCGGAGGATGATGACTGAGATAGGTAGTTTTTTTGTGAGTTGGTGCTGTGAGGGAAGCCAGTATAAAGTCAATGACCAGGGCTAGGTCTCTAGCTAGGCCCTATACCTATGACTAGGCTATAAGGGTCTAGTGGGCTGGGTCCTGGCATTGATTATTTACGTTGGTCCTGTCATTGAGATATTGGTCTTGTGTACCTACTACCTAATAGGTCCATGATACTTATTCGAAGTAGCTTCTTTCTAGGCCTAGTCTCAATGCCGAGCCATAGGCCTCTACTTATTTAGTGAATTTCATCCAGACTAGGTCTAGACCTAATAGGCCTACACTTGTAGCTTATTTCAAGTTTGTATAGGCCTATAGAACATTGACGTATTAACTCATTACCGGTAGTTTGATTTCTTGTTGACACTATAGATATGATCGAGGGCTTCTATAGAATTGTGACAGCAGTAAAGTGATTACCTCACTCTACTTTGTGTAGGTATTTTTTTTTATAAGCAGTGTCCACCCATCCATTGGCAAACTTAATCGTCTGGTTCATCTGGTTTCTGCTTGACAAAGCTTAAATTCCAACAGTAGGCCTACATTTTTTATTTGTTGATTTGCATTCAATTTTACCCAGCCTTATTAGATGTAGGCCGAATCAAGTTGTAGGCCTAATGGATACACATAATAGTGAGACTTGTGCTAAAGCAATGAAATATAACAAACTAATTTAACCATGGTTATTACCTGTGCAAATCATAATTTATTGTTTTGGTTCACAGAATGAGTAGTACTCCTACTACCGTAGAGGTTGCTCTACGTGTCCGCCCCCTTGTGGACAGTGAGCTAGCACGAGGATGCCAGACGTGCCTCACAACACACAGCAAGGAACAGCAAGTTGTTGTTCGGGGTAATCGTTGTTTCACATACAATCATGTGTTTGGTGTGAACGATTCCCAGGCCCTTTTTTATGACACTGCTGTGAAGAAATTGATTGGTCGACTATTCAGCGGCTACAATGTTACTATTTTAGCGTACGGACAAACGGGATCAGGAAAAACATATTCCATGGGAACGTGCTCAGATAGTGAAAATGATGCAGGCATCATACCGAGAGCAATTAGAGATATTTTTAAAACTGTTGCTGAAAATACTGATCATGAGTATAAAATCTCTGTCTCGTTTATTGAGGTAATTTTCAATAATTTCCAAACATAGGATTATGGTGGGTTAGGCCCTACACGTGATATCGTCAATCGTGATTAAACGTGATCGTCAATATGACACATGTATTACGTGAATGCCTTGATGGTTTTGAAGTATACTTATAAAATGTGTTGTCATTTTGTTTCTACACAGCTCTACAAGGAACAGGTCTTTGATCTTCTTTCCGAAAACCGAGGTCCAATTGAAATTCGCGAAGAAAATAAAGAAGTTCGAGTGGCTAATTTGACGGCAGTTACTGTGAATAACGTCAAAGAAACATCTAAGTGTCTTTTGGTGGGGTCATCTGTACGGGCTACTGGAGCTACTGCCATGAATCAAACTTCTAGCAGAAGCCACGCCATATTTACAATAACGATAAATCAACAAAAACATGGTGACATGTAAGAATGATATTTGTTCAGTTGGTCTCTTTGTAGATGTTGAGACTTGAGAGCATATTAATTGGGCCTACGCTTTATTTCATGGATAATATTGAGATGAGTGTCCAGTGGTTAGCATGCTCTACTGTCATGCAGGAGACCAGGGTTTGATTACCATTGTGGTTGACCATCTTCATAGGTTTTCCATGGTTTCCCTCTGTCATTATGGTCACTGGGATGGACTTCAATGGATCCTTCTCACTATAAAAAGTGCCTCGTTTAAAATAACCTTTCATTGCATCTTTTATCAACTTGTAACAAATTTTTATATCAACTTTTATCAACAAATCATACACCGATGCCAATATATTTTGGTCATCATTACAGTGCATCTAAAGGTAATGGACTAATGGACAGTTGTGGATTGGAAAAGAAATGGATACCAAAAAATTACGACCGTGAGAGTTCTCAACGTGAAAACTTGAGCGCCTGCGGCTTTAAAATAACTAACTGAACCTCAGCCGTATGTATACAAATTCAATAGACAAACCTATTCGACAAGTCTAAATACATACGGTACTTAGTAAAGAAGAGTTTGTTGCTTGTTTTTTGTCCTCCTTGATATCTGGCATTATTTGTAATTTTGTATAGACTACAGCCAAAACTACACAGCCAATTTGAATGAAATTTTAAAAATAGATAATGTCCGTTGACCTATTCTAAAAAATAGCAACTTGGTATTTTTAAATCTGAAAATAACACCGCATAGTTTGAATTTTATTTGAACTCAATAAATGTAGTTACCAGTAGGCCTATACTTTTCAACACATTTAGCTATGGAATTCGTTCAGCTCTATACATATATGTTGGTAGGCATATAGGCCTATGTAACCTAATTTAAATTAAATGTAACAAATTAAACTCAAATTGATATCTTCTAACCAGATCTGTTGAAGTTGCATAGGCCTTTGGATGGCATAGGCCCCCCCCCTCCCCCACAAAAAAAACCTAAACGAACCCCGATTTTTTCAGTATGCCTATGTGAAAAAGAAATCTCGGCTACACTCATATAATAATTTTGTATTTTCAGTAACTCTGCAATGTCGGCAAAGTTCCACCTGGTCGACTTGGCCGGGTCGGAGAGGTCGAAGAAGACGCAAGCCACCGGCGATCGACTGAAGGAAGGGATCGAAATAAACAAGGGGTTGCTGGCTCTCGGCAACGTTATATCCGCTCTGGGGGACGAGAACCAGCGAGGGTACATATCCTACCGAGACAGTAAGCTGACGCGGATGTTGCAGGATTCGCTCGGAGGAAACTCGATAACGCTGATGATCGCCTGCGTCAGTCCTGCCGACTACAATCTCGACGAGACTCTGAGTACATTGCGTTATGCCGACAGAGCAAGGCGCATCAAGAATAAGCCTATAATAAATCAAGATCCAAAAGCAGCAGAGATTGCTAAATATAAAGAAATGGTAAGTAGATATAGGGCTACATCTTGATCCAGATTATTTTTAGAAAAAATAAAATTAAAAATTAAACTTGTAATTTCATATTTAAAAAACTACCAACTTGTTAAAGGTAGGCCTTTTTTGGGCTAGGTCATATTTTATTTCAATCGAAATATAATGGTGAGATTTTGTGTAATTTTATTATTATTTCTTGCGATTAGATATGTCGAGTCTAGTAGGTATTTCTATAGTCTACGATGAAAATGACATCAATATTGATTAATTCCTGTTGAATTAACATATGTCAAAGACACTAAATTGTATTTGTAAGAAACGCAGTGAAACCACGATGAATTGTCCCCGGTTCCAACCTCTTCCTGTTTCCATCCTTTATTCTTTCTCCCGTTTCTCCTATGTGACCGACCAGTGTTGAATTTTCTTGCGCAGTTAGTCTTTCCCTAGTCGCTTTGAAAACTAAAGAGGTTCCATCGTACCACATTGAGTCTTATCTATAAAAATTCATTCACATATTAGAATGGAATAGTTTTTATTTACACACTTATACCCCATTGACACTATGTTCACTAACTGCAGTTAAGCCTCTAACTGCGGTTACCAACGTAATGTGAACGGAACGCAGTTAGCACTAACTGACATCAAGCCCTAACTTCGTTCTGTGAACGCAGTTAGAGCTTAACTGAGATCAAAATCCACCGCCCTCTCGAAAGAGAACATCTTTTGCATCGTCACATTGTTGGTTCAAAGCCAAGGAAAGCCAAAGCCTACATCATGTAAATTATTTAGATGGCCTTGTTTAAAGACAGTAGGCCTACAGCATATTGACAGAAAATCTGTAAATCTGTAAATACATAATGAAAATTAACAGCAAATCGAACAGAAAGGTGGCCGTGCATGACGTCACTTACAGCCATTTCAGAGCTGTCAGTGTGAACACTTTACCTCAGTTAAGAACGGTGTCACCCATGATGCTAACTGCAGTTAGCTTAACTTCAGTTGGTGATCCTAGTGTGAACGGGGTATAAGAGACAGATAACAGTTAAACAGTGTTCTTGGTGGTGCGAAGATTCAAATTTGGTGTCAGTCTCTACAATAATCAATTTCTACTCTTCCGATTCGATAGATTCAAGACATGCAGCTTCGATTGGCCAATAACGGCATCGACTACAAGGGTTCGGGAGACACGTGCGTGGCGACAGAACTGGCCGAAGAGAAGAGCAAGAACACGGCGTTGGTGGCGAAGAACAGGGCGCTGACGGAGGCGCTGAACGACGCGCTGACCGACAGCACCGGCTACGTCGAGCGCGCGCTGATAGCCGAGATGTCGCGCGACCGCATGAAGCTGAAGCTGTGTGAACTGCAGGCCGAGTACGGTCAAACGATGGACACGCTTGACCAGACCATCGACCCCGCCACGTGTCCCGCAGCTTTTCTCGAGAAGTATCAAAATCTTCGGAATTTGAAGACGAAGATTCAAGATTTGCAGGTAGGTAGTTTTTTTCAAGTTGGCTGCTCGATTTTGATCGTATTTTCTATTGAAATCGATATTTTAGGACGTTCATTATCGAATTGGAATGTTCAATATTTGCAAACAATGATCGGTCCATTGATTTTTTTCTAAATCACTGGAATAATATTTTAATAAGCTTCTGCGAGGAATTTCACATTCCAAGCATGAAACTTGAGGCTTAGGCCTAGTCAATCAGGCATATGAAATACACAACAGTGGGACTTATGCAGTCACTATGCTTCCTATTACCGTGTATAATATGACAGTATGATGATTGATAGGCGTACTATTATTATATATGCAGCTATATTTGCGGGGCACCATTTCAAATTGATTCACTTTGATCAATTTTCGTTGTATAAATTTCAGTACCGGTAGATTACCGGTACTGTTTGCATTTTTTTTTGAACGGCAACCATACCTTATAATGAAGGTATCTGATATCCAAGTACCTATTTGAGAAATATACAAAATCTAGTGTGACACCAATTTACAGCTGGAAGCTGGTCTCCGTGGCTGAGTCAGCTACGGCACCAACTTAGAAACCGAAGTTACCTTTAGACATGTGTTCGAGTCCCGCATAAGGCGTGAGTTTTTGTAAACGTTCTTCCCTACTAATTTGTGTCCCCAAATAGCCTAGCTGTTGGTGAGGTCATGAAGCAACAGCTGCAAATCCTGTGTATGTATGTATCTTTATTGTTTCAAGTTCTTTCACTTGGTTACAACACATTTATTTAAATTCATCTCTCATTTAACATCATTTAACAATTATTTAGAATTTTAATGAATATGTCAACCGATTTTGGCCATAAGCTTAACACTTCTCCCAGTCCATTCCATTCTTTAATAGTGGTTACCAGAAATGAGAATCTACCAATGTTGCTGTTATATCTTCTAATTTATAATTATGGTCGCCTTTTCCAACAAATGAGGACTGTCTTACCATACCCATGTCTTGCCATGCCTCACTTTTTGACACTATCTTGTACATAGATACAAGCCTCGAGTTTTTCCTCCTTTCTTCTAGCGACTCCCATTTCAGTTCTTGTATCATTTCTGTACGGCTGTGTCTCCTTCCGTATTTTGAGAGTACTTTCCTTGCTGCTTTTCCTTGTATGTTTTCCAAGAGGTCTTTCAACCCTTGTCTGTTCTACCGCGGTTTGTTTTCAGACCGAGCACAAACGAACTGCTGACGAGATCCTCCAGCACGAGATCTCTAGCGCGTCGGTGTGCAAGGCCAACGTGAGCGCGGACGACTTGTACCCGAACGCTCAGCACTCGGTCGACATGGACCACCGCCACGAACTGCACGCTATAGAGCAACAAGGACTGAGCAAAGAATTGCAGGTAACTAAACATAACAAAATTATGATGTTTTACCACTTCTTTGGAGCTTTTTTTGTATTGTTTGAATAGTGCGTGGGAGTCAATTTTGCAGAGTATCATTTTTTTTTGTATCTTTTGAACGATAGGAGATATCAAAATTTTAATTGGAGGAAAACACAGATGTTTTTCATACCTGGTATAAGAATAACATGTCAAACTCATGAAACTCATATTGTTGTTAAAAGGTATAGCCTACAGCTGAAAAAACATATTTGTTTGCTGTGTATCTTTGACTAATATGCAATGTAAACTAGTTAGTTTTTGCTTATACTATCTTGATCACTTGTTCAAAATATCTGTTCTTCCCCCCACCCCCCATCAGAATTTGAATGTCTCTTTCGAAAATTTTTATTTAAAAAAAATTGCTAAATCGACTCCCGTGCACTCTTAATACCTCACGGTAGTTTATAGTTTCACAGTTCATGGTATTTAGTGTGTTATATGCTTATAGAGGCCATGGACCTCAGCGGCCATTTAGACCGTATGGGCACGGAGACATCCACATAAAACATCTCCGTGCTTCCGGATAACATTGCCATCCACTTGTGAATTGTCGGTAGATTTTTATTCACAAATACAATTGCAATGTTGTAGGAACTGAACCGAGCTTTGGCTCTGAAGGAAGATCTTATGTCGCAAATGGCAGCCAACTCCAACCACATGAAAATCATCCGTCCCAATCACGAGGCTAAGATGCGAGACTTTGAGGAACAGATTGCCGCGTTACAGCAGGAGAAGGAAGATTTGATGAACGATGTGAAAAATATCCAGAGCAATAACAATAGTTCCAAGTACGTAAATAGGCGTAGGCCCTACACTAATACAGCTATGAAAAGAAGTAGTAATATTCAATTATATATACTGGTACAGTACATAAATATCAGTAAGCAAAGTAACACTATTTAATTACCGTACGGTTCTCGTGTGACGTTGGAATTTTGAACGGAGTTGTTAACAACTTAACGTCAAAGTATGTTTATTTGCATTTTATAAACATTCTTGCAGATGTGCTAGATCCACAGTGGCAAGATATTTTTATTATGGTGTATTCTATTGGATTAATTTTCTTGAACTCTAATAATTTCTTTGCAGTTCTTCCATTGTCTTCGAGTTTATTCCAGTCTCATCGTCCTCTGGACGAAACCGTAACAATGTATGAAGTAACAATGTATGCAAGCCAGCTTGTACATGCAATTGCGCATTGTAATCAGTAGTAGGCATACGTTAACACATTTTCAGCCACAATCAGAAATTGAAATAATTTATTACTCTTTTAAAAAAAAAATATTACTGAAATGATTTACCGGTATTACTTTATTGACTCCCCTCAACACAATTGTATATTAATTTGATAATTATCAATTTCTCATCTTATGGATCAACAAACAAACATACAAAACACATTTTGAAGTCCTATCAGAATATAATGCAATTTTCTTCATAATGATGAACGATTGCGACCTTCCGTCGCTCAGTCAGCCAAGTCACCGCTTTGAAAACTGAAGTCACCGTTGGCCGTGGGTTCGTGTCCCGTGTAAGCCACGGGTTTTTGTGAACGTCTTCCACTTATCATCAGTTCATCGTTTCATTATCGCCTGCTCAATTGTACACCTGTATAACCTAACTATTGGTGGGGTCGTTAACCAAACAATTCAATCAAAACGATTCTAGAAATGGCCTTACGAGAACTTGAAGAAATGAATGAAAGAGTGTCTTGAGTAAATAGGTATTACATTGATATAGGTAGGGACATGTAAATATAGCATCTATTTCTTCTTTTTATAGCATTTTGAATTGGAAAAGTAGCACTTTGGTGCATCTTTTATTTTAAAACGTCGTGTTTTGTAGTGCAACAATGTTCTATAGTATTAGTGTAACAACAGTATCGTACTGATAAAACTATTATATAACGTACAATTGCATACAAGAGAAACACATCAATTGGTATGTTCAGTAAAATGGTGTGCACCACCTGGTTATATCCACGCCTCATCTGCCGCCTGCATTGTCAGCTGCTAATGGGTTTTCGAAATTCCCAACTAACTTCACTCTTTTACATCTCAATTGATATAATTTTGAAAAAATAGCATCTATAATACGGGTACTTATATTCTGAATATAGCATTTATATCGCAAATACGTTGAAAAATAGCAGAATCACACTTTTGTAGTGCTTTGTCGCCTTTACGAAAACATGATTGAACAACAACGAATGTATTGAAACACGAATATGCACTAGAAAAACATATATTGAAGCACTTTTAGATTTCATCGCTTTTATAGCAATTGCTATTTTTACATGTCTCTAGATATAGGTATCTGTTCAGTATCAATTTTCACAATTGATAGTCCGATGTGGGGAATGTGTGATGATTTTGAATATTCCGAGTGTTTCCTCGTTAATGTCTACTCAACTTGAAAGTGTTTGATCGAGTAACTGTTTCTGTCCAATCAGAGTGGCCGAGCAGCGTAGGAAACGCCTTCAAGAACTCGAAATGAAGATAACCGTATTGAACAAGAAGATATCCGAACAGGCCAAGGTGATTAAGATGAACGACCAGTCCGATAAGAAGATTGCGAAACTGAACGGCGAGATTCTGACGATGAAACACGCCAAGGTGCAGTTGGTCCGCCAGATGCGCACCGGAAACGAAGACTTCCGCGACTGGAAGAAGAAGCGTCTCCAGGAGATCTGTAAACTGAAAGATCAGGACCGTCGACGGCAAGTGGAAATGGTCAAGATGGAGCGATTGCACTCGAAGCAACAGACCGTACTGAAACGCAAGTGGGAAGAGGCTGCGTCGGCAAACAAGAGGCTCAAGGTACGTTACGTCCGTTGTCTTGCTTTCGGTTGCACGACTATCGGTAATAATAACTATTTTTGTAGGAGATACAAGGGAGCCTTGAATTTGTCAGGATTAAATGCGGTCGGTAGATTGCGATTAATAAACATTGTACACAGTTCGTAGATGAATGAAATAACAAGGATATTGAATAAGAATGTTGACGGTGACAGGATAATTATTCGGTAATAATAATACAAGTCTAGCCTAACTGCCGGTGTGCAGGTTTGCTGTTGTTACTTTGTTACGTATACTTGAATACGGTACCAACTAATCGGGTCATTCCACATTCGCTAGCATTCGAAGCATTCACTACAATGATTCATCTATGTATCGTTCCCGGATCCATCGTTTTCTTGCTTGTACAGTAAACCCTCGTTAATCCGAAATCAAAGGGACCTAAAAAAAATGATTTCGGTTTATAAAAATTCGGATTAATCAAAAAGTAATTTTTCCCGCTCGGAATATAGTTAATTTCGTATTGCGCGCTAGAGGAAGCTGTGTCACCGGCTGAGACTACGTGATAGATCCGTTGCTAAGGGCCTCGCTGATCGTGTGTACTCGGCTATCTCCGTGACGCGTGATCCTCATATGGCCCGTTTCTATTGGCGCTAAATAATTACGTATTGCTCAATCCACATCAGTTAGCTCTAATCATGATTTAGTGGCTGAATTACCAATGTGGGAGTAGCTAACTGACAGTTCCATGTTACCCATGATCCTATTTGTTTTCACTAACTCTCAGATAAAGGTCAACTGGACTTGATAATACAGGGGCTACAGTACCGGTATGTGATACTGCCCTTTGGCTACCTTGGCCTCTGTTCAGGGCAAGGGGTTCACTAGGTGTAGGTACTTGGCATTTTAGTGTAGGCCTACACCTGATTTTTGATTTTTTTTCCTCAATATTTTTGATTTCTGTGACTTTTTTTCAAATTTTCCATAATCTTTTGATTTTCTGTGATTTCTTTTTTTTATGTTTTTTTTGATTTTTCGCGACTTTTTTTTTCTTTTTTCATTTTTTTTTTTTTCATTCAATGTTCCTTTGTTTTTCTATTTTTTTTATTTTCCGTGATTTTTAATGATTTTTGTAGTCGTCAACCCCTCTGCTGAGGGTACAGTCTTGTGTACAAGTTTGTCTGTGTGTCAGGACGCGCTTGCGGTCCAGAAGCTGGCGAAGGACCGTCGCCTGAACAACGTGAGCACAGTGAACAAGGTGCAGACGTGGCTGAGCCAGGAGCTGGAGCTGGCCGTCAGCACCATGGAGGCGCAGCGCACGCTGGGGCACCTGCTCGACGACCGGGCGGCGCTGCACGACGAGCTGGCCAGACTCGCGGTACTGTACTCTCACCTATCATCACTTCATTATCACACGCTCATTCGTACCTTCGTATAACCTAGCTGTTGGTAGGGTCATTAAGCAGCATTAAAGAAAAAAAAAGAGTAGGCCTATAATACTGGTAATATATGAATTGGGTAAAAGGGAAAGAGAGAACAGCAGCTTACCGAGGTTCACAAGCAGATAGGCCTACTTATGGTGGTGTTGCAGCCATTGATAGAGCACATAGAGATGAAGTAACACAAGATTATGACGTTTCGGCTGTTGCCTTTATCACTGTGACTCTACAGTGATAAAGGCAACAGCCGAAACGTCATAATCTTGTGTTACTTCATCTCTATGTGCTCTATCAACGGCTGCAACACCACCATAAGTAGGCCTATCTACTTGTGAACCTTGGTAAGCTGCTGTTCTCTCTTTCCCTTTTACCCAATTCATATATTGAGCCTAAGGTTATTTTCCTATACACACCAAGTCATCTAATACTGGTAATAAAGTTCTAATAACGTTCTAATGAATAGGTGGAAGCAGAATCATAATTATAGCTCTGGCTAATTGCAAACGTTGAATCTTCCAGGCAAATCTTGAAGATTCCAGTCTCGATGAGGCCACAAGATGTGAGATTGAAAAAGAAAAGAAACAGCACGAAGATGACATAGAGTTACGTAACATTCAAATCGATGACTTGCAACAAAAGATAATGGACTCCGATCAAGGTAAAAAATGAGTAACAATGGTTTTCAAAAAGGAATTTTGAGATACATAATGCTTAATTTATTAATTGATTATATTACAGCGTACAGTAGGCCTAGTCTAGTAATTTGAGATTAGTGTATTATAGATATGCGGGAATTCAGCGTTAGAGAAATATGCTACGAAGTATAAATATTCCGAAATGCTTGTGGTATTTCTTTTCATTTAACATCATATTCTATTTCACTATTTTTCACTACACTATCAGTGTCTCTTTTACAGCCTTTTGCTACCTGTGTAGTATTGCTCGAAAATATCCACAATTTCAAAGGTATTGAGCTGTAGCCTATTACAGTAGAACCTCTTTAGTAAGTTTCTCTTTAGTACATTTTTCACCTTAGTAAGTTTTACTTTTTGATCCCATCTATAAGCTCCCACATGTTAAATAGTTTCTTTAGTGAGTTTTTCACTTTAGTAAGTTTTTTCTATCTGGTCCCCTGAAAAACGTACTAAAGAGGTTCCACTGTATATAAAATACTGGTAAATTATTATATATAATTTCACAAAAATGTGTTTGAATACAAAATCAACTGGAGAAACCAAGTGAAGTTGAAAAGAATCATTATTCATTCCTCTAATACCTGCCAAAAATAAGTAGTTTTTGGACAACTTCCTGCCTTGTATTAAATAGTCCAAAATACCGTATTGTCCCGAATATAAGCCGAGGGTTTTTCTCGAAATTTTGAGTCCAAAAGTCACCCTCGGCTTATATGCGGATCTCGGCCTAAAATCGGTCAAAAACACGTTTTTCACCAAATATAATAGGGCGCACTACACATGCCTACTCTGAACAACAGAATCAACTTGAAACTGCAAAATATTGCACTAAAAACAAGATTAATAAATGTTTTATCATGAAGAAGCATCATTTTCCCATTATCTGTCATTTTTATTTGACGCGCAATAATAAACAAATGCCCGCTCAGCAGCTGTGACTGCCTCGTCTTGTCAGACCTTGGTCCTTGACGAGTAGGCGGGCCATATGCCGATCGCGCGTCATCGGCACTAGCCGAGTACACACGATCGTGAGGCCCCAATCAACGGTTTCTCACACGCAGTTGGCATAGCTTCCTCACGCGCGCAATACGAAATTAACTAAATTCAAACTCAGGCGAGTGATGATTGAAGTGGAAAAGGAGATAAAACCTTTTTTTCAATTGTTGATCTAAAAGTTTGGGGGTCGGCTTATATTCGGGGTCGGCTTATATTCGGGACAATACGGTAATGTGGAATTTCCGTTGATACCGGTAGTCCCACTGTTGTTCGTCTAGTTGTAGAGTGGCAGCTTCTTTTCTTTATGAGTACCGGTACTGTATATAGTTTGCTACAAAATACCACATTTCAAAATGAAATAGGCTACACAAGTGAAAATTAATGAGCTATATTCCTTCAGTTTGACAGATTACTAATGGAGTAATGGTCCATATCTTCTAAAGCAGGGTTTCCAGTTCCGATTTTTTCTTGTTGTACAACACGATTTTTCCAACTGCCCAATCACAAGCCAGTTCACCTGAAAACATGGCGGTGATTATTGACTCAACTTCAACTTTTGTCGTCCAAAAGTACGATTTTAAGGAAAGTTACACTGCGATTGCGATATATCTGCTTCCGGTTGTTAGGATTTATATAGAAAGATTTTAAAAAAAGAATCGACTCCCGAAAATATCGATTCATCTATCCATAAAAAGTGTGAGTTTAAAATTAAATATAATTCCTAACATTCCAAGAAGCCTGTGCATATATAGAGGTAATGGAGACTATGACTGTGACGTCAAATTTAACATTGATTGTATGAGAGTGGGGTTAGAATAAATGAATGATACAAGCAGGAAAATTATAGATCCGGGAACGATGCATAGACGTTTCACTGTAGTGTCGAACGACAAAAAAAAATCGGAACTGGAAACCCTGCTTAAGGGTGTTGAAATCATTGTATTCTTGGATTTCAGATAACAATTGCAAGTCGCGGTGGGACGCCGTCCAGACGATGATTGAAGCCAAGTGCGCGATGAAGTGCTTGTTTGAAGCCGTGACCGAGGCCAAGAAAGATGGTTCGAATAAAGATTACAAGATGAAAGAACTGGATGTAAGTATTGACGGCCTAGAGAGGAAAGAAAGAAAATTCAACAAGAATCTCTTCTCATGTTTGCAAGACAGGCAAACAGCAGCATAATTTTCAAGGTTAAATTAAATGGGCGTAAAGCAAAGTGCAATCATTGTAGGGCCTAGTTACACATATAGCATCCTAGCCCTAGTTATGATTTCATTTCATTTATTTACCTTTGATCTATACATGGTACAAATATAGGCTTAATAGGTACTTACAATAATTCTATGTTAATAATTCATCAATTGTACAGTAATTATATTGTATAGGAAGGTCAGGTATTCATTGATTTTATAGTAGGGGTTGGCACTGAGGAATTTATCAAGTGATGATTTGAAAGAACCAATTGAGGGGGAGGACTTTATTGAGGCTGGTAGGTTATTGAAAAGAGTGGAGCATAGATGTTGGGGGCATTTAGATGATAGAGTGTAGGCCTACTTATGAGGAGTGATGACAATGTTGGATTTAGTTCTGGTGGAGTGAGAGTGTATCGAGGAGTTTGGGAGAAACATTTCGGGGTGCAGCCAGTCATATGGTAATTCTACTGAGAAATATACTTTATGATTATCAGCATATATTTCTGTGACTTTTCATGTGACGTACAATTCAATTTCAATTCAATTTCAATACTTTTTATTCACACATATATACACATATTATACTGAACAATAATTAATAAAGAAAACATATAACAAGCAATAAATTACATTTCATTTAAGCACTATAAATCAAATTAATAAATGTGTGAAACCCGCATAAGAAAAGTTCCTTGTGTGCGGGCATAGCAAAGAAAAGACAAAGAGATAAATCAGTTCAGTCAGAAAGAAACGTTAGATATAAATAAATAGCTTACATACGAAATTGGTACAGCTCAATTGTCTGTAATTACTAACTAAAGTCGCTTTTACTGTCTCGCGTTGCGCGCGTTTGCTGCGTCACGCGAGTAGTTGCATTTATTGACTCGCGCGCGCCGAAAGTGAGCAGAAAAATGGATGCCTAACAATTTATAACTATGAACTGTCAGATTATCTTCAAACTTTGATATTTGGCGACGTAAGGTTACCGGTCTTATTTTTCTCTTCAACTATAATAACAAAATACCGGAACGATTTTATGTTCGATCTAATTATCAATTATTAGGAGAGCACTAAGAAATTGTATGAGTCTATTTGTAATACGCCCCTTCCTTGAACGTTAATCGAATGGTAAAACTCAAACAGTGCATGCACTGCCTCGTTCTTTGTCTTAATTTTACAACAAATTACTGAAGTCATTCAATATCATAAAAAGCTCTCCATGGTTTGAAGACATATGCACTGTCCATTCTCACGTGTGTCGAATTTGATTTTGAGGTTATCTTATACCGCCTTGTGCTGTTGTACGTTCGGTCGGAGCGGGCAGGGAACGATGAGTAGCAGCAGTCTAGATGGCGCTAGCTCGCGTTTGGCGCGGAGAAACATCAACCAGGTTGATGTCTCTACGCGCCAAACGCGAGCTAGCGCCTGACGCGGCCAACGCGCGAAACACGATAGCTGATTGGTCAGCGCGCCTGTCACGTGTAACGTGTCGCTCTCAACGCGAGTCAGTAAAAGCGGCATAAGAGTAACAATAGAAAATCATAATGATTATTGGTAACATGTTCTTAACTACTATATGGAAAACAGTATTTTCTTGTATTTACAAAATATATAACGCTAAAATACCACAGATGAAAAACCAACAATAATAATGAAAACTAAAAGTAAACTTATTTGGAGAGAATCAATACAAAATAATAGTTGAAAAAAAAAAAAAAAAAAAAAAGACACGTTATTATATGGAGTATCCTCTGAGTATCAAAATGAAACGGTGTTGTGCGTAATCGCTGTCTATAACGCTATACTCGTCTGCTTGCCTCTCTCCGTGTCACATGGTATTTCCCCTCCGGTCAGACAAGCTATCACGACCTCACGTCCCTCTCAATGCTGCCCGTGCCATGTTTCGTGCGCAGCCTGGTCTAGATGTTACCGTGTCTGTACCTACTGCGTTGCTGTGTTTAGGAAGCCCACCTGCAAGCTGTGTTGAAGTTGGAGCAGTATGAACAGATGTTGAAGAGCTCTGAAAACTCGCACAAGGAAAAGGTTCTGCGCATGGAAAAAGAACATCAGGATAAGGTAAGCTTTCCGCAGTAGTTTCTATTAGGGGTGCGCGAGCACTCGAATTTGGAGTCGAATTCTAATTTAGCTGAACTCAAAACATTCAAGTTCGAATTTTTTTCCCACCTAGTTTTGTTGTAGGCCTACCTGTATTGTTATTTGTTCCGAATATAAAACGTGATTTTTCCCGAATTCTACGGTTCAGCATCGGTCAAAGACACTCTTTTTATTTTTGTAATTGGGCGGTGTACATTAAACGTACGGCATGTTGAAAATGGTCACTCTATAGTAATTTGTACTCAACTCAAAACCAATTTAAAACTCAATATTCATTAGGCCTACAGCCTATTATTATTATTATTATTATTATTATTATTTTTTTTTTTTTCGAGTTCGAACTTGAAACTTGCGATACTTTCTCAAACTCAAGCTTAAATTCTCAAATTTTCAAACTTGCGCACTCCTAGTTTTTATTATATGAGGCTTATGGTGATCTAGGTTAATTATGAATGGATTACGGTTTGTTTATTAGATCAGTGAAAACGGCTCTTTTGTCGTTTTGTACCACAGTGAACCCCCAACTATTGAAACTTCAAACTGACTTTTGACGCGCCGTAAAACCCAAACATTCATTCATTCATTGAAACTGACTTTTGACATTAATTTTCAAATTTAAGGCAGTGCGTGCACCCCTAGGACAGTGAAAGTACTTACGAGGGTTCAGTGAAGTATCTGTCAAATAGGCAAGTCAGCTTGGGCGTGAGTTCGAGTCCTGAATAAGGCATGGGTTTGTAAACGTCCTTTCACCTATCATCAGTTCATTGTTTCATTATCACCCGCTTATTCGTACCCCCGTTTTTGGTGGAGTCATCTAGCAACATTAAAAGGAAAAAGATCACTAATCTCAAGTTGATATTTTCCTTGTGGTGCCGCGTTCAAACGATCCTAAAGGCCCATTCACAATGCAACGCTAACATTAACATGAACATGAACATGAAACAACTGACTGTTCATGATAGAAAAGGACATCAACGTTAACAATAACCAACAGCCAATCAGAAGACTAGATTTTACGCGCCGATTCCACTGCCACTTCACACGACTACAAGTGATCGAGTCTAGGCAGTCGATTTAATGTCGCACTCGTTTTACGTCGCTACTAGTCGTTGTTATTCGTAAATTGAAAGATTCTGATTGGCCGATTCTTACGTTTCGACAATAACGTTAACATGAAAGCTTGGAGCTTGCAAGGTTTCATGTTCACGTTAATGTTAGCGTTATTGTTAGCGTTGGTTGTGAATGGACCAACGCCATCCCATAAGGCAAACATTTCTCGCGTTAATGTTAGTGTTACGCGTTAATATTAGCGTTGCATTGTGAATGGGCCTTTAATTGTTATCCTGAGCATACATTGGCAATGACTTGAAGTGAAGCTTTCACGTTGATCAAAACATTCACTAATCTGTTTGTTCTCAGGTGTTTGTTCTTTTACGTCAACTCAATGGATTCAAAGATGCTCAGTACGAAGACGGGTCACTCATGTCGGAACGCGAAGAAATTCTTGAACAGGAGTTGGAAAAGTTGGAAATGATGAAGGAAGAATTGGAAAAGCGTGATGAAGAAATAAAAATGCTTAAAGCCAAAGTTGCAGCATCATCTGTTATTGCTGGCAGGGTAAGAGTTTTTTTATAATTAATTAGTCTGATTTATCAAGTTATAACGTACAAATTAAACGAGGCAAATGTTGGTTGATTTCAAAGCATAATATTTTCAAATATTTTATGATTTTCTGAATGTTGCATTGGGCCTGCAGCCTACTTCCTACTTGTGTAAAAGATTAGACATTTACCAGTAGATTGGTTATTTGTCGATTATTTATAATTTTATTGCT
Source organism: Brachyptera putata (assembly GCA_907164805.1). NCBI lineage: Eukaryota > Metazoa > Arthropoda > Insecta > Plecoptera > Taeniopterygidae > Brachyptera > Brachyptera putata. Next base: position 56,527,139 of record OU015462.1, read on the forward strand.
GTAGTTATGTACAACTATGTAGCTCTTATGTAGTTCTTACAAAGATTTTTTTCTACCAAACTAGAATACTGGTAGGCCTATTCCAGTATTCTTTGTCAAGTCCAAGGTTGAATATATCTACTGTAGTTAGTTCATGTTTGAGACATTTCTTTGGTTCACCAGATACTATAGCTGTATTGTGTTTCACTGTAGGCCTACCATTGAAACAATTTTTTAAAAGCTTGTCTACGCTCGCTCGTACACCCTAATTTAATATATATGTGCTATTGTTTTTTTCAAATCCATTAACAATATTTGGTTTCCTCTTCAGCCTTCATTATTCCCCGTGGCAATGCCATTACCAATGACCAAATCTAAAAAGGTAACTAAGAAGCGTCAATCTTACGAAGAACCGTTGTTCTTCTCGGAGGAGGAGGAGGAGGACGTGGGCCATGATTCTGACGATGACCCTGACTGGCAAAAAACACCGATATTCAAAAGGATCCAGAAGATGAAGGTAAAAATGAATTTGGTTCATAAAATTCGGAAGGCTGATATATTGATGACTAGTGCTTGACCCTCCTACAACGTAACAAGACGTAACATCCAGTGAAGGTGCTTTTTATTACGGTGTGTGGGAAATTTGACAGTGCCAATCAGGATATCCTGTCTCTAAATTAGGGATAACTTCGGTCAACCGAGAACCGGTTCCAGGTTCAATCGGTTCTGAAATAGAGAATCGATTCCTTCAGTGATATTTTTTTATTTATTTATCATGTTGATTTGAGTTATTATATATAATTAATAGATGTTTTTCAAGTGTGTTGTCGCAATATAAATTGTATAGATATATAATATTACTAGTTCACGCGCACATTATTTAGGTCTATTTGTCTTTTCTCCTCCATGCACATTAAAACCCAGAATGTGAAGGAGAAAGACATGCGCATGAGTTTCGGGTACACGAAATTTGCCGGAGATAATCGAATGATACGATGACGCCTAAAAACAGGAAATAAACTTGCTCCCATGTAAGAGAGCGTCTACATGAAAGTTTACACTCATTTGTCATTTTCTACCAACAAAATGTTGGAGAATCGGTTCTAAACCGGTTCTGTAAATCGGTTATAAATCCGGTTCTGATTTTTTGGAACCGAAGTTATCCCTACTCTAAATGTACACATGAATTGAAGTTGTTACTTGTAAAATCTAAACCGTAAGAACTTCTGAACCGTCCTGAAGGTATTGAAAACAACTTTGTTCTGAAGTATTAGAATATTGATATTGTAGGTAGGCCCTACTATGAAACAAAACACGGTAAAACTGTTACCGGTATGTCATTTGTGATGGACGATATGAGAGATGAATAAGATGATTATACGTACAGAGTTACTGTGATTTTTTTTTTTGTAGTTGCCATCAGCCACTGCTAGAGTGAGACTTGGCATTATGAATACTTACCTGTATTTATTCATGTACCTATGTTCCAATTCAGCTGTTATTCTTAAATTAATAAATAATATACGGTAAATAGGTAGTTCATCAATTTCTTATGAAAATTTGAATTATGGAATTTTTGTGTGGTACAGTAAACCCTCGTTGATCCGAAATCGAAGGGACCTAAAAAAAATGATTTCGGTTTATAAAAATTGGGATTAATCAAAAAGCAATTTTTTCCGCTCAGAATATAGTTAATTTCGTATTGCGTGCTAGAGGAAGCTGTGTCACCGGCTGAGACTACGTGATAGATCCGTTGCTAAGGGCCTCGCTGATCGTGTGTACTCGGCTATCTCCGTGCCGCGTGATACGGCCCGTTTATATTGGCGCTCGGCTGTCCCGAGTCGGACGAACGAGTGTTCCGAGCTCAGACTTCGTCAAGGTCGACTGCATTCGGTACACAAAACATGGAACAGCTGAGCGTGCTTCCACTCATTCTTACGCATCAAATAAAAAGGATGGAAATTGAGAAAACAGTGATAACTTCACGGAATTCACTCGGATTATTTCGAATTATCCAATCCGAAATCAGTGTTGAAGCAATTGAAGGAACGAAATATTAGTTCAAATTACGGTTTAACCGAAATTCGGATTAACCATATTAATTAACACTGAAATGCCTATACCTTCAGCTGGGGACCGATTTCAAGTTCGAAATACGGAAAATTTCGGTTTAACCGAGTTTGGATTAACGAGGGTTTACTGTACGTAACTACTCTACCAAAGAGTACTAGTGAATTTACGCTAGCAGTCTTTCACTAGTTCTCAGAGCATCGCAACTCTATGTCGAATGCGGCATGATTCATCTTATCGATGTGTCAATTATTACAGAATTCTACGGCCAAAGAGAATGAACTGGAGAGTGGCCAGGCCGTGAAGCGCAACTCTGACGGGAAGTTGAAGTGCATGTGCCGCGGCAGCGCGTGCGCCAAGAAGCTGTGCGGCTGCCGGAAGAACGGGTCCGCGTGCGGGCCGTCGTGCAAGTGCGATCCCACCGTCTGCAAGAACCAAGAGAAGCCTGTGGAGGTGCTCATGGTATGCTATTCCATAACTGTTTAGTTCACCACAAGTTGAATGCAATATCTAGTGTCTGTGTAGGCTACGTATCACGTGATTAAAATCCCATTTGTTCGAAAGGCCGATTATTCGAAAACCAATTAATCAAATTTCAAACAAGTTTGCTTTCGATGCAACGATCTGCCGAACAAAGGAACTTTCGAACTAATGGGATTTCGATGGAACAATCTTTTGAACAGATGCTATGTCCATCAATTTGACGCGCACCCTTTTCAAAACCGGCTAGCGTTTCATCTTCTTCCTTCGTTACCACCAGCTTCCTCTGCAACTCTCTGTTCTCCCATATACATCCCCTCTTGCACGTACTCTTTAATCAGTGCCCACCACTTCACTCGCGGTCTTCCTACTCTTCTCTTCACACTCCTGCTTTTTCAAATTCTCGTCTCGGAATCTTGTCCATGCTCATTCTTTTCATGTGCCCGAACCACGTCAGACGTTCTCTTCCAATCTTAAATGTAAGTCTTTCCATTCCTAATGCCTTCCTAATATCGGTGCTTCTCAGCTTGTCTAGTTTTGTTACTCCTTTGATACTTCTAATGAATTTCACTTCTGCTGCTTGTACCATCCTCTCTTCCCTTCCTCCCATGGCTCATGTCACTGCCCTGTATGTTGAATGAATAATAACATTTGATTACATTACTATATCATTATTATGTCTTGTTTCAGGATGCCAAGAATTGTCTCTTCACCTCTGACGTGTCGTCTGATAACACGTCCGAAGGAGAAAAGTCGCTGGAGATTATCGACCAGAGCCGTTTCAAAAAGCCACGGTAGGAGATTTCAGACTCAACACTGGCATGTCATGGTTGAATATGTTGGCACTCGACGTGGTAATTGAGATTCACGTCCTGTCTTGTGTGTGTCACGACGCTGGCTTTCGAAATCAGAACGTTTGCTATCATATTTCTGCTTACATTTTGTGTATACAGTAAAACCTCTATCCATCGTTTTTTAAGGGACCATGAAAATAAAACCATACATGCAGGAAAACGTTCCATCCAGGAAAATTTAGCATTGATTATAGTATGGGAGTGGGGTGAGAAATAATGAATGATACATCCAGGAAAACGATGGATCCGGGAACGATGCATAGAGGTTTCAATGTACGGTACATATTTTATACAGTACAACCTCTTTAATAAGTTTCTCATTCATACATTTACTACCTTAGACCTAGTTGGTTTTATTTTTTCATCACATCAATAAGCTCACCATGTTGAATAGTTTCATTAGTAAGTTTTCACTTCAAGTTTCTCACTTTTTCACTCTTTGCGTATGGGAGTTGATTTAGCGAAACATTGGAATAGGCTTATATTTAGCTATTTAGGAAGCAAAATAATGAATGCTGCAAAGTTATTTAGAGAGGCTAGGATGCGTGTTATCCTCAAGCGAACGAATTGTATCAAACTCCAAAAGGTTCGAAAATTACTATGGAACGAAGATTCCCCCCCGTAAACCTAATATTTTATACATAAAGCATTGTATTTTTTCACCTATTACAACGTACGCACCTGATACCTGGAGTTGGAGATGAAAGGAAAAGTGTGAGAGAGAGGCAGTAGAGATGAAATTTATAAGAGGTAGTGCAGGAATATGGAAACTGGAAAGAAAGCAAATGGTTATTGTCAAGATAGGAAGGGAGAGACTGATTTGATACAGATATGATACAAAAAGAATGGAGAGGAATAGGATACCCAGAGCAGAGTACGAGATGTCGGAAATAAAAGAAGAGTAGGGAGACATAGGGAGAGATGGAAGATGGAAGTGAGAAGAGCTGAGGAAGAGAGAGGGGAGACATGGATTGAAGTAGAGCAGTAAATGGTGGGAGGACATAGAAATGGAGGGAATTTTGGAGAAATTATCGCTCATCTAACAACGCATGTGCTGTGTTTTTCTAGTTTGGTTCAATACCTACCGGTAATTAATCAAATTAATATATAATATTTTCTTTACAGCACTCAACCATTGGAAGAAAGGGGAAATACGACGACGATAATGAATACTACATTCCAGAAAATAGGCAAAACTGACGGAAAGTTCTTCAAGAGCAATTACAATTAGAATTAGTTGCATCGAATGTATAGTTGCTCACCTTGTCAGAAAGTGCCTTACTGTGTACATAGACATACTACTACGTATCTTCATCTTCAGTTCTCTTTTTCAATTTGTGGGCCAGATCTTATGTTTGGTGTATGGGGGCCTATGTATTGTCTTTTGTGTACTATAATTTTATTTTTACGACTGCTCTAGTATAATATATTGATACAATCTCATTCATCGATGGCTCACTGATACGTACTCGCTAATTTCCTACAAACATAATTTTAGAAACAGATTTTAATAGTACAGTTCTGTATCTCCAGATTTGCCTAACTTAACAAACTTTGTGATAGTTTTTATATTTCATTAATATTCTTATGTTGTAGGTAGGCCTATTATATGTAACAAGTATTCGTTTTTATAATTCTCATCGCATGTAATTATTAAATTCATTATAGTAATAAATATACAATGATTCACCAAGTTGAAACTGTTTAACATTATTGTCTGTTTATAGTTGTTTCCACGAAAGAAGGTCACCTGCCTACTAAATAACTGTAAAAACTAGGATAATTAGTAATTAGTCTAATTACTAATTACATAAACTTGCTTGATACTTCGAGGATGTAACGCTTTTGTAAGATGCTGTTGCTTTTCTCATAATTTTGTCCTGCAAAATAATACATACCCTGAAAAATGAAAATACTGTACCACAGTTACGCTATTATAATTAGGGTTGCCCTTTGATATGAATTTCATGATCGATAATCATTGGCTTCATATCGATAATCAACTAGAAAAATAATCGATACTTCAGATAAGTATCGATAATCTACTTGAAGTGATTGATAATCGATTATATTGATAATCAATTTGAATAGCATGTGACCCAAAGAGTTATTATAGTGGTGTCAGCTTCCCTTTCCTACCACCATAAATCACACCACTTCCAACATTGATGTTATTGACAAGCAGTTTACTTTGAACACCAAGAGTGTTCACCAATCGTGTTACAGAAATGTTCCCACCTCACTCTTTCATTGGATAATTTTGGAAGTAAATGATGAAGTACACATAGATTATCGATTTAATCGACTATATCGATATTTTGATACTAAAAACACATTCGATTATCATATCAAACAAGTGATTATCGATACATATCGATATATCGAATATCAACTGGCAACCCTAATTATAATGGTGTCATTTGTGTATGTTATGTTGGTACACAACCTAATATTTTCATGGATACCACTGTTACCAGTAGATAACTTTTTACAAAATATTTCTTCATAAACCCCCACTGACTTGTTGGAACCGGGCAAAGGATAAATATATATTAAAAAGTATAAAAGACAGGACTTCAAGCCGGTTAACACAAGGACGCCTCCTGCCCTAATAGCGCGGACTGCATCCCACTCGTCACTCAATTTCATTGCGGTCTCCAATGCCTCAACACCATCCTAAAAAATGGCTTCCACATACTGTCATCCTCAACTCAAACCCAAAATCTAATCACAGTTCCACACAAAGTCGCTTTAAACGCCCAACTTGCGTACCCGCCTGGTTCACACCGACCCCAAAACCAGTCCCCTGCAAGAGGAACATGGTTCTTATCCCTCCCACACCACCCACCCTCCACCACCTCAACAGCCACGCCACCGGAGTCTCCTACCCGATCTCCAAATGGAACGGTGAACGTCGGATACAGACTTCTGCCGTGCTGAACACACAGGCTTGAGCACCAACGCACGTATGAGTGGTCACAGGGCAGACTGCAATATCGACCCTGACGACATGGATAAAGTAGTTCCGTTCCATGCCCTCTTGCATGGACGCGACTTCAATGCCTGCTTCACAACCCGCACAATCCGTTCCCTCCGATCCTCGTGCCAACCCTCAGAGCTAAGACGCTGCGAGCTTGCTCACCAGTGGATAACCAAGTCCCTCTTTGCCCCAGGCCTCAATCTTAGGTAACTCATCCCAGTTTCTTTCCCCCCCCCCCTTCACTCCTCATTTGCAAGCTTCTTCACCCTATCCACTGCAAGCCATCCACCACAAGTACAGTAAATCTAACATCCCCCCCGTACACCCCCTCATCAACTTCTTAACTTGACACTGCATCAGCTTCTTGCATCAGCTCCCACCAATCCAACTACTCTATGAAGAACCCCCCCCCCCTTCCTTCCAAATTCAACTAATTGTTTTCAGTTTTCCCTCCCCTCCCCTCCCACACCATCACCCACTCATCTGAACAAGCAGCCTTCATTACCTATTCTATTGTGACCAAGGCAACAGCCAAAACGTCTGAATCTTGTATGAACAGATATCATCTCTGTGTTCTTTCAATGGCTCTCCACCATGAATAGGCCTATCTCTACTCATAAATCTTGGTAAGCTGATGTTCTTTCTTTCCCTTTTACCAAATACATATATAGACTCTTAATTCAGTGTTCTTTGCCTGGCGAGGCCATTAAGTATATAGTTGAAGCATTGTTGAAGGCTTAGGGTTGAGAAAAAAATTAAGTTGAGCCAAATAAGTGTACGTACTCAACTTTGCACTTAGTGTGTACAGGAAATTGGCCTGAGGCTGGATATATGATTTGGGTACATGGGAAAGAAAGAACAGCAGCTTACCAAGGTTTATAAGTAGAGATAGGCCTGCTCGTAGATCACAAAAGATTATTTACACACGAGATTTTGATGTTTTTGCTATTGCCTTGGTCACAGTAATAGCCGGAACGTCAAAATCCCCGAGTTCTGTTGGCAGGCTCTCCACCATCCCATGAGTAATCTCTGCTTATAAACCATGGTCACCTGCTGTTCTTCATTTCCTTTTCACCCAATTCATGTAGCTTTGCACTTACGTGTGGTGAATTATTTCAGCACCACGGGATTTTCGATTAAAACTATTTAAAACAATAGATTGGTAAAAAGAGCTGTCACACTATCAACATTTAAAAAATATTGTAACTTTACTACCAATGATCAGTAATCAAATAGACTAATATTGATTTTATTTCTACACATTGCCTTCTAGTTACTACTACAAATTCATCTGTACCCAAACTATGAAATTGATCACTTTTATATATCAGTATTAACATTTAAAACTTACAATAATCCTTGTTAATATTATTATTCACACCAGCTACTCGTCCCGCATCTCGGTCTTAGATTGGCATTATTTTCACGCTTGTACATTTAAACACGTAGCATGCACACATTTGGAGAAATGCGCATGTATACTATGGAAGTTTTACACTTTTTCCATTTCCAGCACCTCTATTTCTGTATCTCCGTAACACAATACAGTGGAAACTCAACGGATGGTTCCCCGATCCACCGTTTGTTTTGTCCCGCCACAAGTCCTATATATAACCAATTTAAAATTTTCCTGCACATATTTATTGTTTTATCCTGAACGACAGATAGAGATTCCATGTACGGTAAATAAAATGATGCACAGAATTATAAAATGCTCAAATATAGCAAAATACACATCAGTAGCAGTTGGTAACAATTTAAAGTCGTGTATGGCTGGGCTACAACACCTTATATAAGTGTAAGGAGTTTCAGAGAAATTATTTGTTGAAAATAAGTGGCCATTCTCTTCTACATAATAATTTCAATAATACCTATGGCGTACTAGTGATCTTGGCTTTACTCATTAGTCATTACTAATTTCTTTGAGATGATCCAGGAACAACCAAGCATATACCATATTTGAAAATATTACAAAAATTAAGAGGTACAGGTCTTCAAAAATAAATACACGCTAGAGCTTGGTAATACGTAGCGTTTAAATTACAGTATACATACTTATAACTCGGGAAGGCTTTTGGCAGATGTAGAAAAAATCTTTCCATAGTTCTCGAGTGTATTGACAATGTATTTATAATTTATTTAGCCATACCACATGCAATCAATCTACGCAAACAGCAAATCAAGGGAGAATTAATGACAAATACAATACTGGATACAACACAAATTATAAAATAAAATTAGGTATGCCCCTTAGAAAACAAGCTATAGGCTACCATACATACATTTAGTTCAACAATCCTCTCACGAAATATTCCACTATTTTTGATACGCTTACTAAACATAGGTATTATCTTTATTCCACCGTAGTCAATTTGATGTTGAATGAAAATATCTAGATATGACTTGATTTTTATTTTCTTAATTTCATTATTAAAACATTAAAAAGCTATTCTTATGTTAATTAGGTCAGTATGTAGAAGGAATCTTTGATTTAATTAATATTAACATGTACAACCAAGTCTTGAAGAGATCTTTGAAATGAGGTAAGATCCAACACAGCTTGCACTTGAACCTGCAATGTTACAACATATTTAATGACTAAACAAGAAGCTTTAAAATGGCAAGTGAAGATAAAAACTGGTAAAAGCAGTTTCGAACACGTAAACCAAAGTTAATAATGAAAACGAACCGGTAGGCCTACGAAGGAAAACTGTGAGCTTTCCTCCAATTTATGACACAAATTTTGATGGCCAAACTAAACAATTCCACAGCCCAACATGGCGCACAATCAGTAATTATACAAATTACACATAATTTGAATCCAATCCAAACCCTCAAAAAATTTCTCATTCACAATTCAAATTATTAAAGAAACAATGGATTTAAATGTACACTGTCGGCTTGATTGGGACACAGACGCAAGTAAACACTTCCGATGAAGTTCCTCCTGCAAAGAAAAATTATTCAACGTTAAAACGATTACGAAACAACATATAATCGAGTCCAGTACTGTAATCATGTCTTTTTCAATACTTTCTCGTGCCACCATTTTCCATATTTCTAAACATGTAATTCTACTTCCTGTCGCTAATATTTGGCGCGTGCAGACAGGATGTGTGGGGTGGAAGGCTTCTCCTCGCCCCACAACGATAAAGCAACTGAAGAGTTCAGACGTGTGTCGTGAGAAGTGAACTGTAAAACCGGCAGTATTTACTAGTTAACGTTGTTGATCGTAAAACCGGCGATCAGTAGGCTAAGCTATTACGAATATATCATTTAAATACTCTGTAACCATTTATGTATTGTTATTTTCATTTAATATAACTCAATTCAATTATTAACATTGTTCACCGTGTTATGCTCTTAACCTACATTCCTGACCAACCGACCTACTCATCTCATCTCGAGTCTACCTTTAAGAAAAGAGCAAAAACGTTAACAGTACGATACGATCATTTGCTTCTGATACCGGTACCAACAGTTTTACGGCTACTTTGCCCCAATATATGCAATGGTATAGTGAGCTCAGCAGCTGAACCCTGGTAATGTTTTGATCGGCAGTCCATGACTACTACAGTACTAAAATCTCGTATCTTCAGACACTCGGTCTCAGTTTGATTTTCTATGAGCGATTCACTGCGGTATATCGAGACCAAACCAGTGACCAGTGCAGACTTTTAACTTCACCAGCCTACTTAATATCTAAGATGTGGAGTTTTTGACGAGCGACGTAAGTGAAGTGAATTTTACCGTAAGCTATACTCGGAATATTTTTTCTTTTGTTCTCGCTCCATTAGTCAGTTTGATGAAAACTTGGCATGTGCGAGCAAAATCTGCTGAACCACTTCGCAAAATTTTGAAAGCCCTCATAAGAATGACCCTGAGGAGAAGATTTTGAAAAAATATTTTCTTAAAATGAATCCAATTTTTTTACAGAATTTAAGCACACAAATGATGGGCCTGCATATCATTTTGAAGTTTCAAACGAAATGAATAAACTGTTCTAAACATAAAAATATATAAATTGGATTTTTTTTTTTAGATTGAAGCAATTGATAAGATCACCATCAGAACATAGAATCACTATTTTAAGATGAAGACTAGCCCTATATCTCTGGCCGATGTGTTGGTCCACGGTCTTCTCTAAAACTAGGAAAACGCCATATATTCGTTGTTAGACGAGCGAATAATAATAGTATGGGTAAAAATGGGTGAAAACTGCTTCAAGTGGTACCAATTTAGCACATATTATATTTTTTCTTCAAAATGGCTGACCCAATCAAGCTGAAAATGTCCAGAAATATGTATCAGAATGTAATTCAATTTCACACAAAATTTCAATTTTTGAAAATAAAAATATTCTCTTTTTTTTCCGCTGTGCTATTCCAATGGAAATTTTTGAAATTTCTAAAATTCATAAAAAAAAGTTATCAGCTGATTATGTCACAAAACTATACAGAACCAAGTTAGATGAGGAACCATATTGAAAAAAAGTTTAAAGTTGATAGCTGTAGCCGATTGACCTGTGGAGAACAGACCAAAAACATGAAAAAAGGAAAAAAAAACATAAAAACGAACACCAATTTTTTTCAGTATGTCGAATTGATTTGCTAAATCTAATTATTTACAGATAGTTGATATTTATAGACTCTAGATCGTCCTAGATGATATTATACTGACCCAAAGTATGTTCTAATAGAAAAGCAAACTAACTTACATAAGGCCAAAGTTTTGACAGAAACCTTTTCTGAGCATTTAGCTACAATTGGAAACCAATGAGAAAGAAATACATTTTTCCTTTTTAGTAGGGCCTACCATATGAATGATTGTAAATATTGAGATTCAACAATACATCAAAACCATATTGAATGAGCTGCGACACAATGAAAGATGGGTAGGTATCAAAATGCCATTCAATTGAAGACGATAAGTCGATCGATAAGGATGGATACCGGTATAATGATTCGACCGGCCATCAATTTTTAACATGCATATTCTTCCGATAAGTAGGCCTATCCTTCAAGGCAAATGGAACTGCTTATCAACAGATTTGAAACTTTCACACACAAATTTTGTCTATTCTGAAGTTTTGATGTTGATTTTTCACACCCAGCGCTAGTATTGCAACACCAGACATCAGCGGCAAGATTTGATGTTATTATTATACCTCAACATAGCGACGATCAGAGGTTCCAAAATGATTGAAATAATCAACAGGTACATCAATATTAGAGCAGGAAGGCAGTGACTTGATAGTTTCAAAATCAAGGGTGTGTGTAAGCTTTCCATTACATTTCATATAAATATCTTGATCATCTTACAAGTTACAACGCACATACTGGTATTACGTTTTTCTAGTTTTTTCAGCTTCTGTCTTTTTCAAAATCCATTTTTACATACTCGTTGAATTATTCCAATGAGCGTGGCCTGCACTTGTAAACGTGTGGCACATTCTGTGTCCAAATGGTTGAACTACGTCCATTTGAATAACCGACTAGATAGGCCTATGTGGGCGAAACTTGTCAAAACCATTTAATGGTTAAAATAAAGAAGATTTCATGTGGGAAATTCTCTGATACGTAGAAAAAGTATGTGAAAATATACTAACTTGGCGCACAAGCCACCTCCTGGTGGCAGCCCTTCTAAGTCTTCGTCAGACAAAGTTTGAATCATTTCAAAGAACATCAGTTCGCTGTCCTGACGTACCATTTCTGTAAACATAAGTTACAAGCACCTTTAAACTAAAGACTAGTAACTAGTGTTAGATGAGTAATTGGCTAATTGACAAGAATTAATACGCTTAATTCAAGCCTTGGTTGGCTGTAACTTTCTCTTAAATCAGAGAAAAAGTAGACCTCAAATGTTAACAATGCAAATAAGAGATTTTTTATTGGGTTTCAACTTTTAATGACGCACTGTAATGAAAGCGAAGATCTATTGGCGTCGGACGGATGAGTAATGAGATGATGGGATGAAGGTTTCTTTGGTAATGGGAAGGATAGTGGAAAGTAAGCGATCGTAGCCTATATTGTGGGAAGTTTATTACTTTTTACTGTCAACATTTAAATTTAGGCTAATTAATATTACGCACATTTATGTATTCATGCATTTTTTTGTACTTTCCTTGCCACAAAAAATACAGCAACAAGGCCACTGAACATGCCAATGCCTTCTTGAATAACTAGGCCTATAGATCTATTATAGTTATTACACAATGTAGTTTTACCAGACAGACTTTATCATAATATAAAGGTGTACCCACTCGTGTCATCAAAGTGAAGTATTTCCGGGGACAGTATCTGAGTCCATGGTCCCATTTGCCTGTAGCGCAACTATAGCATTTATATAGAACTACCATATAAAACAGCAATGCTATACACGGCTCAGTAGGATTATTATATTAGAGGTGGCATCTGTTTTTCACGAAAATTATAGATTTTGTAAGTTCAACAATGTCACTTGTACCATAGCCACTCTTATCTACGTCTAGTTCACAAGGGAATCCGCTGGCAAACAACAGGCAATTGAGACTGTTGGCTCTGATTTGACTGCAAGAAACCACAAATGCCTGCCATGTTATTAGCATGGGAGTCGGTTCACCTTCTATATGATAAAGTCTGTTGGTATCACTACACCGTGGTTGGTTCTCACAGACTCACATAGGGTCACAGAGGAAATACCTACATACGACAAACCAAAATGCTTACCTGTGACTCTTCTTTCTAACATTGCCTCTAGCTCAGCTTCCTGTTGAATTGCCTCAGGAGAAGGTTTCACAACGCCGGGAAATGTGACCATCACAATGCTCATATTGTCTCGGCTTCCCTGCATTAACAACAATAAACACATTATTAAACAATTTAAACAAAATATGGGGCTTACTGGTTACCTGAGATATTCTCGGGTTATTAGGAGATAATATTAGGCCTATTCGATATTTGTTTACAAAGACTCTCTACAATGAGTAACTCTAATTGTTATCTTGGGAAATTCTTTCTTTCCCTTTTATGCAATTCATATAAAAACCCAAATATTGGTGGTTGCCATTCTACAGAGGGCCACACAGTGACTGATTTTTGACATTCTCAAAGTGTTAGTTAAGTAGAAGGTCAGTGCTATATCGTAGTTGGAAGTAGCAGGCCTATGACAGACTGTCAGAGGGTAAATTTCAGATGAGAGAGTTTCAGAGTTTGACAATCAATTTCCAAATGCCCATTTTATTTTCTTGATGAAAGAGTTTACTTCTGACCATAGGCAAGGAAAACAATGATTCAATTTGCTTTCATCTTGACAATCTTGTTTTCAAAATTGTAACAAAAATCTAAAATATGGAGAATGTTTTTTTTTTTTTTAAATGTTACTCAATGACCCCACCAACAGCTAGGTCATATTATCAAGCAGGTGATGATGATACAATTAAGTGATGATAGGTGACGGGGCTCTTATACAAATCCATGCCTAATGTGGGTCTCGAACCCACGCCCGACCTGGTTTCAGTTTCTAGCGCAGTGCATTAGTCGACATTAGTCAGACACGGGGCTGCTGTATAATGTAGTCAAGCAATAAAGCTCTAGGACTTCCATCACAGACAGAGATTTAAAAAAAATGTTGTAATCACAATGGGAGACTTGTAAATTATTACCTTATAAAGACAGGTGTCAACCACTTGGTTAGCAATATTTTCCAGATCACTTGTAAGTGCAAGACGAGAGCGTACAAAGCTGCAGAGATCTTCATTGCTCATAACATCCCAAATACCATCACAAGCGATCACCAAAAATTCATCTTGCTCTTCGTTTCGGTCAATGACGGAGACTTCTGGTTCCGGAGAAACAAGTTGTTCGCAGGGTCCTCGGCCTTCAACGTTCTTGTACTCGTAGTCACCAAGGGCTCGTGAAACTGCTAACGAACCATTCACCCGTTGAATCATAACGCTACCCCCAGCGCGAATAATTCTTTCTTTCTCAGCCGGAAGGACAGGTTTATGATCTCGAGTTGCAAAAACAGGAGTACCATTCCGGCAGAGTAGAGCACGTGAATCACCGCAGTTTGCAATATACACCTGGCCAGGTGAAACCAGGGCACATACAGCAGTCGATCCTGACTTATCATCTCCACTAGCTACTTCAGGTAGTTCACGCATACGATCATCTAGTCGTAAAAATCCTGAACGAATACCCTTTGCAACATCATCATGGCGGAATTCCTCTGTCTGCACAATACAATCTAGCAGATGATCTGAGCAGTGTGCAGAAACTCTGGCTCCTGCATGGCCATCAAAGACAGCAAAGAATGACCAATCAAGCAGATCCTCTCCCAAACCAGTCACTGCACAGTGCGCATCTTCCATTTCCACTCGCCAACCCTGCATACTTGCAACTCCGTAATGTAGGCCGTTCCCACTTCCATGCTCATTATGTTTCTCTGTCTTTGGCTTATCAAGAAATGCCCCCATTCTGATATTTTACGATCAGCTACCATACATTTTTATCTGAAATTAACAACAACAAAACACATTAGGTCTAGGCTATGAGTTTGTAATATATACATTCAATATAGGCCTATAATAAACTCGATGCCCGTGGCCAAGGCATCGAGGGTTATAAACGTATACCTAGTACTATGCCAGGTAGACCTAATATAAGTGTATACATCTTTGAACATATTATGTATCGATAATTATTGCCCAACAAATGCAAGACTTGGCTTAGTAATAGCATTGACTTTGTAAGGTAATAGTGGTATAGGCCCCAGTAAGAAAACCTATAGTCCTAGGCTCTACTCAACATTTACAGCTTGGCATGCACACTGAGCCTCTGGCTTGTTCAAATTTTGAAACAAAGTTGCTGCATAACTTCAGGAACTTATTCTAGCTAGTTCAGTAGGCCCACAGCAGACCTAGGCATATTTGTGCTAGGGCCTAGGGTCCTTGGCCTACACTTCCATTCATTCACGTTGGATCATAACCTCTAACTAGATTCCACGTTCACGTGCTTGTTTCACAGTTAACAGTGAATGCTACACCAATGATTCCTTACCAATCAAATCCTTAATTTCCCGCACATATTATCAAAAGAAGTAATCTTATTCAAGATACATAATAGTTGGATTATTAACAGATTTATTGCATCTTTTAAAATCAAAATACCTGGAACCTTGTCCTAACATTTATTTCATTAAATAACTGCGCATGCCCAGTCTAAAAATAGTGCACAACGATGATGTCATTCAGTTCCAATCACAGCTGGTTTTCCATACGTTGTACCTAGAGAGGCCCACACTTGAAACAACTCCCTTCACTTGACTGACTGAGTACACTTTAAGATATTTTTCAGTTGGTTATGCTCGGAGGACAAGAGCAATATTTATGTACAATAGCTTGTTCGAAACTCGAAAGTGGAATTATAATGGCGACCGTGACAAGTAGTACAAGTTTAAGCAGCGCTCCAGCTGATTTTCGTGTATCATCGTCTAATGAAGATAGTGGCAGTAGACTAAGTTCCTCGTTTGAAAAGTGCATGTTGTGTTGTAACTCGAGAAAAACATTTTACTGTAAGCAGTGCGTACAGAATGGAGACTTCTTGCACTCTACGCGTTACCAAGAAAGGTACAGTTGTGTCACAATCTTGTGCCCCAGTTGCTGTCATCAGATTCAAATCATCCTAGCTTAGTTGAACCCGAGGGTGTACGTCTAGGGATTAGACATGTCTATCATCGTCACAATTTACAGACATATGCATATGAAGTAGAGTATGAACTAGGCCTAGGCATAGGCCTATACATTTAATTTAGTTGTCTGAAC
This sequence comes from Brachyptera putata, assembly GCA_907164805.1. Taxonomy (NCBI): domain Eukaryota; kingdom Metazoa; phylum Arthropoda; class Insecta; order Plecoptera; family Taeniopterygidae; genus Brachyptera; species Brachyptera putata. The sequence goes on from OU015462.1 coordinate 56,543,304, forward strand.
TAAAAAGTGAAACAAAAGTGTTGTTGTAGGCCTAGACCATTGAGATACAATCTCAATGGCTAGACCATTAAGGGCTAGACCCTAGAGGCTAGGCCTAGACCTGATGTCAATGTCATGGCTCAGTATATGGGCAGGTCATTTAAATCCACCGAGTCCCTAAAGTAGAGTTTCTCAACCATTATGGTAACAATTTACGTGGCATTCTCTAGGCCTGATTGTTCTCAGTCTATTGTTTTGTTACCGTATGTATTTCGGGATATCCCATTTTTGTCTTTATTCTTGGTCAACGAAGTTTTATTTGGGGTTGTGCCAACTGTTTAGGTTTACCTAAGAAAATAAACTACGTAAATAAATGAATGAAAAGAAACTTAATCTAACCAATTCTCTCTTTCCAAATTTGTTAATTAGGCCTAGACAATGCTTTTTTTTTTTTTTTTCTTCATTAAACACTGTTGAATCAAATTTTGATAGGTCATTTATACTATTCAATTTGTTGGAAGACATCGAATTAGAATTCCACTATCACCTTGGACATGTATGTTTGGAACCACCATGACTGGAGTTATCAAGACGGTACATTTCACACTGGCGTGATGAAATCGCTTTGATGCCAATCGGTTTGTTAAAATACATCGAATTTGATCAAAGTCGGTTTGGTTTCAACTCAGTCGAGCAACTGAAGTGAAAGCTGCAAATTGGCTTGAAATATCTTTATGGATACGACAAAGCCGTCAAACCCATATGCTGCCTTCACTTATTCCAAGCAAACAGTGCAACTTTCCTTGAGAAGGTAGTCAAGCAATTTGTTGTAATGTTGTATATATAGAGAATTCAATTTCAATTCAGATACAGATTGACTTGTCGAGAACCATTTCAACTGGCTTGATAAACAGACACTTCCAAATTGCTTTGAATTTGTGAGCTTTTTGAGCTATTGGCTTGAGGTGCTCGATAATAGTGCTAGCGTATGGCTTTGATTCATCAACTGCCTAGCGGACGTTTATGGGCGGTACTTTGGGCTTGGTGATTAGGCATACTGTACATATCCTACGTCAGGGGGATGTATTTCCAAAACGTGAACTGAATGGTTAATTTCTTTCAATACCGTATCGAAGTAGGCCTACAACAAAACAAGATTGAATGAAAAAAAATGAACTCAATTTTTCATACAATTGTTTCATTCAACCCTTTTGCTTCAACTCTACATCTAGACTGTCAATTTGAGTAAACTGTCAAATTTAACTAATGAAATGACACGGTGAAGATAGTAAATGGGGTATACCAGTATGTTGATGGATTTAGGTTAGGTCAACTTGGGGGTAAGGATTGTGTCGAATTGACAACAAGACCGTAATTCATTTATGTACCGGTTTCTGGTAAGTGTGATTATATTACGAATTCCTAATAGTTGGCACGACACGAGAGTGAACTGGCTGAAAAGGAAAAAAATGGTGGTCATAGTAAAACTTCGGCAAAATACGAGTAATAAATTACCATAATAGCCTACAACGGTTTAAATAAGGTGGAAAAGCAAGCAGAAATCGGTAGGCCTACATGAACAATTAAATTCGTAAAATTACTGAGACACTACTGAGCATGCCTAAGTGTGTTTTTTTTCCCAGCCTCCCTCATTATTCTAACTAAGATATTCCCCCCCCCCCCCCAGCACCCACCATCCCCAACAACGGCATCAACCTACCCCCCTAACCTAACCAACAAAAATCACCTACTCCAGCACCCCCCCTCCCAAACCACATGCAAAACCATCAGATTCAAGTGAGTTTAAAAACTATAAAAACCATCAATTCTCAACCTCCCACAACTTTTTCTGAAAGATATAGGCCTAGGCCTAAACAAGATCTTTCGGAAAACACCGAAATTCGAGTCAATTAGCGATGCTCAGTGTCACAGCAAAATAACCATTAAATTGTGTATGGTAAATTACAGTGAAATCTCTAGGGCCTGTCTATAATTTTTAAAGGAACTAGGAAAACTAGATATGTAAACCATCTGTGCAGGGAAATATGACATATGGTCATATGGTAGTAGAATGGGACAAAATGAATGATAGGGAAGTGGGAAAATGACGGATGATGGAACGATGCATCGAGGTTCACTGTAGGGACAATTCAAGTCATGCCCCAACCCATGAACTATTTTCAAGTGTCCCAGCCCCCCCTTCCCCGTATTGCCTCCTGCCTATCCCCCCTGCCTATTCGCGCAACTCATTATATCTAAGCCTACACTAGGATTTTTTTTCTTGAAAATTACTATGGTAATTTGAATAGGTCCAAGTGGTTCAATTGACGATCAAGTTGGAGGTGATTATTCAAAGAGATTATTGTTTAGGGCAGTTGAAAAAAATTCATTTCATCTTTTTTAAAATTTGAACAGATTTAAAAAAAAATGGTGTAACCGATTTTGCCAGCCCATAAGCCAGTGTAAGGCCTAGAGACCATCAGTCTAATGTAACTGTATTTTGCTAGGACTATTGTATGAAGTTTGATATTTTCTCGCCCATGAACACTGATGAAGCCACTGATTTTATTGCTACGTAGTTATGGTATATTTATTTTAGTTTTATTAATCAAAAGTTGGCTTGGCACAATTGTGGTAGGCCTACCAGTTATAATTTTAATGTATTATTTCTTCTCTGTTAAATAATAGGTATGCTGAAAAACAAGTACAACTTTTACACTTGAATAATAAGAAACGGAAGGTACAAGAGCTATGTGAAATGCAGCTGAAGAAACATGTACAAGCAAGTGAAAAGGTATTGTCTATGAGCTACGTCACGTTTTGAATATGCCTAGGCCAACATATTTTCTACTGAGACGGGCGGTCGAGTGTCAAGCATACGGAACCGTCATTCATGAGACCGGGGTTCAATTCCCGCCATGGTCGACCATCCTGACAGGGGTTTTTCGTGGTATCCCTCTGTTGTTCCTAGGTCAATGTGGTTCCTCAACAACAGGCCACGGCCGACTCCTTCCCACTATTCAAAAACACGTAATAAATTGACCTTTCATCTCATCATCTCAAACATCATTCACTGATGCTAATAGATCACAGTCGTCAATAAGGTGCGTCGTTGAATCCAATATATAAATAAATACATATTTTCTCGACCTTTCTATTACTAGTACCCTAGAATTGCTCGCAGATTTACGTCAGTGGTATCGTCACTAATGGTTTCTGTGTTTGTATCGTAAAGTTTCTAGACCAGACTGTTAACTTCACGACTGGAGTGTGTAGATTTTCTCATACTTATAATATTGGCCCATCTTCCCTCCGTAGCTCAGTCAAGTAAGGTTTAGAATGTAAAGCACGTTGGGCGTGGGCTCGAGTCCCTCACAAGGCATGGGTTCTTGTAAAAGTCTTATCATTTTTAATCACTTTTTAGTTTTATTATTGCCTGCTCATTCGTACCCCCATCTAACCAAGTTGTTGGTGGGGTCGTTGAGCACCCTTATAATATTGGCCCATGTGTCATGCCGCAATCTATAATATTTTTAGTTGTGTACTTTTCGTGTTGCAGCGCTATGAAATAGATGCTTGCAGAGAACGAATCAGGTTACTACAACTACTTGTTCAAGAAACCAAACAAAACATGTTAAGAGGTATGTTTGTAGAATTTAGGGTGCCTAATGTCCAACGTGGTGAACAGATTTACTTGTTGGCAGATTAACCGAAGTGAAACTCAACTTATTAAATTACTAATCAGGCTTATCAATAAATAAAAAAAAAGTTACCGTATTTCTGCAGTTAAATAAATCTAGCGTGTCTTATATTAAACTGTCAATTTGTAGTACCGGTAGCAAATTATAACTTTTGATTGAAATGTGAAAAATTATTGTGTAGATAACACAGAGAAAATTCAATACATAAAGTATTCAAATTATCATACATTGTACTGTGGGCCTACTAGATTTTCCTAGATGAATTCTGAAAGTTAACAATCATTATATTTTATTTCAGGTGAAAGAAAGACTTTAGTTGAACTAACAAAGACAAACAAAAATTGTAGTATGAGATTGCCTAGGTACGAGAAGAAAGTAGGAGAAATTCAAGTCGATGTTGCACAAAAGGAAGTAGACGTAACGAAGAGACGGCAAGCAGTTAAGCTCATACAAGATCAACTAAAGAAAACAATACGAGCGAGCACACAGCAACTTGTGCAATATATATTTCCAATTACTCCACTACTGCCTATAAGTACAATTCCTAGGTAAGATGCAAAACATATGGGAGGCTGATTAAATAAGAGATATTATTGCACAATTACGCTGGCAAACGTGGATAATGTAAACAACATTTCGCTGTTGCTTCAATCTCTGAAATGTCTGTTTCAGTTACCGATATTTAATTTTATATTTTTGACATTTGCTAACGTAATTATTCAATAAGTTGTTTTCGTGAGATATATCCAGCCTCAGCGTTATTGATGCACGAAAGAAAGTAAATAAGAATGACGAGCACAAAGAAGAAAACATGCTACATTAGCCTCAAGTGCCTGAGGAAGGCAATTAAATTTCAGTCGGCGTGTGTAGAAATAACAAATTTACTTGAAGAATCAACATTCATAGGAAAAAATGATTACAAATGTGAAATTAGACTTCCACGGTAGCCCACATCAGAGAGTGGAACGAGCGGGCGCCACAAAATTATACTAATTCTTGCAACCACCGGAAAATTGTACTTTGCATTTGCAAGGTGCAAATAAATATAACTCTCGGTAACCCCTCGTTAATCCGAAATGGAAGGGACCCCAAAAAAATGATTTCGATTTATAAAAATTTTGATTAACCAAAAAGTCATTTGTCCCTCTTGAAATATAGTCAGTTTCATATTGTGCGCTAGAGGAAGCTATGTCACCGGCTGAGACTACGTAACAGATCCGTTGCTAAGGGCCTCGCTGATCGTGTGTACTCGGCTAGCTCCGTGACACGTGATCCTGTTTCTATTGGCCCCTGGCCGTCCAGAGTCGGAAGAACGAGCGTTCAGAGCTTAAACATCGTCAAGGTCGACTGCATTCAACCGGATAACGCACACAAAGCATGGAACAGCTGAGCGTGCTGCAACTCATTCTTACGCATCAAATAAAAACGATGGAAATTGGGAAAATAATGATAAATTCGAGGAATTTACTCAAACTATTTTGGATTAGCCAATCCAAAATCAATGTTAGAGCAATTGAAGGGACGAAATATTAGTTCGAATTACAGTTTAGCTGGAATGCGGATTAACCATATTAATTAGCATTGAAATGCCTATACCTTTAGCCGGTGACTGATTTCAAGTTTGAAATACGTCAAAATTCGGATTAACCGATTTTGGATTAACGAGGGTTTACTGTGTTACTACTATAGGTACTCCTGTTTAATGGTCTTCTTTGTTATATTAATTTATAATCTGAAACAGTTATTCTAGAGAGTTATTCTTCAGATTATACAAGAGTCTATTCAGGATTCAGCTAGTGGATTATTTGATTCCAGCGATGAAGATTGTGAAGCTGTCGATACCGTCAGTGCTCTGGCCGACGCTACCCGCACAGCGTACGTGCGTGGCCGGTGGGTTTTCACCGACAGTTCCGGTGAGCTTCAGTACTGTATCGTAGCCCCGTCTCTACCGGGATCGGGAGACTATTCAGCGTATAATGCTTGGGGTAAGTTGTTATCGTGGTTTTCTGCAGATATCACTTATTAGATGAGCGTAGCGAAGATTTTCATTCCATATACCGAAACATTTTGGGCTTGGATTTATGTTTTTTCTTTTTTTTTTTGTTTTGTGTAATTTTGTATGCGGCATACAGGTCAGGAAAAAAGATCAGTGAACTTGATACTTTTTCTACATATTGGTGTCACATCAAAATGGGTTGGGATTGTATTCAGAGAAATCGGTCAAACGTTTTTTCCGGAAAAAATTTGGAAAGTTCGGAAAATCCCCTTGAATAACCCAGGGGGAAAATATTTCAAAACTAAAATTTTTCAAGGGCTTTCAAATTCATACAGAATATGAAAACAACTATCATACACATTTTCATTAATTTGTGCAACAATCGGATGAGACATAACGAAGAAAACGCAATAAAAGTATACATTTCATCAAATATCAGGATCAAAACATGTAATGCAAAGTGTATATGCGACAGGTTGCTCTATAAATAGCAACAAGTTGCAGGCAAGGTTTTTCATCGTTTGAAGTAATCCAAGGTCTGTAGATGTACATTGAGAGGACAGAGTATTTTTAATCTCAGATTTCCATACTTCTACGCTCATGTCACAACGCACATTCAGCGTTCTCCTAGTACATAGAGTTGTAGGAATATAGCATTTATTTTAGTTTTGGTAGCTTACATTTATGTGAAATATAGCGTGTTGTAGCAAGCTACTGAAAACAGGAGTTGCAAACTGTAAATCAACAACCACGGGATTATCATCGGAAATTATAAATTTTTTCCGACTCTTCGGTCTGTGGCTGGAAGTTGTCGGAATACCACTTATTTCTGATAGGTATTCAAGGAAAGAGAAAACAATTCTTTTCAACTTGACTTTGGTTTCCTCAGTTAATTTTATAATTGAACACACTTTTCAAAAATAATATTTTATCCAGTTCGGTATCTTCAATATTGTGCAAATTTTCAATAAATAGCTAAATATAGCTAGGCCTAAATACTCTAAAAAAGACATTAATAGTGAAAAATAGTGAAATAGAATATGATGTTTAAATGAATCAAAATACCATGAGAAGGAAAGAATATCAAATATATATATCATTGTAAAATATTTGGATTTCATAGTCTATTGGATTTCATAGTTCATTAATGTTAAATTCCTACATCTCTACATATATAGTAGAAAATCAGTTACTTCACGCTTGGATTATAGGCCTAGCTATATGGATTTGCAACTCTTGGTTATTCACAAAGCAAACAGAGCTAAGGAACACGAATAATTAATAATCGCGTGATGAAGCTAGCTGATTTAGTCGCACACTGTGTTTTAGTTGCAGCCAACAAGGACAGCGTGCCGAGTGGCAATAGTGACACCGTGGAGCACAATCCAGCGTACAACATAAGTGCCGCACTTACGTACACGACTCAGCTGATCAATGTGATTGCCTTCTATCTGGACGTGCGATTGCCTAATAAACTATGTTACAGGTATGTGATTTGTTGGTAATTATTAATCACAGATACACTAGGAAAACGCCATATATGCGTTGTTAGACGAGCGGATAGTATTAGTATGGGTAAAAATGGGTAAAAACTGTTTCGAGTGGTACCAATTTAGCACATTTTATGCTTTTTCTTCAAAATGGCTGACCCGATCAAGCTGAAATTTTTAAGAAATGTGTATCAAAATGTAATTCAACTTCACGCAAAATTTCATTTTTTTGGAAAATGAAAATATTTTCCAATTTTTACGACATGTTATTCTAATGAGTATTTTTGAAATTTCTAAAATTCATAATTGAAAGTTACCCATCAATAATGCCACATAACTACAGATCTAAGTTAGACGAGGAAACATATTGAAAAAAAGTTTGAAGTTGATAGCTGTAGCCGTTTGACCTGTGGAGAACCGACAAAAAAACATAAAAAAAATAAAAAAAACAATAACGAATACCAATTTTTTTCAGTAGGCCTATGTCAAATTGAATCCTCGCTTAAGCTCGTCTAAAAATGGTCATCATGTTGGTACAGTGATGCAAAATTACCTTTCATCCTTCCTTAGCCTTAATTGGGGAACAAAGGTTGGGTATCAAGTTAAGGTATTATGGATGTAAAAGAAAAGTGATGGAAAATCTATTGAAATTGTAACAAAATGCAGAAAATCTATGAAAACTGTAACAAAATAATCGCCCTACTTAATATTTTTCAAGTTTATTCTTCCATGTGCTACAGCATTTGACATAGAAAAAATATATTTCCGAATTTTTTTCAAAATGGCTGTCTGATTTATGTAAAATTGTAATTAAACGGTTCTGCTTTTCAAGTTTGTTTTAATTGAGTCTTTGATTCTGCGCAATCCGACTTGTAGTGTGCTTGATGCAATATTGTCTTTTCAGCGACTTTTGCAGTCACGAAATGACGGATCACCAGTTTGCCCGGAGAGTGTCGCGACTCAACTCCAACGTTCTTCACCTTTGCTTTTCTCAAAATATCAATCCAGAGTTATTGTTTCCGTTTCAAACGCTTCACAACATCCTCAAGTTGATTGACACCAAAGTCAGTGATTTGGGAAGGTAAGAACTATATTTATGTATGTTTCTCTTCAGTACATTAACTTCATCACTTTGGTAAGTTTTATTTTTTGATCCCATTCATATGGTCCCACATGTTGAATAGTTTTTACAGTAAGTTTTTCACTTTAAATAAATTACCCATGTCTGGTCCCCTGAAAAACGTACTAAAGAAGTTTCACTGTTTATTTGTTAGGCCTTCATTTGTTCATCATTAAACATACTACACTATCCATTGTTTTTCAAAGGACTAGGAAAATGAAACCATCCATGCAGGAAAATGATCCATCCAGGAAAATTCAATATTGATTATATGGGAGTGGGGTGAGAAAAAATGAATGATACAACCAGGAAAACGATGGATCCGGGAACGATGCATAGAGGTTTCACTGTATTTAGGTTTAGGTTGAAGCGTAAGTTTGTAAGTTTTAGTGTAGATCGTGGAGGGGGGGGGGGGGGGGGGGTTGGAGAGGTAGGGGAAGAGGTTGCGAGAAGTAGTGGGGTAGCCACTGGTTTCAACTAGGGCGACTTGTAACATGAACGGCTTTTTCTTTACTTTCATGATGCAACCTTCATTATATTCTGAATATTTCCTATCACTAATGATGATATTTATTTCCATCATTTTAGAGAAAACTAGAAACCATCATCTCAATTCCAGAATATATAATTAATTTTTTTGCTCCACACATGAGTGACGTACGCATATATGTATACATTTTCTGTTTCTTTTCATGTATAGAGATTCTGTTTAGAAACATGAACAGAATCAAGTAATGTCTACGTCACGACTTGGAGAAAGGGACGGGTCCTGGAGGACAAATAACTTGATTATAATTTCTGAAAATGAGAGGATGATCCCTAGTTTTTTCAAAAATTAAGAAAATAAATGTTATAATTTGTTAAAATCTATTTTCAGGGTTGTGATGTCCTTTAAGAGTCACCGACCAAAGTAGGCCCCTACTGTATTTTTAACAATAAATGAAAATATTCCCTTCTTTCAGTTACGTCACCTCAATGTGCTTATTGTTCGTTTTGCTTGTAGACAAGGGCAGCTGGAAGTGGATCCAGTTCTTGCCAAGTCTTTGGAGGACCAGTTGTCTCGCGACATGGACCTCAGCGACGATTCAGGATCTGACAACGAAAGTGACAATTTACCCTGGGAATGGGAGGCTGTAAGTTCGTTTTCATTACAATTTTATGTAAAATCTTTGTTCTAACATAGACTAAAGAGATACAACGAAGACAGTTCACCCAACGTTGAATCAAGAGTCATCCCCACTCCTTTGTCTCGACCCTCCCCACACCCCTTACCATGTAGTTCCTGCAATCACCGCTAAGAGCGCTCAGAATCGTTTCGGCGATTGTGCTTCAGTCAACAGTCAGATGGATGCTGCCTGGCTTGTCTGGCAAGTCCTCAACTTGACTGCCAGCAGCGTTCTAGGAATGTATAGCGACCATTGAAGTAACTTCTGGTAATAATGAAATGGTTTTGAATCTCGCGAAGTAACTTCCATGAGACGTCTCGAGTATCTCTTTAGTCAATGGTTCTAATAACTAATAAGGGGGATCCACCCACAGCGTCACATTTTCAGTGTCAACGTAACATAAGTAATCCTAGTGACTTTCCGTTTCAACATATTGTAGTAAAACTGCTTCATACCATTCAGAGAAGAATCTCAAATATTGTTGATCCATAATGACATTCACTTTATCAACATGTAACAGATCCGGGAGACGAGGGGAATTTCAGACCTGGTTGGATCTCCGCCGCCGTCTCATTTTTTTTGTGGTTTCCCTCTGTAGTCTAGGCTAATGCCAGTATGGTTCCCACAATACAGGCCACGACAGCTTCCTTCCCACTATCCTTCCCATTACCCAAGAAACCTTCATCTCATCTTCCTATCATCTCATTAAGCATCCATCCGACGCCAATAGATCTTCGCGATCATTTCAGTGCGTCGTAAAACCCAATATAAAAAACAAAACAACATGTAGGCCTAACGGTATGCAGTTATGTAAAAACCAATGGCAAAAATATCAAGTGTTACTTTCACATACAAATGATCTTTCTACCTTTGTTATTATAGAACTTGAGTCATTAGCATTTTCAACAAATATTGTCTGCATCGGATGATTGTGTATCTTGCACATGATCGTTACTAGGGCTAGGATGTAGATGCACTGAAAAACCTTCAATTATGCTCGCACTTATGCACTGAAAATGCAATAATATGCCCTTGAAATTTCATAATATCTACTATCTAGTGCTTATTCAACAAATACGCTTTTAATTACAGGTTTAAAACTATGGTGAATATGACAATAGTAAATACTAAATATACCGGTATGTAGGCCTATAGAATGGAATTGAGATCATTAAAAATAAACAGTTAATTTTCGTTTTGAAAGAGTTGCTTTTAACAAAATTAATACCGGTAGTGCATAGTAGGCCTATGTAGTAGGTAGGTCTACCACGACCCCAAAAAAATGATAATGAAATTGGTAATGTACTTTGTAATAGTGTACGTAAAATAATGAAAATATCAAGTAAAACTCTTGAAAATGATTAAATATGCCTTTGAAATGCATAAATATGCATTTATAGCAAATATGTTCACAAATATACAGTTTCATGCAAAATAAAATGTGCATTTTCAGAATCAGGGACGCCTAAATCATATCCATTAATGAGCGTGTGACAAAGGGTAAAACAAAAAATATGATATTGCATAAACATCCTAGCTTTAACCCTTTCTTGGTTTCGCACGTATGCCTGTCGTTTTTCAATGTCACCTGCCACAGGCTACGCACGGAAGAGATACGTTCTCAAAACGAGCTAAATTTAGGCATTCTTACCGACCGAGTAATGCGTTGAAGTTGATTTTTTTTGGTAGATGTCGTTAGTAGTTCATTACCGATGATTTTAGTGGGTGCGTTCTCAAATCCATTAAATAATAATCTAATGTAAAGAGATTCAACAAGGCTGTGTTTGTTGCCAAGGTTCTAAACAATAACAATGGCGTCCTCTAGTTGTACACCGGCGAGTAATTCTCGTCACAATAATAGACGTATAATAATTAATTCTGATGACTTAGAAGATGTGTTAGATGAGGTAAATGATCTTGAGTTCAGTGATGAGGATAATAGGAATGACATTTTTGGAGAAAGTGACATTTAGAGTGAAATTGAGGGTTATGTACACAACATAACCTCAACAACTGACAGTATTGCTGGGTTTTTCTTCAATTATTTCATTAAAATTACAACATTTTAATTACAAGTTTTCAATTTAAAAAAATAATTAAAATGTTGTAATTTGAACTTTTGTCTGACCAAATCTTTTGAAATTAATTATTCATCTTTATTGTGTGGTGAGTTATGAATTTAAATAGAATCCTCTATTATTGGCTAACCTGGTGGGTTTTATATAGAAAATTGTACTAACTGTGAAAGGGTTAATCCTTCCTATGTGTGAACTGGAGACTATTGTGCAGGTACCGCACGTGGCTTGTCCCGAGAGCGTGCCGGGCCCGAACACGATGGCGTCGCAGCAGAGCGTGATGGGCGCGCAGTCCACCAGCATGGCGGGCGGGCTGGTCACCAGCGCTGCCGCGGGGCTCGCGTCCATCTGGAGGGGGTGGACGGGCCACAAGTAACGGGCAACCAAAATATCAATACCAGAACAGTTTGCCTAGCAGACTAATAGCATGAATGTTATTACATGTATTAGGGTTGCCCTTTGATATGAATTTCATGATCGATAATCACTGGCTTCATATCGATAATCAACTAGAAAAATAATCGATATTTCAGATGAGTATCGATAATCAACTTGGAAGTGATTGATAATCGATTATATCGATTATCAATTTGAATAGCATGTGACTCATAGAGTTATTATAGTGGTGTCAGCTTCCCCTTCCTCTCTTCCCTTTCCTACCACCATAAATCACACCACTTCCAACATTGAAGTTATTGACAAGCAGTTCTATTTGAACACCAAGAGTGTTCACCAATCGTGTTACAGAAATGTTCCCGTCTTACTCTTTCATTGGATAATTTTGGAAGTAAACAATCATATAAAAATGATGAAATACACGTTGATTATCGATTTAATCGATTATATCGATATATTGAGACTAAAACCACATTCGATTATCATATCAAACAAGTGATTATCGATACATATCGAATATCAACTGGCAACCCTAGTTATTACTTTGTATGCGTTGATATTCATGTAATTGCTAGCTTACCGCAAACATTCTGATGACATTATTTGTGTGGCGCTCGGGAGTATTGTAATTTTGTATACTGTATGACAGTCTGTGCCAATGTTTTACAAATATCAGTATATCTTTGGCGTAAGTCTTTTTAAAAGTATGAGCTCTTGATTTGGCCAAAGTTATGTGGAACTTGAAGGCGTAATTCTTCTTCTCAGTGGCATTGATTTTACATGCTCATGATACATTTTTAAATATTTCGCAATGGCGCCAACTTAACAAGGAGCTTGCAGTGGGAAAGTCTGTAGTACCGGTGAAAATCAGGAGGGATTTTTTTTCAAGAAATTCTGGTACGTTTTATTACTAGTCCAATTTAGAATTATGTTTAGTATGTGAGACTAAAATTCGATGTAGGCCTACAGTGAAACCTCGATGTATCGTTCGCGGATCCATTGTTTTAAATACCGCTTCTATAATTTGTTTTGTCACAGCCTACTCACATGTACTAAAATGATTTACATGGATACGGTCAATCATTTCCTTGCGTGGATGGTTTATTTTTCCTGGTCCTTTGAAAAACCATGGACGTTTCACTGTAGACACATTTGAAAGAAAAGTAGACGTAAAGATGAGATATGCTTCAAAGGCAGTTCACTCTTTTTGATGAACAAGACTAAATCACCTTCATTTAAAGCACCTTCATTCCCCTTGCGTAGTTCTACAATCAGTGAACTTGCAATCAGTAGTTGCCACGGAAGGACTGGACTGGAATCCAGCATGTCTGCAGTGCTTTCTAGCAGTCTGCATAGGTACTACAGGTATGACAGTGAGGAGGGGGTTAGAAGAGAGTGGGGATGAAGTATTGGGGTAAAAGCAGGGGTTTAACATTGCGTGACATGTCTTGGTAGTATACTCTATGTGCGGTAGAAGTGCGTCTAGATGAGCAAATATAGGCTGTGATGTAGGCCTAGAATTTATTTGTTTTCAAGTATACACCATGTGTTGAAATTTGTAACATGCTGAATATTGTTTTTAAATGGTAGGCCTACGCATGCGGACACATAAAATAGTTTAATCCGAAATTAAAATGAGATTTTTTTCCATAGACTATGCGTAGAGTTGTAGGAATATAGCATTTATTTTTAGTTTTGGTAGCCTATATTTATGTGAAGTATAGCATTTTATAGAAAAATACTAAAATAACAGGAGCTGCAAACTCTACATCAAAAACTACGGGATTGTCAACGGAAATGACACATTCTTCGTTTGGACTTTTCAGTCTGAGGCAGGAAATACCACGCATTGTTGATAGACATTCGAGGAAAGAGATAACGATTCTTTTCAACTTGACATTTGGTTTCTCAAGTTCTTTGCGTATTTCAATAGACTTTTCAAGAATAATATTTTATACAAACCAGCTCAGTACATATCTTCAAAATCGTGCAAATTTTCACTAAATAGCTGATTGTAGCTAAATAAATACTCTGAAAAAGACATGTATAGTAAAAGTAGTGAAATAGAATATGATGTTAAATGAATGGAAATACTATGGAACATGAAGAATAGAGCCGCCCCGTTGTCTCGGTCAATTATCGCTAGCTGAAGTCACCGTTGGGCGTGGGTTCGAGTCCCGCTTAAGGCATGGGTTTTTGTAAATGTCATTTCACCTATCATCACTTCATCGTTTCATTATCATCCGCTCATTCGTACCCCCGTATAACCTAGCTGTTGGTGAGGTCATTAAGCGGCATTAAAAAAAAAAATGTTGAATATAGGCCTACCCAAAATACATCTCCTTGTAACATGTTTGAATTTGATAGTCTATTCAATTAATGCTAAATTCCTACATCTCTTACTATGCGTGGATTGCGTGTGCATATTGTCTCCTACTTTTGTTGTGTGGAATATACGTAGATTTTGTTCACGATGCATTTTAACGTAGCTTGATCAACTGCTTTATGTGACCGCAACCGTATTTAGCTGTTCATCTCTGATGAGAATATGATAAGGGCATACACGAACCCAATATCATAGAAAGGTGGTAAGAATTATTGGCAAGACGTGTAGGCATGATATATTTCTGTTTTTTTGTATTTTAAATTTCAATAATTGGACCTATTCATTCATGTATTTTTTTATATTCATCACATTAGTGATTATCACTATTAAACTATGTTCAATTTCAGGATATTTAGATCTGCAGTAGTTTTGTATATGCATAATTTTTGGTAATAGTAATTGAATAAAAATCAGGCAGTAGTTTTCACAAAATCACTGACACAATAATAATCTCGATTGCTACCACTTGATAATTGATATGAAGTTACAATCCCGTTGTGCTACGTAATGTAGTTTTTTTCTCGAGCTTAAACTCTTATCGCTGACATTTTTTATACCATTTTCAGTGTTGTGCACAAAATATGATTGATGAGTTATCATGAAAATTGTTTCTAATGTATTACATTATGGTATTTTTCTAATTACATAGTCTCATAATCTTCAATCGACAATTGGATTTGATTATTTCATAATTCTCTAAGCACTAGATTTTAACGTATGATTTTATATTTTTAAATTTCAAATAAAAAAGTGTTGTAAATATTAGTAAAAATTAAAATTATCAACATATTGGCAGAACTGTATGAGATTAAAAAAATCATCAAAGGTTGGACGAAAAATAGGAATTTCCTAAACGAAATGACTTGGATGAAAGGATGTGTCCAAGGGTTGGATGAGAGCTTTTTGCTCCAAGTTTTCCATTTAGATGGTCTAAAAAATTGTAACCAACCTTGAATCACAGAAGTTGGATGACAACTTGGACCGTGTGAATGGGGCTTTAGCCTACTAGATAAATATTACATTTTCCTGTTCTATCAAAAATTTTAGCTTGGTCGTACATTACGACTAGGTACAAGTTGACCATAAAAATGTACCTTGTTGAAATAATCTATCCATTACAGCTGTATTATAGGCTATTGGTACACAACTGTGTTGGGCAATGAGTTTTTAAAATATTTTGTGCAATTTCTCTAATATTTCTGATGAACGTCCTACATTTTCTGAACGATTAAGTTTCCGTCGATATTTCAAGGACTGAAATGTTCCCTGGAAAGTTCGTACAATTTACGAATGGCTTGCGTATGTAATTATAAATTTCACTCTTAGTAGTTTTCTGAATTCCGATCTAGTCTCGGCTAGCCGAATGTGCGCGATTCGTGTTCGTGTTTGCATCATGTGATCGCCTGACTGCTAGTTCAAAACATTTCCCGATCTTCGCTTCACGGGTGCATTTCTAAAGAACAAGTGAACTCAATGTCTACATCCAAGGGATATAAACGAACTAAATGAACATGAAAAAGTTAGGCCTAATCCATTTAACAAGTTTGTTTCCACGGTAAACTTTCACAAACTGGCATTGTGCTTTAAATTCTATATTATCTTGATTGTAAGTTGTGATAATAGTGTATAGTTTGTCTAGATTAGAGCCATACACATATTTCAAGTTTTTATACCATATAAAATGTGTTATCTCAAGTATGTAAATGACCTAATAAACATATTTTATCGACAATTGTTGTTCTTGAGTTTTTACTTGGATCAAGGTTATCAAGGTGATGTGTGCATTTAGAAAACTCACTTGCAAAAAATGTCATCTCCTTTCAGTATGAACAAAAAATTGAAACTAATAAGACAATTGATAGAGGCATGTAAAAATAGCAATTGCTATAAAAGCGATGAAATCTGGAAGTGCTTTAATACACGTTTTCCTAACATTTCTTGATGTTTCAATGCATTTGATGCTTAATCACATTTTGAAAAGGCGACAAAGGGCCATAAACGTCAGATTTCGCTATATTTCAATATATTGGCGACATAGACGCTATACCCTACTCAGAATAAAAGCGTTATAGATGCTATTTTTTACAAAATTATATCAATTTGGGAGCAAAAGGGAGAAGTCAGTTAGGGAATTTTGAGGACAAAAGTTCAACTGTAAATGCAGGTGGCAGATGACTGAGATATAGGTTTAGCCCGCTGTTAGACACAATTTTCCCCAAACATCAATGGGGGTGTTTCTCTTGTATAGGCCTACTGCTATTGTACGTTATATAATGGATTTACCAGTACCGTACTGTTGTTTGTGTGTTGCAAGACGTTATTGCGCTACAAAACACGATATTCCAAAATAATAGAGTCACCAAAGTGCTATTATCCAAATTCTAAAAGATATGAAAAGAAAATAGATGCGATGTTTACATGTCTCTAGACCTTGGTATACTTCAGGGGTGCCCATTGCGACGGTCGCAACGTCTTTTCTAGTCGATCCACTCAATCTACTATACAATTTTGTCTTGAAAATTATTGGAATATCAACATATATATTTCAATGAAAATCTTTGAAATCTTTTGTTTTTGAAATGTGGTTTTTCGACCAAATCTCGATGACCAAAATCGTATTAACGGAGACGAATCAAAATTTGTCGGGTCTTGCACTCTGAGTGAAGTCGTTGTTTGGGTAAACATATCTGTGTGAATCAGCTGTCTCTGAAATAAATTTCATCAAGTCAAAATACAGATCCAAAATGATAGATGCAAACTTAGATGATTGTATGCGGTTAGCTGTTACCAACTATTCGCCAGATTATCCCAAATTAGCGGAATTAGCGGAATCGTCAAACAAGTGAATGGTAAGACCTTTCACAAATACTATTAACCAGACATCGAATTAAAAAGCTATATTCATCAATTTTGTATGACGTGTCTTATTTGGTTAGGTGAATTTGTTACGGGCAGTCTTTTATACACTCACCCCTTAGTTTTAAGGAAAACAACAATATAGCTTGTTCGATCATGAATATTTGTTTGATGAAGAAGTAGATCTTTCCTCAAGAAAGTCTGGGCACCCCTGGTATACTTGACCTGTATATTAGAAGAAAACATAAATTTTGGAATACCAGTGATCCAAATTGACTGCTGATTGGTTGCATCTCTACCGTTGCATAAACATACAATTAGTTTGACATTTTGATAACTTTTAGTTCAAAAGATGGTAACTTGTATGATTGAGTTTCAATACTTTGTTTAAATATTCAGTATTTCCGATTTGTGTTTCAGAATTTCTCATAATTTTTACTAAGAAAAATCCCAACGCTCAAGTGTTGAAAATGTCTACTAATTTCTAAATGTTTCAAAAAGGTTGTAAAAAAACTGTTTACCGGTAGATCTCGATTTGTTAGATTTATAAAAATGATATTAGACTACTCGAAATCTACAGGTTTTACATGAAGAACGTGAAAGTGGAGTGAAAATGTATACTTTGGATTACTTGCATTACTTTGGTACAAAAAGATGATAGGCTCAACCACAATGTAGTGATACCAACTTACTTTATCATAATATAAAGAAGGTGTGCCGACTCCCATGCTATAACATGGCGGACATTATTGTTTTCTAGCCGTTAAATCACAGAGCCAAAGGTCCCATTTGCCCTAGCGGATTCTCTTGTGAACTAGATGAGACTGAGTGGCTACGGTACCGGTGAGCACCTATTGGTACGGTACCTATTGAGCCGTGTTCAGCAGTTCAATATGAAAGCGATAGTTGCGCGACAGGCAAATGGGACCTCTATGACGGCAGAAATGCTGGCAGGCTGAGTCGGCACACCTTCTTCATACTATGATGAACTAAGTTGGTATCACTACATCGTGGTTCAACTATGGCAATAGAGTGTCGAAGGGGTGGGGAGGTGGGAAGAGGTGGTTCTTACTGACTTGAGGCTATCATGATCATGCACTTGCATTTTGTTACGATGCTTTGGAATAGACCGAATGCTATTCTAGTTTTGAGGATCCATATAGGTATCTGGTTTACTTTCAAGCAATTTTCCATAAACCAATTCAAATTGAAAGACTGAGAAAATCTCACTTCACTGTATGGAAAATTGTTTTACACTTGTTGCATTGAAGTATGTGATGACATTGTTTAGTTTTATGTTCTGTTTCATCACTAAGTAGGCCTACTCCTCAAAACACTTCTTTGAATGAGTGAATAATTTCGTTGGTTGATCGGGGGCGTTCGTATTAAATTTATATTTTTAAGTGTAATATTCAATGACAATATGATGTGGGCCTACAATGTTCTTCAATTAAAAAAAATAAATGAATAGAATAACCTTTGAAAAATGTTGAATTCAATATTAGGCATGTTTTTTTCTGCAAAATGTAAGTTCATATTGACATTAACCTACAATTCACTGATATTGATAAGTTTAATTAAAAAAAGTTTTTACCTAATAAAAGAGTTTTTTTTTTTAAAATAAAAAACAATACTTCAATGAACAGAAAATGTGCTTCATCGTTTCCATCTTTGTCTATTCGGGATGATCATAATGCATGCACGATGATATATTGAATTGCGGACAGAATTGTTGCAAATTCAAATACCGGTACTGTATTTTATAAGTGCGGATAAAAACAAATCACTAAAATAATGTAGGAGTAGGCACATGAGTTCTGCATAGGCCTACATAATATTTATACTCATTATTCTGTATTCAGTTTTCAATCTTTTATTGCTTTTGTTATACTATACGAATACTGTAATAATGATTACATTCTCATTATACATTATTTGAGCAATATAGAGTATACAATAAAAATTGAAGTATAATATGTAGCATTAATTTGTTTTTTTAACTCTTTTACTAGCTTTAGTTGTTTTCTTCTTTGTGAAGGCTCTACAAATTAATGTTGCTATTGCTTTAATGATCAAGTATGTGACTAGTAAGACGGTAGCCACGGCAACAGCCAGCACAGCAATGACATCTAGCAGGAAATACTGGTACCAGGCCAAGTCTAAAGCTGCAGACCTCAAGTGGGGAGCTCCTTTGTGGCGTATAACGTACTCGGCCCAGAAGACTGCTTGCTCTAAAGGTGTTCGGGGCTGGTCGCGGAAAAGTGCTGACAGGCGCTTGGCGTTCTCACGATAACTGAAATAATAGAAATTACTTACAGTTCTTATACGAGGGCTCCGTCAAGTTGGCCCCACCCATTCAACTGAGCTCAAAGTAAATAATATTGACGTTTTGAGCTCGTTTTGAGCTGAATTGAGCTACCACTTATTCGTTTTGAGCTCACCCCATAGAGTAGGAATAGCACCCCTACGTGGGTGGGGCCAACTTGACGGACAGCCCCACCCAATTCATCGGATCGTCTTCGGACAAAGACTATCGTTTTGAGCTCGTTTTGAGCTGAATTGAGCTGCTCAGTATTCGTTTTGAGCTCAACCCCTAACCGAGATATAGCACCCCTACGTGGGTTGGGCCAAGTTGACGTGCTTATCATATGGGTTTTAACTCGACTCAACGGATCCGGAACCGGACCAAGACCATCGTGTTGAGCTCGTTTTGAGTTGAATTGTGCTGCCCTCTGTTCGTTTTGAGCTCATCCCCTAACCGAGATATTTCAACTTTTTGAGGGCGGAGCCAAGTTGACGTGCTAATCATATGGATTTTTACCTCGACTCGACGGTTCGGAACCGGACCAAGACCATCGTTTTGAGCTCGTTTTGAGCCGAATTGTACTGCCCTGTGTTCGTTTTGAGCTCATAACTAAAAGAATTGCGTGACTTTCCCTGGTCTTTTGTGCCAAACGCATGAGATCGAACTGTTCATTGTTAGCTTAGCCTGAACTCAGTTTCTTTACGAACACATCGATACCACACGATTCAATACCTGAAGAAGCGATCAAATGGTGTATGTAACGCGAGATGCATGTTTTGTGACCATTATCATTGTCAACTAAAGCATAAATTATCGTAGTGGCTTTCCGGATGAACGTATTGTTTCGAAACTGCTGCACACTATTCAGAGAAGTACCGGTACTTTCTAAAATATGGCCGATCCATAATAAACATTAATTATATTTTGAAAAATAATCACCTTGGTGGAAACAATCGTGTAGTGGTATCTTTCATCAACCCGAAATGTTATTTGGTGTATATCGAATGTTTATTTTCAATTTAATATGATTTTTGGAAAATGAGCGCAAAGGGCTTGAAATTGCGACACTTGAGACCAGTCAAAATGACATCTTGAATGTCATAAAACAAAAATCTTACTATACTGAATCTTGAAAAGCCTACCAAACCGTTTTATTGAATTTTTCCTATGGGTTTTTGATTGACTAAAACACATTTAGTCCCAAAACGAGCAGAATACGTCCAATATATCTTTCTACAGAAATTTAATCATTCTTCAGCGCTATTACATGAAATCTAATCCATAGAGTTTTTCACTTTTCACTCTCGCGATTATGCTGATTACATCTTTAATTTTATTGTTTTTACACACATCCGCTGTTTTGAGTGTTTTCTCCCAAAATAACTTGGTTTCGTTCTATAATTTCTGAGATACCACAAAGTCGAAGAAGGCCAATTCTCGGTAGGTGGATGAGCTCAAAACGAATGAAGGGCAGCACAACTCAGCTCAAAACGAGCTCAAAACGATGGTCTTGGTCCGGTTCTGATCCGTCGAGTCGAGTTAAAAACCCATATGATAAGCACGTCAACTTGGCTCCGCCCTCAAAAAGTTGAAATATCTCGGTTAGAGGATGAGCTCAAAACGAACAGAGGGCAGCACAATTCAACTCAAAACGAGCTCAACACGATGGTCTTGGTCCGGTTCCGATCCGTTGAGTCGAGTTAAAACCCATATGATAAGCACGTCAACTTGGCCCCACCCACGTAGGGGTGCTATATCTCGGTTAGGGGTTGAGCTCAAAACGAATACTGAGCAGCTCAATTCAGCTCAAAACGAGCTCAAAACGATAGTCTTTGTCCGAAGACAATCCGATGAATTGGGTGGGGCTGTCCGTCAAGTTGGCCCCACCCACGTAGGGGTGCTATTCCTACTCTATGGGGTGAGCTCAAAACGAATAAGTGGTAGCTCAATTCAGCTCAAAACGAGCTCAAAACGTCAATATTATTTACTTTGAGCTCAGTTGAATGGGTGGGGCCAACTTGATGGAGCCTTATACGAGCGCGTTTCGAAAGCGTCGCATCCGTGACGTTGCTGCGCAGAAAGGCATGCACAATAGCCGTCGCTCTGTGATATGTTTTCATACCAACATTGAATTACTTTGATTAGTTCTGCCAGAATTTGTAAACGTGCATATCTGTACTTGTGGCGCGCTCTGCGTGATAATAGTCGAACTAAAGTCCATTTGATTGACCGGCGTATGCACGCAATACTCGACAAAATAATTTACTGGGTTCTAAAATGCCATACAAACAAAGATTTCTTTTTTATCGTTCATACAATACTAAAAATAGTCAGTAATAGTTCTTGTGTAAATGTTGTTCATGATTAAATACCTTGGTTCCTTGAGAACTGTATCCAGGGCCCACTGCAACGATTCACTGGTGACATTTTTGTAAGATAGCCGTACTCCAAATCCTGACAATTCGGTTCTCTTCATATTCAGTTCTTGATCGCCAAAGATGGGAATCCCAACGACAGGAACGCTGTGGTAGATGGCCTCTTGCGTGCTTAGCAAGCCACCGTGGGTGATGAAGGTTTGAACATTGGGGTGTGCTGAGGAAAAAGAAAATGCAGTAAGTTTCAATTTTGGTACAGTTTTGCTTTCAGGAAAAGCTGTTTGTTTATAGTCTATTGGCCAATCTATTTGATCCAAGTTTTTACATTTATTGCTAGACATGATGGTAATTGACTCAGTCCTTATGTTAGACCCTAATGGCATTTTTCTTCGTAATTTTAATGGATTAAAAACAATGTTTTTATTGATTTTTTTTCCCAAATAATGATTTTTATAAAGATTTTGATATAGAGTTCATCAAAGTTTTTGCCAAAAATTGTGGGATTACCAAAGTGGTTGAAATACATTGGTTAGTACTAAAATGTATTCCTTTTACAGTTATATATGTGGTTGTAATAATGCCAAAGTACAGTAATGCAAGAAGCAATGTGATCCATACCGTATGTGAGGTCCAAGTAGGTTAAAATATCATTGTAAATACTAAAAACTGTTCCTTTTAACAGTGACATGTTTGTTCCCAGTGAATTTGTTACAAAGTGGCAGCCAAAATTACGAACTCAATTAAAAAAAATCTATTCAGTTCAACTTTTCAAACTTTCATGACGAACGACGTTTGAAACTTGAATTTTTAGTTATAATTTCCCGGCAGAAAATGTGATATTTGGGGCAGAGCAAATTTACTTTTTCTGTTTTAAGCATAGTATTACATTTTAGATCATCAAAATAATAATGATACATTTTAACTCTGATTTCATCAAACAGTGCTATTCTATTACGTTAAGTTGTCAACTTATTAGTTACCAAAGGGCCTAAATTAAATTCAAGTAAATAACTGGTGTACGAATGACGTATATATTGTAATGTAATGTAAGTCTTTATTCGGTCAATTTTTGTAAGAGTATTTTTGTATGGTGAGTAGGTAGTCGCAATTTTACACTTTTTGGTCGGACCACTCCCCGATACGTCCGAAAATGTACGAGCCTGCATGGCATTAAGTGTTGTGTGTGCTGTCAGATACAGGTCAAGTATTGCTATTAAAATAATAATTTGATAGGTTTTAGTCACGGTAAGTTC
Organism: Brachyptera putata; assembly: GCA_907164805.1. Taxonomy (NCBI): domain Eukaryota; kingdom Metazoa; phylum Arthropoda; class Insecta; order Plecoptera; family Taeniopterygidae; genus Brachyptera; species Brachyptera putata. Next base: position 56,566,402 of record OU015462.1, read on the forward strand.
AAACTCGTGCTGTTTATAGCAACCATCAAATGATGAGCGGGTTGCTAAGAAAATGAACGTTTCCTACTCTCATCGCGAGAACCGTTTGGCGTTAAGTATGTATTCTAACTACCTTAGGTCATATTATTGACAGCATACTAGAACACATTGAAAAAAGCTTACGTAAGTAGTTATCTTAGAGTTATTTGAATCAGTTTTACCGAGGATAGCAATCTGCGGCAGCCATTTCCCCAACCTAACGTTGGCCGATAAGCCTGGCACATTTTCTTCATCTGACTTCCAGAGTACTCGTTGCTTAAGCTTAGAGAATGCGGTTACAAATGCATCGCGAATTGGTTTCGACATTTTGGATGTTTGTAAGTTCGATCCCATGCTGAAGTATATCACTCCATCTGTTGCCTCGTCCAGGTACTTCTGAAGATCCTGAAAAATAGAGTCCAGATATGTCGTCAACATGTAGGGGGCCTTCTCGATAAAACAGGGTTCGAAATTATTGGTTGTAATCATTCAGATTGTTTAATGATATTTCTAATAATTCCATGGACTGACAAGAAGAATAATGAAATTATAAAATAATTGGCAGTATTGGCATTATTTTATAAGTAATTTATGATTATTTGTTCATTTTTTTATGTCATCTGATAACTGATATTTATACATTCTATTCCCGATTGTCATCAAACTCAGTATGTATGTGTATGAATGTTTTAAATGGAATAAAAAATTATATAACCATGTTATAATCTTGAAGTATGGTAGTAGCTAAATTCATGTGACGGCAGGCATCTGCTAGCCAACTAAACTTTCATGCATGTGCGACCGAAATAAAAATAATATCAATATAATTTTCCTTCTCTATGATGTGAGTAACCAAAGATTCGATTGTACCATCATTGAAATGAAGGTGTTTTCATGTTTGTGCTCCACGGATCAAATGAGTACTGCATAAAAATTGAGAGGAAACTTGGCACATCAATGTTTCATGCCTGTGTCATGCAAGAGTGAGTTATTGAATATTGTACGAATCGATTTGTATTTTGTTCGGTTGGTTTATTTCGCTACTCATATTGTAACTTATGACACTACACACTACCACTTACCTTTGGTAGTTTTGTTGACGGTTTAATGTGCATGCCTCCAACTTCAATTACGTTTGGCAAGAAAGGTCGAGGATAACTGATGCTTACATGGTTATTGAGCATAAGTAAAGCAGTTTTACGTTGAAGCTCGGCTACATGAGGAATAGGTTCGTAATCTTTGAAATGTTTTCTCATGGCAGCATCTTGCTGTGGCAACACGAGGAAAGTATTCAATAAATTAAACCCGAGAATTGATATGGTATTGAGTAATCGTTGTGGGAAGGTCATGTGATCAGTGAAGCTTAGCATTGGGTTGGGAATGTAGGCGTAAGGATTGGGGTTGCCAACTGTATCCAGCATCGTATTTACGCCACCCATTGGTGCCATCGAAATGACTGGTGCTTTGTATTTGTGCGCAAAACCGAGAAGACAGTCCGTAAACATGAGTCCATTGAGTACGAGATCAAACTGCTGATCTTTTTCATGAATCAACTTCTGTACTCCCGGATCCGCAAGGAAATGTTCACAAGTTTTGGTGCCAAATGATGACATGGTCATCATCATATCAATCAGTGAGATTTCAAACATATCCATTTGATCTGAAATGAAAAAACAAACTAATATGTAATCTTTATACACACACAATTCTTATTTTAATGTGATAACGTTCTAGAGATGCCTTCTAATTGAAAGTTTGTTGTTAATATATTTGCATGTTTCAGAACTTCTGCATTTTTCCTCGCTACGTGTAGTTCAATCAACATTCCAAAGGTTTCACAAGATCACCTGGAAGCTCCGCCCCGGTGGCTAAGTCAATTATTGCTAGCGGTAGTAACTGAAGTCACCGTTGGGCGTGGGTTCGAGTCCCGCATAAGACATGGGGTTTGTAAAACGTCCTTTCATCTATCACCACTTCATCGTTTCATTATCACCTGCTCATTCGTACCCCCGTATAACTTAGCTATTGATGGTGGGGTCGTTAAGCAGCATTAAAAAAAAAAAATCACCTGGTACGTACATAAATATTTCGATTGTGAATGCAGTCCTGGAAAATAAGGCCAAACAAGAGAAAGCAGACGCAACATTGATATTTCTGGACATATCGAAAGCCTTTAACAACATCGGTCATGACCGCCTAAAGTCTACAATCGGTGCATCATCCATGCCCACAAAACTGCAAGACCTCATAATTGAATTATTGCAAGTAGGAAACACTACACAGGTTGGGGCTAATAACGATAGGCGTCATGCAAGGTGCTCCACTCTCACCGTTTCAGGCGTTTCTATATAATATAGCCACCGATCACGTGCTTGACGAACTGTCAGAAAATGAAGTAACCAATCAATATGGTTTTAACTTGGTGAATAACCTAGATAAGCTTACAGTACTAGGATTTTCCGGCGATACCGTCGTTATCGGCAAAGACATACAGTCCGCTATCAGCCTGACGCTAATGGCCAAGAGTAGACTCGAGGAACTTGGATTACAACTGAATGAAAAGAAATCTGTCGCAATTATTATAGAAAATAGAAAACTCAAAGTTAAACCACTCAAAATTACAAATACTATGATAATCAATAGTATTTCACCAGATGAAGCCATAAAATATCTTGGAGTCAACTTCAATAAGTCATCTATAATAAAATGACTACAGCGCCCTTATGTAGTTGTAGTATGTAGTTTTTTTAATATATCATTATTATTTCCCCATGTGTATTGCAATTATTCCTAGATTTAATAAACTTATATATTTTTTCTCATTCTACTGTTATTTTATTACTCTTTCAAATATTTTATTATGGTTATTTTTTATATTTTAATTAATTGAATTTTATTCTGTGTTTTCCAAGCAATCTTATGAGTATACGACAGACTTTTCTTCATATGTAGAACATGTGTTCACTTTTTTGACGCTTTTATTTTTGTTTTAATGCATTTCAAAATAACTATGCGTGAACAAACTGTAAGCACGTTTAGGGTCGTTACTTATTCATTTGTTTTATTAGATGAGCGTAGCGAAGATTTTCACTCAAGTCTTACGGAGCTTTGTCTGTGCTTTTTTTTTTTTTTTTTTTTTTTTTTGTTTGTTTGTTTGTAAACACTGCACAGGTCGCAGGGTTTGACCGATCGACATGAAACTTTTTTTTTATATGCAAACTTATCCAACTTAGAACTGTATAGTTTTGAGGTCTAATCGGTTGGACCATTTTTGAGAAACATCATTTAGAAGTTTCTAAAAACCCCATAAGATTTGGCTAAGCGGAAAAAAATGAAAAAAAAATCTCTTCAATATGATTCAAATTTTCCACAAATGTGAACACAAGAATAATATACATGAATAAAAATTTGGTTTGATATCGGACCAGCCGTTTTGAAGAAAATAATATAATAAATGTATTTTATTCATCGAAAAGATAGAAATATTAGTTGAAAAATGTTGCATTGTCGAAGTCACGGCTTTCTAGATTCATTGACATCGGATGAAGTTCATTTCAAATGATCAAGGTTTGTAGAGTTTTCGATTATACTTTATATAGACATCTCGCTCATCGTACAACGCACATCCTGCGTTTGCCTAGTCATAAGCAACTATAGTCGACAGCTGTTGGTTTTACTTTGATACATTTTATGATTTTTTTACGTTGCTATTTTATTTACTACATTTCTTTCACTTTATAAAATATAAATTATATTGAAAACAAAACGGTTTTTTGTTTTCAAGTACAGTAATTAAAACGAGTTTGATTAATTTCGTGATGCTTGCAATGACTTGAAACATCAAAATATTGTAATGATGAATACTAAATGACTTATCATATTACATCATTAGCTTCTATAGCTATAGCTTATATCAGTTTAGTATCAGTTTATGTATTATGTGTTGAGAAGAGTTCAGAAACTTAGCCTATTTATATTGATAGGACTACATGTTTGGCCTATTGAAGAAGTAAAATGAAGTAGAACGGTAGAACATGAAAATAAAATGAAATTTGCCATGCAGTACATCAATTGTCTGCTTTTAGTATAGGTATCTTAAGATTGTTGCAATGCAAATACATTTTCGCTGTAGACGCTTCAATTTTGAACACGAATTTCGTAACATTTATGATCATATAAAAACGGCTGGAATAATTATCATGCATTTGAAGTCAGCTTGATCGATTTCACAACAATTTGAGCGGTCATTTGACTTGAGGGGTGTAACTAATGCTATTGGAAGCGCAATAAATATCTAGATGGCAGTGAATCATTCAGTTTGGTTGATCGTACGCTCGGTGAACAAGGTAACAATCAGAAGGCAATATTAGCCAACTTTTAGACCTTTAGAACTTTTTGACCTTTTGAGTAATTTTTCTGAAAAGAACTGTCTGTGATGATCTGACACAAATCGGAAAAAAGTACATTAGGCCCACAAGTAAACGTCAAAGATCACAATAATCCGATTCACAATACAGTTTGAACTTCAATCACCATGCAAAACTGAAAGATCCAACAGTTCACCCTCATGTTTCCTAGCTCTGGAGAGTCTGCACTCGAAATAAGCAAGAGTTCCATATCGATATACTATAATCCGAGCTTTAGGCAACAACATATCTTGTTATAGCTAAACTAATAATAGTATCTTACCCATTTCGAACTTATTCAGTGGTACTGCTATGTCCGTGTAGTTGTCGATGTGTTTTTCTTGCGGGAAGGAACTGATGACAGTCAAGTGATGGCCCCTGGCAGCCAGCTCTCTCGTAAGTGCTTGGTATGAGATGATGTGGCTGCGCGATGGTGCTCCAAACAGTGCCAGTATACGGGCCCCATCCGTGTGCAATGCCATACTGGTAACCATTAGGGCGACCGAGAAGTAAGCCAGTTTGTACTCCTGCAATTTGAAGTTCATTACTATCCTGAAATGTTAGTTTATATCTTGTCTAGAGAAAATCGTGTCTACAAAATGTCCACAAATTCAGTTCTCTCAACAATGAAGAAAGTTACACTTTTTTGTAACAAAGTTAGGGCACCTACCAATATTGATCAACAAGATTCAGGACCATCTATAAGATCTGACATTCCTCGGCGCGAAGAGAATATATCTTCTCTCTTTTATTCTCTCCCCTTGATTTTTTTGTGTGCTCATTTTTATATCGGCATAGCATTAATTTTTTTTGCATAACTAGTTCATTGAGTCAATTAACTGCATAATAAACGAGTATTTTCATTCATATGTTCATTATTAATCTAATTGTGCTTCATTTTATTGTTCACATAGGCCTATTTATTTTTTGAAATTCATTTCAATAAACTCTAACCTCGATTTATATGCGAGTTCATTTGATGATTATTTTTATGTGTCTATAAATGTTTTTTCATGCCGTCTAGATGTTACGTTTTGTTGTGCTTGATTTTTTATTTGAATATTTCAAGTATTTTTATTCCATTCCTTGATTGAGAATAGCTACCATAGAGAAGCTGAAATGTCAGTAATAAAACTTCTATTGTTAGTAGGATAGTATAAAGGTTGAGTACCGTATCACTTATATTCAATAAATCCGACAACTTGAATATATATATATATATGGTAATGTCACACTTTGCGAATTGCCCTTTCTGGAAACAGTTGGCGGTTCTGAAATGAACCTTGTCTCTCGACGTTTCGGACAGCTGCGGCTGACCATCCTCATGGAGTCGTCTTGTTCAGGAACTGGAATTGAATGGCTGTCTGCTCTGTTCGACGCCAGTCTTATAGTGGTGGTGCACTTTCTTCCTGGCCAATGGGAGTGGAGGAAACTCCGAGCTCTTCTTTTCTCTTCCAGTTCCTGACCAAGACGACGCCATGAAGATGGTCAGCCGCAGCTGTCCGAAACGTCGAGAGACAAGGTTCTTTTCAGAACCGCCAACTGCCAACTGTTTCCAGAAAGGGCAATCCGCAAAGTGTGACATTACCATATATATTTATATATATATATATATATATATATATTTATTTATATATACATATATAATGTATCTAACTTCAATCTTGTAAATGAGTAGGATTCAGTTCTTCAACTTTACTTAATTATTGAATATTTACCATTTTGCAGTGAACCAGTTTTGCTGTTGTTGATGTTGACTTGTATAGCTATGTATGCTCGCAGTGATTCGCTTATACATGAACGTGTTCTTATCATTGTCTTACTAATCTCAATCTCAAGCAGCTATCTCTGAAGAGTCCTATATAATAGCAGAAAATCAAGCTATGCACTGTAATATTATATTTTTTATGTTCTCTATCTATAGTCTCAGTATGCAATCCCAGACCTACACACCTATTACAAACAAATAAAATCTCATGCAATTATTATTGTATAGAAATGTAATTCTTCATTTTTTTCGAGACCTTGGAATCTACTAATCACCAACATGGAATATGAACTAAGCAATGCTATAGGCTTGCAAACAATTGTCAACAATAAAGTCATTTCAATGTTGATAAACAAGAAACTCTAAACTGTAAATATAAATAGATGCATTATAAAAAATATGTATAAATATTCAAATTGGGAGGGTAAATTTGAATAAACGTGACTATTTGATTCTGTGAACGGTATAGAACCGACAACCTGTAGCAATTACTTCAATTATGTCAATTATTACTCGAGTGATAGATGTTACAGAGACATCAATATGGCTATCACTGGCAAAGAAGTATGAATAATTAAATATGAATTAATGTGGGTTTTCATCGGCGTTTATTACTATCCAATTTCACGGTTTATTTTAAAATTTCATCAAAGGTAGTTTGACGGATATTCTAGTTATCGACAAATCTCAGTGAACACTTTTAGATGAAGTATTACCCGCATAGAAATACGAGTATACTCGTTTATCTGACCGCTCAAAATATGATCTGTATATTTTGTTGGTACGATTACAAAATTGATCCCAAAACTGATCCTTGAGGAACGCTTGCTATGTCTTTTCAAATACCATGAACACCTCGCTTTGTTATCTCTATATTTCAATTGAATGAGTAATTTCTAAATCAACTTAGCGCAAACTACTGTTGTTTATATTTTTGTGTAATTCAATATTTGGACAAGCGTTAAGCAAAGACTTACCTTTCATATAAGGTGTCTTTCTCTGTTCGTTTGTTTGTTCGATTTTTATACGCTTCACAAGTCGGACAGTTTGTTTGATCAATGTGATATTTCTTTTGGATATGTAGTTAAAACTGGGAAAACGCGTTATTTGTTTCCGCGTTGATGGATGAGCTAATAAGAATGAAATTGAATTCTTTCAAAAAGTTATATCAAGTACCATCTATATGTTAGCTGCACATTCCATTCACACACGCATATCACATGCACCAGTACCAACCGGGAAAAAAAAATTCACCAGCATTTTAGAAACACATCACAGCTTACGCAGACCTTACACCCTATATGTAGGAAGAAAATATAACGGGAATAAAGATATAGAAAACCCATATCGAAATGGATATGAATTTAATGATTAATCAATCAAGGTTATTAATTGCTACCAGATTCATGGTATTCATTGATACTTGATTCAAATGGAAACCATAAGAAGCTGATAAAACATCGTGTACATTGGGATTATAGCGACCAAAAGTAGAATTGATCAACCAGAGCCAGACCTATAAACCATAACTAAAAGTTTATCCATTCAATTAATAATTAATCAACATTCAATCAAAGTTATTTTGTAGTACTTAATTCATGTTTAAACGATGCATGCTTAACCGTGTATGCGTATGGAATGCGTAGCTAACTTATAGATGGTGTACCGGTATAGTCAAAAACTCGCCTGAGACTATTTTTCAATGGGTCAATTCACTATGTTTATAGTAGTTGTATACCTTATAATATATATGTAGGCCATTTTATATCATTCATTATATATCTGGGCCAATATCCAACCTTTCCTTTATACGTGGCTAAAATAATTAGTCCCATTACTTTTGGCCAATAGCCGTTATAATTAAAGCTCATATTATATTTTTCAACCAAGTTGTTAGTAATGTCAACAACAACATTCCAGTACACGTTACTTCAGATGGTAAATCATCGGCCGAAGAATGATAAAATTACTGTGAAACATCAGGCTTAGAACAGAACCTAACCAGATATTCATCAATATAATATTTTTTCACCTGGAAAAACAGCGATTCATATGCGTTGTTGGTTGAGCGATATAGACATATTTATATTGAATGTTATGGAAAGCTATAGGTCTACATAGGCGTGAACCCACCCAGAGAAATGTATCAAATATTTCGTTATTCATTGAAGTATTATGGTTAAAATGGTATATTAAAATTTTGAAATTGAAAAAAGTTGAAAAATCCAAGAAAATTTGGAAAAACTAGTTGAAAATTACGTTAAACCTTTACATACACGAAAGCCAGTAGATATTTAGCATTGAGATGGTAATTGATACATTGGTAGGGTAAACTACCCCTATCTGGTAAGTTAAATTTCATCGACAAACCTATGGCCGTTTTGATACAAATAAATAGTGCCGATCACCTCGATTTACGAAAAAACATTGCTTGGCTTTCCCCGGTCTTGTGTGCCAAACACATGAAGTTTAACTGTTTATTTTCAGCCCAGCTTAAAGCCAGTTCTTTTACGAACACATCGATACCACACACGATACAATACCTCAAGAAGTAATCAAGTGGTGTACGTAACGTGAGATGCATGTTTTGTGACCATTCTCAGTGTCAATTAAAACACAAATTATCGTAGTGGCTTTCTGGATGAACGTATTGTTGTGAAACTGCTGCACACCATTCAGAGAAGTACCTTCTAAAGTATGACCGATCCATAATAAACATTCATAACATTTTCAAAAATAATCACCCTGGTGGGAACTTTTTTCCCTCTGGTGTCGGGGGACGCCTTATGAGATTGAAACAATTATGTCACTGCTGTTCTGTTTTATCATTGCTCATTCTAATCGTTTTACTTTTATGATTCAATTGATAAATATAAATCTTTATTAAAGACTATGTCAAGGTATACATGGTTGCCATTCGACACAAGTATCAACTACAAAATTAGTGAAGTAGAAAACACAGTAATAATAAATCGCACGTGAATGATCAGTAAAAAAAAAGATGGTAGAAAATAATGAAGAGTAATAAACAGAATATGAAAATAGTATTCCTTTTGCTTCTCTCGATACGTTTTAAAAGCTTCAATTGATTTGAAAAAATTCCATTTCATTTTGTTTCAATTGAACGGCTGGTCCGATTTATGTGAAACTGTGACAATGTGTAGGCAACAGCTACTGTGACTGACCTTGAAAGTTAACTAACTTTCATCCTTTTTTATATATATATTGGGTTCAACGACGCACTGTTGGATAGCGCATATCCAATGGCGTCATTCATGATTGATGAGATGATGGGATGATGAGACGAAGGTTCTTGGGTAATGGGAAGGATAGTGGCAAGGAAGCGGTCATGGCCGACTCATTGTAGGAACCATCCCGCCATTAGCCTAGACTACAGAGGGAAACCATGAGAAAACCCTGTAAAGATGGTAGGCGAGGGGATCGAACTGGGTTCGAAATTCCCCTCACCGGTCCCGGATCACATGAAGCGAGCGCGTTAACCACTGCGCTACATGTGCCGGTTATTTTAGTATTAATCATTAGTTTCAATCATTAGTCTAACCAATCAGAGGTCGTGAATTCGAAACGACAGGAAGTGAATGCAATATCGCGATTTCCCACAAAATATTTTATTGTGTGCTCATATTTGCGTCGAAAAATATATTCTTGAAGCAGGACAAATTATTGATGGTGCGCGTGCACCCCCTGACGACGTCCGTGTCAGTACTGTCATAGACTAAACTTGAAGAGATATAAAGGCAGTTCACCCAACGTTAAATGAAGATTTACTTTTGTCTCTACCCTGCTCATAACTCCTCACCCTGTGGTACCGGGTAGTACCGTCAATCACCGCTAAGAGTGCTGAAAATCGTTTCGGTGACTGTGCTCCAGTCGACGGGTGAGACGGATGCTTGCCTGTCTTCAACTTGACTGCTAGCAGCGCTCTGAGAATGTGTGGCGATGTTTGACGTACCTTTAGGTAATGATGAAAGGGTATTGAATCTCGTGAAGTTACTCATGAGACGTCTTGAGTATTTCTTTAGTCAATGGTAGTATGTAATTCGTGGTCAGTGAGCTCTCGATCATGATTAAGGCCACCCGTATGTGCTGAATCGTTTTTTTTTTAAATCATTATTCTTCCTGGTTTCAAGAGAAAAAGGAAGAAAACCGAATGAAAATCGAATGAATGGAAATTTCACAATTAATTTCTGAAATTGAAGAAGCGAAAGAAGACTCCGATGACCTAGCACATGCGGCTGGCATTGCATGATTAGGAAGTTTCAACTTCAACTTCAAATGTAATTATCTCATAACTCATGGTTTCAGTCATTTTGACTACTTTCTTCCCAAACCGATGCAGCAAATAAGTTAACATTTCCACAGAATATTTGTGCACTTTTTTTATCACATTTTGAAAGAAACAGAAGAAATATCAATTTTTCGAAAGGATCCAATAATTATTCAACCTGCTAAAATGTAGCAAAATATTAGGTATTAATAAAACAAAATCAGAAAGAAAATAAATGTGAGAGACATTTTCCATTCAAAGTGTGTGTGTTGAATATAGTAGTGTGCGTAAAAAGTTTCATGACAATTTAGTGAGTCATTCTCTTGAAAAGTGGTCAAGAAGGTCCCCAATTCGACATTATTGGTATGGGTACATCCAAGGCCTTAAGCAGTTGTCATACGCCCTGATTTACATCCACAAGTTTTCTTGACATAACTAGTTGATACAAAAGGCCAATACGGCTTGAATAAAAAGGATTCTGTCGCAGCGTTGTGACTGAAATACCACGGCCATTCATCCACAGTGACATTCCTCCCGTATATCTGCACCGTGAAATTCAATCCCTCTCCAATCCTCGATTTCATCTGAAGATGTACTCGTTGGAAACCGACACCTCCATTGACAATTCTCACAGAGGCAGAGTCGTTAAGATTCCCATCCAAAGCACTTATCCAAGTCACAGTAGTTTTTGTATTAATAATTTTCGGATATTTGAGATTGATCACTATGATTTTGTTTGGTGATGCCGGTTTGACGATTGTCTCCATATGCATCAGTGAATCTGACAGACTCAAAGTTCCTGTAGTTAGGCTTTCCTGGGGAGCTTTACCATAAATTTCCACACTATAAGATCTGTCCACATATAAATTGATACAATAAAATTTCTTATTCACCCCTCCTACATAACTTCCGAAAGTGAGATAGGGATTAACAGGAGTGAAGTCAAGGATGTCGAAGAAAGTGATCAGTTCCGGACGGGTCATCCCATTGGGATAAGTGGGTGGAAAACAGAAGGTAAGTGGATGGTTCACAGGTAGCAATTGGGAGCTTAGTCGGTAGTCCCCAGGAATACGAGAACCATAGACCTCGGAGTTGACTTGAATTATCTTGATGATTGCCAGCAAGATGAGTGGATGAAGTATCATGTTGAAGTGAGTATGAAATACTCGAAATGAAAGCTGAAAAAGAAAGTAAAAAAATTACTGTTTGGGGAACAGGTTACGTCTCAAGGGGTTGTTGACAAGGACACCTTTTTTTCAATGTATATTCTTGGGGGTGCGCGAGTCTAACTAATTCCGAGTCCGAGTCTTCGCCAGAATCGGACTCGTAGAAGTAATTTTAGACTCGATTTCCGAGTCCATTCGAGTCTCCGAATCTGCCGCCGATTCCGAAATAAGAATTCTCGATTCTCATTGGTTGCTACTGGAAGATGGCCATTGGGAAATTACCATGGTTTTCGATGGCATCAAAAATACTAGCAAATGTATGTACTTTATTCAAGTAGAGCCTGATTTTAACATTCGAATAACAACAACTCTGAGTGAATTCAACACAAAGTAAATAAGTATATATATAAACTAGGAAAACGCCATACATGCGTTGTTGGCCGAGCCAATAGCAATAGTATGGGGAAAATGGTTGAAAACTGCTTCGAGTGGTACCAATTTAGCACATTTTATGTTTTTTCTTCAAAATGGCTGACCCGATCGAGCTGAAAATTTTCAGAAATTTGTATCAAAATGTAATTCAACTTCACACAAAATTTCATTTTTTTGGATTTTTTTTTTCCTCATGTTATTCTAATGGGTATTTTTGAAATCTCTGAAATTCATAAAAAAAAAGTTACTGCCCTATAATGCCACAAAACTATACAGACATTAATTAGATGAGGAACCATATTAAAAAAGGTTTTGAAGTTGATAGCTGTAGCCGTTTGACCTGTGGAGAACCGACAAAAAAACATAAAAAACAAACATTTTTGTCAGTATGTCAAATTGTATTCTCGCTAAAGCTCGTCCAATCAATGATGTGTATCCCTTTTATTATTTTTCATATTTTTTTTTATTCGTACCTTTCCTTCATTGATGACTATCAACTGAGTAGCACATTAAAATTATTGGAAGTTGATATTTTGTACTGATAATGCCCGAACCCGCCTCAATAATTGTTCATATGTTTGAAAAAAGACTCGAGAATCGGCTCGCACTCGATATTATTCTGAAGAATTGGACTCGAATCGGACTCGAGTTTGAAAACCTGGACTCGCACACCTCTGAATATTCAGATACTTTGAACTTTATATAATTTAGATAAGGCATTATTCTAGGCATTTGTATTTATATATAGATATTTTGATTTCCAATCCATTGGTTATTATTGATCATTTCACTGATCTAATACGTGATTCATAATTGTATAGTTCATATTATTATGCAGGTAGTGAGGCACATGTTGTCACGGGGCTCCTGGTCTATTCTTACTACCTGTATAAAGTATATCACACTGAATGGAAACACTACTTAGTGAATAAATGAATAATCTACATATGTTAAGAACATTGACAGCAGAAATGATGCGGATTGCATATATATTTCTATCAATAAGAAACATTCAGTGAATCTATGTATGTTATTATTTTGGTTATTCAAAAGGTCATAAGTTCACAACGCACAAACATGTAGTATTATTTGATTTTTTGAAATAATTCATTTGTATTGTTGTCAAAGCATATAAACTTTCAACAATTAGAGAGATCATTTGTGTTCAGGAGAAATAATTCAACTGACAATGGCAATAAGCCATGGCAATAGGTTAAGGGGGTGCGTGCACGGTGCTCACGAATCTATCTCTCCTATTTTATCTCATTTTAAATTCCGGTATATTCGAATTGAAAGTTCACATCTCCGGCATAATTTCATGATCTTTAATTGATATGACTTCTTATTCTTGTGAACTTTGAGATAATACGTCGATGAATTTGGTCGCATTATTTTTATTCATTGGCGTATTATCTTAGGACATATTGAATTCACTGGAAATGCAATGTCATATTAATTAAAGAGCATAAAATTATTTTAGAGATGTGAACTTTTCATTCAATTACACTGGTTTTTGAACATGGAAAAAAAATAGTGAGGTTGAATTTCTATATTTTTATAAGCATCATGCGAGGGGTTAACAACTCCTGAAATCCGGTGTACACTTGCCATGAAATCACTTGAAATCCGTATGAAATCACTTGAAATCACCTTGAAATCCGTATGAAATCACTTGAAATCCCCTTGAAATCCGTATGAAATCTATTGAAATTCCCTGAAATCTCTGAAATCTCTTGAAATCTCTGAAATCAGGTGTACACCAAATTTGCGAGTTGTATGCCCCTCGGCATCATGCATGCACCCCATTCACTCATTCAGTGAAGAATGAAAAAATGTACGTGGAGTTCCGCAAGGTGCGGTTCTAGGACCAATCCTTTTCATCATAAATATTGACATATTAACGATTTGGTTTTCACCCCTGATTTCCTGTCTTTCCTGATTGGTTCCAAGTTTGTTCAGATGAAATGAATCCAAATTAATTTGAAGAGCAGTTGTATCAAACATATTTCTGAATACGGTCGAATTTTCAGCTTGTTATATGATCGACGCCACAGGTCGGCCTATAACAGCTCAAGCCCGTGGGAATGAAGAAGAATTAACAAAATGAACTATAATTTCACAAATAATTGATAAATAAAAAACTGGAGTCAACAGATTGGAATTAAATTACACACGATCCTTTTAAAATTATCTCTGAATCCTCCTTCTCTTGAAAGTTGTCCATCAAATAATTATTTGAATAGTCTCAGAGTTTGTTACCGGATTTCATGAATGAAGGAAGCTTGTTCCATTCTCTTGGACCTGTAGGTACACCTGTTGTGTGGGCTCTCACCTGTATTCAACGAGAGACGTCTTGTAGAATGAACCGCCGAGTTCTGTTGCCCAGCCTGGAATGGTTTACACCAAATCATATACATCCATATATACACCAAAACGATAAAAAATAAACAATATTTGTTTCGAAAATAAATACCCATATATTAACTATGTTTGTAACTCTCTCTCTCTCTCTCTCTCTCTCTCTCTCTCTCTCTCTCTCTCTCTCTCTTTCTCTATCTCTCTCTCTCTTTCATGCTATATAATTACTGACCTTCACTGATATCATTTCTGACAATACTGAGTACAAAACCTCTAAACCACTTTAAACAATTATTTTAGCCGCCCTCGTTAGCTCAGTTTACTGGGGCACGACAGTTGGACATGGGTTCGAGTCCCACATAAGGCATGAGTTTTTGTAAACGTCCTTTCATCTATCATCACTTCATCGTTTCATTATCACCCGCTCATTCGTACCCTCGTAGTACCTAGCTGTTGGTGGGGTCGTTAAGGCCCGTTCACAATTGAAATATTGATTATGGAATATGGTATATGGTATATGGTACAGTGTTTAAGCGAAATGGATGATGGCATTTCCGTGTTACCGTTCACAATGAGAAAATGTGGTTTAGTGATATGGAATATGGAATAAGAAATGAAATAAATCAATTTCTTATGACTATTCCTTATAACAGCAAAATTCTGACCAATCAGGTGTCGTTACTACTGGAGTCAAATAGCTACCATTAATGTGTTTTGGGGTATTTTATTCCAAGTCAAGTTAGACACTCTCAATCTCTCAACTCTCAAGATCAAAAGATGAAGGATTACATTTTTTTGTCGCAATTTATAGGACCAATCACTTTTAAACAATTAATTTTCTAGATGAGTTTTATTTTTATCTGCACAGCTGCTGTCACTGCCACTGAAATTCGAACTATTCAAGACAGAAATGATGATTTAAGGGGGCAGTGAACCGGATTTTCCGGTGAACTACTAGCGAACCTACAGTTGAAATAAACGGCTATTGTGGCCCACCTATGTCATCATAACACTATACCATATTCCATATAACATAATCAATATTTCAATTGTGAACGGGCCTTTAAGCAGCAGCAGCATTCTAGCTTGATGAATGTTCGTTTTTCAAGTATTCTTCCCCCCCCCCCTCACCCTAGGAAATATTCTCAGGAGGATATTTCAAAGTTACAAAAAGAAAAAGGATAATTCGTACAACCGATTTTCCTGAATAACTATCCCAACCTATTCTGGTGTGACACCAATCTGTAGAAAAATTTCCCCGTCAATGTTTTTTTCAAAAAAATCATTCCATAAACCGATTTTTTTTTCACGTTTGTATGCGGCATACAGGTGAGGAAAAAAGATCAATCAACTCGAAACTTTTTTTACATATTGGTGTCACTTCAGAATAGGTTGGGATTGTTTTTAGAAAAATCGGTCAAACGGTTTTTCTGGAAAAAATTTTGGAATTTCGGAAAATCCCCATAAGAATAACCCGGGGGGAAATTACTTCAGAACAAAAATTGTTCAAGAGCTTTCAAATTCATGCAGAATATGAAAACCATTATTATACACATTTTCAATAATTTGCGCAACAATCGGATGAGACATAACGAAGAAAACGCAATATAAGTATACATTTCATCAAATATCAGGATCAAAACATGTAATGCAAAGTGTATATGCGACAGGTTACTCTATAAATATCAACAAGTTGCAGGTAGGGTTTTTAAGCGTTTGAAGTGATCCAAGATTTGAATATGTAGATAGAGCTGACAGAGTATGTTCCCATACTTCTACGCTCATCTCACAACGCACATTCTGCGTTTTCCTAGTTTCACGATATGTGAAATAAAAGTTTTAGCTACGCTCATCTAATTACGAATTTGATCATTTGGTTTCGATTTTTCGAATACGAATATTTGATCGATGTTGTTGAAAGTTCTTATCGTAGGTTCTCAACGTCGACGTCATTATAGATAGGGTTCTAAGGTAGTTTACATGCAATGTGATAATATTGCTAGTTATAAACTCTTTGCCAGTATTATTTCAATTATCATGTCGTTATCTGATAACAATGATGAGCTACTAAACAGGCCAATAATAATGTTCAAGTCATTTACACTAGCTAGAAGCAAAGCCGTAAAAATTGACATGCAATCAGAATGATACGAACGATTATCTGAAGTACATGGATATTGCCCAAATAAATGCATTTAATTCGATATAGGCTACTTTGATAAAACTAATAAATTGGAAATATCAAAAATAACTCATAAATTGAAAAACAAAAATTCGAGTGGAATAGACGATATTCCTGTATCACTCATTAAAAAATGTATTACTGGTATTGTGAACCCTTTGGAAGATATTTTCAACTCCTGCATTGCAAATGGTATATTTCCGAACAAACTCAAAAGATCTAAAATTATTCCAATCTTTAAGAGAGGAAAAAAAGAGGAAATTGGAAACTATCGTCCAATCTCTCTATTACCAGCCTTTTCAAAAATATTAGAATCAATAATACAAGTAAGATTAACCAATTTCTTAGAACAAGAGAAATTGCTCTCTGAAAAACAAAATGGTTTCAGAAAGAATAGATCCACTACATGTACTATTGATAATTTGATTCAAAATTTAATTCAAGGAATAGAGAATAGAGAACAAGTTCTCGCTATATTTTGTGATCTATCAAAAGCTTTCGACTGTATTGACCACACAAAATTGTTAAATAAATTGAAATATTATGGTATACGTGGTGTAGCACATAAATTAATTGAATCTTACTTGACAGATAGAACACAGCAAGTAGAACTGACACATTATAATGAAAATAACAAAGAAATTAAATACCTATCTGATTCCATGAGAGTTATAGCAGGAGTTCCCCAAGGATCAATTTTGGGTCCACTCCTGTTTATCGTATTCACAAATGATTTGCCAAAAATTATGGGAAATTCAGAACTGTATGCGGACGATACTAGTTTCATCATCAGAGAAATGTCTAGTAACCTCTTGAAGGTAAAGTCGGAACAAATCATAGCTAAAGCTACAAATTGGTTTAATGATAACAAATTAATTCTCAACTCAAATAAAACTAATTTTATTCATTTTAAAGGTACAAATACTCAAAGTCAAGCATATTCTAAAATAGATATTATTGACAATGTGATTGATTCTTCAAAATTAGTTAAAACTTCAGAAATGAAATTTCTTGCGGTCACTATAGACGAACACCTAAATTGGAAGCGTCATTGTGAAATACTAGCAACTGAATTGAGTTCCGCTTGCTTTGCTTTGAAATCTATCAAGTTGACAACCAATTTGAAAATAGCCCGTAGTGCATACTTTGCTGCTTTTGAATCGCACATGCGGTATGGTATAGAATTTTGGGGTTCTTCCACTGATTCAATTACAATTTTCAGATTACAAAAACGAGCAATAAGAAATATTATAGGTCTGAGACAAGAAAAAAATTCTTTCAATAAACCCCACTGCAAACCTCATTTTATAAAACATAAAATTTTAGCTTTTTACAGTATATTTATAATGCAGTCAATATTAATTACAAAAAAATTTCTTCACTGTCAAACTTTGAATAAAAACATACATGAACATGATACGAGGCAGAAAGAAAATCTCCATTCAAAAAAATATCGATCCAAATTAACACAAATCAACTCTAGTTATATAAATGAAAAATTATATAATAAACTTCCGAATAATATTAAAAATATTGAAAAATTTGAAACTTTTCAATACAGATTAAAATGTCTTTTATTAGAAAAAGCCTATTATAATATAGAGGAATATCTTGCTGATGAAAATTTATGTTGATACAAACCTAATCAAAATCACAAAACAATCTGCGAAGCGAGCAAAATATCTAATTTCACCATCTAAATTATCAACAAAAAGAGTAATAACATTCAATGTATTATTGTCCATCGTCATTGTATGAAATTATCCAATATTCAATACTAGTTTCGTGGGGTGAGGTATTTGGTTCATTTTAATTGTGTTTAATATATATTTATATTAATTTAATATATATTGTGTTATCGATGTTAATATTAGTTTCTTATATTATTGTTGTATTGTAAATTGTGTATATGTGATATTTTTTTTTCTCCATTTGTGTATTAGTCGGAGTTATTAGTTTCCAAACACCTTCATAATAAGGTAATAATTTTGTAAAAAAAATTGGAAATAAAGCTATTATTATTATTATTATTATTATATTAATTATATATAATTTCATATATATATATATATATATATATATATATATATATATATATATATATATATATATATATATATATATGTATATATATATATATATATATATATATATATATATATATATATATATATATATATATATATATATATATATATATATATATGAGCACGGAGATTGTCGCGGCCAATGGTTGATGGTAAAAATGTTTCCACGGTAAGTTTGCTGCGATTAGAAAGCATGTTGGGTCCAAAAAGGACCGGTTTATGCGACGTTTCGCTGGAATTTCATCCAGCATCATCAGGCGACGGTGGTATGTGGTCTAAATTCGACCACTCTAAGTACAAAATAGCATTGCCTCTCCAATGCCATTTTGTACTTAGACGGCGTCTAAAGTAGACCGGGGTTTAGCTTCGTTCTTGCAATCCACCCATTGTTCCCCAATCAAGGCTAGGTATGACAGGTAGATAGGATCTTTCGGACGGGACACACAAGAGCACTATAATCTAACTACCCCAAAAGAGTAATTAATCATAATGAAACACAATCAACAAACTATAAATCTTGAGGTAATCATTTCAGGGATAGTGAACAATTGCAATATTTGCATTGGGGAGAAAAAATCTTCAAAGCTAGCATCAAAGATAGTGTTAGGGCCTATAAATACAATTCGTGATATAACCAATATAACCAATATAAATAATATAAAATAATATATCAATATAATAATAATATAGCCGCCTCGGTAGCAAAGTCAATTATCGCTAGCGATAGTAAGCCTAACTGAAATCACTGTTGGGCGTGGGTTCGAGTCCCGCATAAGGCATGAGTTTTTGTAAACGTCCTTTCACCTATCATCACTTCATCGTTTCATTATCACCCGCTCATTCGTACCCCCGTATAACCTAGCTGTTGGTGGGGTCGTAAGCAGCGTAAAAAAAAACAAAAAACAAACAAACAATCTAATAGGCAAACGCAGCATTCGCGTTGTACGACGCTCGAGATATGTATATGAAGTATAATCATAGAGTGGTATAATCGAGAACTCTACACACATTTTTATTCTGGATGACACCGATACCGTGGTCATTTCATTACCCTTTTTCTCTTTTTCTCTTTTTTATCATTTTTTTTTAATATGCAAGACAATTACCTACAGAAGCAATTGAATCATATTTTATCCAATAAATCGGTTAAATTAAGAGTCCGTGGGATTCGATCGTCAACTCAGTCGAGTCAATTTATACAGAAGAGTAGTAGTTTAGCGAGAGCGTGTAGGCGGGCCCACTGCTATGACGTCAAGTAGCCGAGTTACTCGTCTCTAGCCGTGCGTCCAATCAGAGCTCAGTTGCGGTCAGTCAGTCCAGCAGTGAGTATGCAACTCCTGCCAGAGCTGCTGACTAAACACGTGTACGCAGTTCGGACGTGTCTTACAGAATTATGACTGATGATCACCAAAAAATTGACAACTCGAAAATATAGTTAGTGAAATAACTTTATTGGTCGTACGTCATAACTAAGCAACAGCATGAAACTATTCATTCTAAACATGCATATGAAAAAAAAGCCATGAAAATATACATTACTATCACCGCTCTGTACTGGTTCGTAAGGCCATCGTGAGGAAGGCAGTTATATCCCCAAATTGTTACTTATAAAAAATGTTTGTAATAAAAACGTCATTAAAAATGGATATTATTTAAAATGTATCAACTAAGAAAATATTTACCTTTCACTACCGGTACTTTAAAAACTATAGGCCTATAGCCTACTGCCATAGCAGACAGCCTTATCAGGTTTGGGGCAGCGCTGCTGATAGGCATACTTATATTATTGAAAATGTATATCTAAATAATTTTCAGAAATAAATTCAAGAAATATGATTCCTGTAAACGTACAAGTTCTACTTGAAAATCTGTTTAGTCCTTGTGATATTTTGTCGTTCAGGAAAATTTATGAATGTGAAATCATTACTCAATATTACTTTTCAGAAGAATATAAACATTATCAAAATCATAACTATATGGGACTGGAAAATAGTACTCTTTAGGTACTGTGTGGTCACCACCTGTATTAATAACTATGGTAAAGGACTATTAAATATATCAGTTTCAACTTTATTCAACGATGCCTGGGAATAAACATAATTTAGAATTTATGGCCGAAATAAAGCGCATTGCTGAACGACGGTTGATTACGTAAGACACCTAGACTGGATAATTTCGTAATTTGAAAAATATTTTGTCAACTCTTTCAATATTTGTTTGAAAGTTCCTTATTATTTCAGTAAACACGAGAAGATTCGAGTTGACGAGTAGGTACTATTATTAAAATATTGTTTTTCTGGTTAATTTTCCTGCAGACAAGTGTATAAAGCATCTTTACGGGATACTTCGGGAATTTCGATCTTCAGTCACTAAATATAGGAGAAACGCGCTGTGTATGTATGTAGGGCTGAGTGGGCCATGTAGAATGCCAATAGCAAAATAATGAGTGCAAAACGAGAACTCAAAACCAAGAATGATAACGGTATCGACATATATGTATTTTATTTATAACTAAAGTAGACTATGATGCTATCTGAAAAGATGAACCAATTTAGGCCTACATTATCATTTTTATTTCTTCATAAATATGTCATTGTCAGTGTCATGTTCCCAACTTCCCAAACATTCCCAATAGGATTTGGCTATTGTTTGCTATTGTTTATATGTATATGATAGACTGGTATTATATATATATATATATATATATATAGGCCTATCTATGTATATATATATATATATATATATATATATATATATATATATATATATATATATATATATATATATATATATATATATATATATAATATTGAATGAAAGTCCGGTTGATCAAATGAAGGTTTGATTTATTTTAGAAATTAATGAACAAATAAACCTATATATATATATATATATATATATATAATATACATACATATATATATATATATATATATATATATATATATATATATATATATATATATATATATATATATATATATATATATATATATAACTTATATATATACAGGGGCGTCGGAACGTTTGAGAGTTGGGGGGGGGGGGGGGCAAGCTCAACAATTGCGACCAGCGGAGGAAGGAAGTATGGGGTGCCACATATTCAAGAACATTCGAGTATTTTTCAGGACAGAATTAAAAAATACTAAAAATACCAAAACGGAGGGAGGGGGATCTCAGTTTGGAAAAGAAATATCTGTTCATATAAGAACAGTTGTACAAAGGCCAGTTAACGCAGAGCCCACGACCCGCGGGGGGAAGGACCCTTTCTGGCCCCGCAGGATTTTTTTTAAATTACCCCTTTTTTGACGCGATTTAATGTGTTTCAGATGAGATTTAGATGACAAAATTGATTGTTTTGAAGAACTAAATTATAGTTTGCATCTTAGTTTAGTTTGCCAATCATAGTTATTGTATCTGCAGGGTCGTTCTGGCTCATTTTAGCGCCACGGGCAAGGACTCAATTGTGAGCCCAAAAAACTGTATGCACATAGTGAAAGTGAATGCAAGTGAGGGAGGAATCAAGACCCGCAGGGACAGTTTCGAAAATTCATCTTTTAATTACGATTCTACGGGTTTGGGAATTACACGAAATTTCTGGAATTCATGAATTCTCCAGTGTAGTAAGGAAGCTAGTTTAGCTGAATGGCTGATCCAAGAAAATAAAACGCTGAATTCATCTATCATTCGATTACAATGCTGTTCGAATAATAATATTTACTCCACCCAATAATGCATAAGTAAAATAGAATATGATTTATGCAACATTATTGTTAATAGGATGTCACAAATGTCCCTTAGCGCCCCTTAGATTTGACGCCTCTGGCAGTCACGCTCTTTGCCCACCCCATAGAAACGACCCTTATTGGAAGTTCCCTTTCTCCATTTCACTTTATTGTCATCGTTACGACTGTTGGAATTTTGGGTATTTACAAAAATTGTAAAAAATAATTTACATCTGGAAGAAGCATAGTGTTGCTTGTTGATTTCTGCTAACTCATGAACCACGTACCAGAGCTGTCATTTCGAAACGGTATATCAAATTTCTTTAAATTACACCTTTTTCAATAGGGTTCAACGTGTTCCAGATGAGATTTTGATGCCAAAATCAATGTTCTTCTAGAACTGAATGTGCCCATCCAATTTTTTATGCAATGTGAAATATGAATCTATTTACGATTTTATCTATCTATATACATCTCTTCTTCCTTCTCTTTCTTTTTTTTCTTTCTTCCCTTGGCTCTTCCTTCTTTTTTCGTCTTTTCTATTTCTCGTCTTTTTAAATTGTGTCTTGCAAGACCTTTTTTCTTGCCCCCCCTTGGCCAAAAGTTGATGGGGGCAATGCACCCCTTGCCCCTACCCCCCGGTTCCGTCGCCAGTGTATATATATATATATATATATATATATATATATATATATATATATATATATATATATATATATATACAGGGGCGTCGGAACGTTTTGAAAGTTGGGGGGGGGGGGGGGGGCAAGCTCACCAATTGCGACCCGCGGAGGAAGGAAGTATGGAGTGCCACATATCCAATAACATTTGGGTATTTTTCAGTACAGAAGAAAAAAATACTGAAAATACCAAGATGGGGGGGGGGGGGGGATTTAAATTGGGAAATAGAATGCCATATAAGAAATTTTGTACAAAGGCCAGTTAACGCGAAGCCTGCGACCCGCGGGGGCAAGGGGGGAAAGACCTCTTCTGGTCCCGCAGGGGATTTTTTCAAATTACACTTTTTTTACCACGATTTAACGTGTTTCAGATAAGATTTAGATGACAAAATAATTTGTTTTGAAGAACTGGATGTGCCCAACTGATATTTACCAATCAAAGTTATTGTAACTGCAGGGTCGTTCTGGCTCATTTCAGCGCCACGGGCAAGAACTCAATTATGAGCCCTGAAAACTGTATATGCATAGTGAAAGTGAATGAAAGTGAGGGAGAAATAAAGCCCCGCAGGGAAATGTTCGGAAATGCATCTTTTTAAATACGATTCTACGTGTTTGGGAAAGTTCTACACGAAATTTCTGGAATTCATGAATTCTTTAGTCTTGCTGAATGGCTGATCCAAGAAAATATAACGCTAAATTAATCTATATCATTCGATAACAATGCTGTTCGAATAATAACATTTACTCCACCCAATAATGCATAAGTAAAATAGAATATCACTCATGGAATATTATTAATAATGTTACAAATGTGCGCCGATAGCGCCCCTTGAATTTGACGCCCCTGGCAGTCACGCTCTTCGCCCACTCCTAGAAACGACCCTTATCGGAAGTTCCATTTCTCCATTTCACTTTATTGTCATCGTTACGACTGTTGGAATTTTTGTATTTTATTTGATTTTCTGTGCAATGTGAAATATGAATCTATCTGCGATTTTATCTATCTATACAGGCCTACATCTTTCCTTCCTTCTCTTTCTTTTTTCTTTCTCTCCTTCTCTCTTCCTTTTTTTTCGTCTTTTCTATTTCTTGTCTTTTCAATTTGTGTCTTGCAAGACCTTTTTCCCTTTTTCTGCCTCCCCTTGGCTAAAAGTTGAGGGGGGGCACTGCCCCCCCTGCCCCCCCCCCCCCCCCCAAGGTTCCAACGCCAGTATATATATATATATATATATATATATATATATATATATATATATATATATATATATATATATATATTTACGCAAATCATTTTTTCGGTTCCTCGTGTATATTAATATGTATTAGATGAGCGTCAGCGAAGATTTTCACTCAACTCTTACGGAACTTTGTCTGTGCGTTTTTTTTTTTTTTTGTTTGTTTGTTTGTAAACACTGCACAGGTCGCAGGGTTTGACCGATCGACATGAAACTTTTTTTTATATGCAAACTTATCCAACTTAGAACTGTATAGTATTGAGGTCTAATCGGTTGGACCATTTTTGAGAAACATCATTTAGAAGTTTCTAAAAAACCCATAAGATTTGGCTGGGCGGAAAAAATTGAAAAAAAATCTCTCCAATATGATTCAAATTTTCCTCAAATGTAAACACAAGAATAATATGCATGAATAAAAATTTGGTTTGATATTCGGACCAGCCGTTTTGGAGAAAATAATTAGATGAGCGTAGCGGAGATTTTCACTCAAGTCTTACGGAGCTTTGTCTGTGCGTTTTTTTTTTTTTTTTTTTCTGGTTTGTTTGTAAACACTGCACAGGTCGCAGGGTTTGACCGATCGACATGGAACTTTTTTTTATATGCAAACTTATCCAACTTAGAACTGTATAGTTTTGAGGTCTAATCGGTTGGACCATTTTTGAGAAACATCATTTAGAAGTTTCTAAAAACCCCATAAGATTTGGCTGGGCGGGAAAAAATTGAAAAAAAAAATCTCTCCAATACGATTCAAATTTTCCACAAATGTGAACACAAGAATAATATACATGAATAAAAATTGGTTCGATATTCGGACCAGTCGTTTTGGAGAAAATAATATAATAAATGTATTTTATTCATTAGATGAGCGTAGCGAAGATTTTCACTCAAGTCTTACGGAGCTTTGTCTGTGCGTTTGTTTTTTTTTTGTTTTTTGTTTTGTTTGTTTGTTTGTTTGTAAACACTGCACAGGTCGCAGGGTTTGACCGATCGACATGAAACTTTTTTTTATATGCAAACTTATCCAACTTAGAACTGTATAGTTTCGAGGTCTAATCGGTTGGACCATTTTTGAGAAACATCATTTAGAAGTTTCTCAGAACCCCATAAGATTTGGCTGGGCGGAAAGAAATTGAAAAAAAATCTCTCCAATATGATTCAAATTTTCCACAAATGTGAACACAAGAATAATATACATGAATAAAAATTTGTTTTGATATTCGGACCAGCCGTTTGGGAGAAAATAATAATAAATTTATTTTATTCATCGGAAAGATAGAAATATTAGTTGAAAAATGTTGCATTGTCGAAGTCACGGCTTTCTAGATTCATTGACATCAGATGAAGTTCATTTCAAATGATCAAGGTTTGTAGAGTTTTCGATTATACTTTATATAGATATCTCGCTCATCGTACAACGCACATCCTGCGTTTGCCTAGTCGAAAAGATAGAAATATTAGTTGAAAAATGTTGCATTGTCGAAGTCACGGCTTTCTAGATTCATTGACATCGGATGGAGTTCATTTCAAATGATCAAGGTGTGTAGAGTTTTCGATTATACTTTATATAGACATCTCGCTCATCGTACAACGCACATCCTGCGTTTGCCTAGTAATATACACGAGGAACCAAAAAAAGGATTTGTGAAAATATACACAAACACACACACACATATATATATATATATATATATATATATATATATATATATATATATATATATATATATATATATATATATATGTGTGTATCAATTATATATATTATGGAATCACGTGAATATAATACGTAAAAAATCCACCACATCAAACAGCTCGTTCAGTGTATCATTGTTATTATTTTAGATGTTGAGAGACAATTTGATTGGTTTATATCGTGGATAATAACCGAAGATCGAGAAATTTAATCGACTTTTGTAAGATTCATTTCTCCCTGGCAAATTTTTTAGAAAATTTCAGGTAAGTGGTA
Organism: Brachyptera putata; assembly: GCA_907164805.1. Classification (NCBI taxonomy): domain Eukaryota; kingdom Metazoa; phylum Arthropoda; class Insecta; order Plecoptera; family Taeniopterygidae; genus Brachyptera; species Brachyptera putata. Next base: position 56,592,713 of record OU015462.1, read on the forward strand.
AGATTTGCCAATTGATATAGGCCTTCATTCTACACTGTAATTTGAGAATTATTCTCCAGATAACGACGAAAACGCTTCGAGTAACGGGTGGTTGAGCGCGTACAAGTGTTCTAAGGTAGAGACGCCTTCACTCTTCTTCATGCCAAGTTTTTAACTAGAGCCAAAACCGAACTCCACGGTCCACCCGCTAAAAAGTACAATCAGATCATCAGCTATATTTTCCAGCAACTCACGGCAACGGGCACATATAGCGAAACTGCGCATGACACAGCTCTTGTACGCACAACTGAACTGAATTCGAAACAGAAAAATGCACAAAATTTTCTGAAAAGTCGGGTATTCCAAGTGCGGAGTGATATTTGTGAATGTGGAAATTCGCAAGTTGACGGAATCAACGTATCAATGGCTGTGAGCAATTTCAAATCATCAACTAATCAGAGGACAGAATGGTATCAACCAAATTTTTTGTGTACACATATCAGGTTTCAGCTTGTTCGTAGTAACGACTGATTGTTAACATTCTTGAGAAAACAGAGACAAATGACTAAAGAGCCAAATTTGAGTGATTTGAGTATTATTTATTTCATTTTTGAGGGTTTGACGCCCCTGGACATTTGCCGCCCCTTGAGAGTTGGCCGCCCTAGGCCCGGGCCGAGAGAATTTCTCTGCAAGTCGGTTTTTAAAGGGGACCAAATACAATGGTTAAAAATCACACATAATTTGTGTGAATATTTTTGTTTCCGTGAACAAACTGAAAAAAAAAATCAACCTAAACCATAGCCCTGCGCTTGAATCAACATTTGATAGTTGATAGTTGCTAAAAAAAAAAAAAGATCGTCGGGAGTCGAATCCTCGACCCTCATATTATGAGCCGTCTATGCTACCATCTACGCCACGAAGGCTTGTGCTATCCAAGCGCAACTTTATGATATCATAGCTTCCGAGTCAGGACGTCACAAATCGTAGCGCTCCCTTCGGTCACTTGCATTCCCCTTTAGAAACCGACTTGCAGAACAATTCTCGCGCCCGGGCCTTGTCGGCCTAGACATCAATACGGCCCTGTCGGTGACTGTTTTTTTTAGTTCCGTTAAAAATCGGCATGCAGACTCGAATGTTTGACAGACAGAAATGTTTGTATAAAATGTAATGGAACCTGATTTATTTGAGACCTTACTTCAACTTACACTTTTCACATCCCTTTCATTTGTATTGCAACTAAATTTTGTGTTCTGCTTTGTAAACGGAAATTGAAGAAGACATTAGGATTTTTTTTAATGTCCCACATTTTACAAGTCACTGTCTGTTCCGTCTAGATTCTGAAGTTTTTTGGCAATAATTTCTCAAAAGTTCAGGCCCTATCCTAAATTGATATAGCACGAATAAAATTTCAATTTTTCAGTCCATTATAACACCACGGTGACGCGAGAATTATAAATTAAATTATAAGATAAACAAACAGTACCGAAATGAGCACTGGAATAATCCAATAAATGATTAAAACATAAAAATGTATACGTAGCCGACTGCAATGGGCTATGTTCGAATAGATGCGAAAATCATCGGAAACAGAATACGAGCAACGACCAACGATGCGAATTACAATGTGTCATTCATAACAGAGCATGCGTCAGACAGCACGTGTTCACCTCCCCCCGAGTCTGGACGGTGGCATTGTCTCAAGGTCTCACGGTCGACAGTAGCGGTGTTGGCCCCTTGTTTCCCCTTACCCGCAGTGCATTTCTTGAAGAAACATGCAATGTGTGGCGTATCACTACAAGTAAACCAATCGATAGAATAATTTCAAATTTTGAATGGGTAAACACGAAGGTACGTTCCAGTATTTTACATGATTACATTTGTCAAAAAGTTTATGATTCTCTCGATATTACTAGCTATACTTAGTAAGTTTGAGGTACCGTGAGTGCTACTATTTTTTTTTGGTATGAAAAGTTTAATTATATACAGTCATTGGCATGTCCTTTATCTATTATCGTTGAAAAAATCAAGGATTTCCAATGACAGGTGAAGGTGTTACGAGAATCTACTTATAACACGTTTTGGTGCTTCTCTAAATCGACTCCCGCGGCCTCTTAAGAAATTTGAATAGTTTGTCAAACCGTTCTGAGTCGTCTGACAATATTCACCTTGACTCATACAAAATTTACTTCTTTCATTCGCGCTTTTATTCTTTCATTCTTCCAATTTATTTCATTCGGCAATTTAGAAGTCTAGAAAGCCGTGAATCTAGGTGACATAGTTCTGCTATTATTTCTACCCATATTATTGAAGAATAAAAAACATGTACCGTATTAAATTATTTTCTTCAAAACTGCTGATCTGATTTTCATAAAAATGAGTAATAATGTGTATCTTTTATTCATCAACATTAATTTGAGTAAAACTGGTGTTCGTTTTTCTGTTTTATTTTTCTGTTTTTTTGTCGGTTCTCCACAGGTCAAACGGCTACAGCTATCAACTTCAAACTTTTTTTCAATATGGTTCCTCATCTAACTTAGATCTGTATAGTTTTGTGGCATTATCGGGTGGTAACTTTTTTTTTATGAATTTTAGAAATTTCAAAAATACCCATTAGAATAACATGGCTGATTTTTTTTTTTTATTTTCCTAAAAAATGAAATTTTGCGTGAAGTTGAATTACATTTTGATACACATTTCTGAACATTTTCAGCTTGATCGGGTCTGCCATTTTGAATAAATAACATGAAATGTGCTAAACTGGTACCACTCGAAGCAGTTTTTACCCATTTTACCCATACTATTACTATTCGCTCGTCTAACAACGCGTATATGGCGTTTCCCTAGTATTTACCAATTTACCCACCCAGCCTAATTTTATGGGGCTTTTAGAAACTTTGTGATGATGTTTCTAAAAAATAGTTCAACCGATGTGACCCCAAAACTATACAGTTCCAAGCTGGAGAAATCCGCGTGTCCAGAAAAGTTTCACTGATTTTTTAAATTTCAATGGCTGATGAAAATTTGGTGACCCTCAATATTTAGCCTCGTGGCCCTGAATCAAACCACGGTCTTCTTCTGCCATCTAGTCGCCTACTATCACTGCTCTCTGGATCGTGTGTATATTTAGGCCCCGCCGATCACTAGCAGATTCCCGTGTGAATGACACTAGATAGGTACCGTATGCGAAATGAATGAAGTGTAGCAACAATGGGCCTCTCTCTCTAATAGTTTGTAATTGTGACCTATTTGCACATGTCACCATTGCCTCCTCTCCCCTCATCCTATTATTATCCTCTCGATTCGTTGATCACACAGTGAGAGCGAGTGAGAGGGAGAGAGAGAGCGAGAGATAACGGGCCTGGCAGTCGACTGTGGCGGAGTTTGTGACTCGGCACCGCAATGAGAACATGTACTTGAACGTGCTGTTGAAGGCGTTTATCGGGTCGGATTCTGTACACCGGCAATATATTGGATAATCTATCATATAATGGCGAAGACAAGGACTATTGTTCGGTTGGGTATCGATTTCGGTGTGATTGCTATTGGTAAGTGTCAATTTCCATTTCGATCAATTCGTTCTATATACATATACACACATATATATATATATATATATATATATATATATATATATATATATATATATATATATATATATATATATATATATATATATATATATATATATATATATATATAAACAATGTTCATCTTTAGGAACAAAACTTTGTAGAATGAAAGTTCGGAACGACATTCATTTTTGAAAATGAAAGTAAAATAGTTTTCATAGGCCATAGGCATAGGCCTACATACGCAACATTCATAGAAGATATCAAGATAATTCAATTAAATGAACATTAGGAAAATGTAATTCAGGTTAATATTGAACGAAATGAATATTAATTCAATCTATTTAATATGTTTAGGCCTAGTTATAAAGTTGATAAATACAATAATGTTAGCAATGATCACTATTTTCTGATTTTGTTTTGTAATTACATTTCTAGCCTATATAACTTCATTTTGAAGAAAATTATAACTATACACAAAGTTTTGCTCTCAAGTATATAGGCCTATATATATATATATATATATATATATATATATATATATATATATATATATATATATATATATATATATATACACATACATATATATATATTTAAGCACATAAACTTGAATGAAATGATAATTGTTTTATCACCATCGACCTCTCTTAGTCATAAATGATTGATAACATTGGCTCATAATCCTAATTATTGACACACGGTAGAGATAAAAACTGCTGAGTTTATCTTTCAATAAAATATTCAAGTAGAAACGAGTATTATTGAAAATATGACTCACCATTATTTCAAATATGATTTTCGAATAACGGAATCTGACTTTTACCACTATAAATAATTCTATAACTTCCTACTTTATCTACTAATCACTATACTGCATAATGCTAATTGACGTATAATACAATTTTTTCTTGATACAATTATTATAGCTGGCCCCATAAGTGGCATCGATATTCAACTGCATGCATTCGTACTTCCTATCACAATTGATACATTTATTTGCTTTTATCTTCTGTTTACATTGACTCGTAATAATGTATAATCAAGGCAGGGGTTATATTAGTGCGCAGTTGACCCCAATATGCGCAGTTCTAAACTTCGAAAATGCAGCTCTTAATTTCAATTTGCGCAGTTGTGAAATAACGAATATTGTTGAATAATGAACATTATCAAAGAAGAATTGAACAGTGAATAAATCGATATTCTTCAAACCACATTATTTCATGTTCATGCTCAATAATTTGAATGATTCTTCCCTAAATATTCTTCCCCCATTGATAAATACGCGTATACTTGGCGCAAATAATGCACTATAGCCTAGGCCTACATATTCCCATATAGTAACAAAGATACTAAAAAAAGTGAAGTTTTTCAAAAAAAATCCCTGCGGGGCTGTGATGCTTCTCCCCCCCCCCCCCCTCCCTCCCAGTATCCGCACGGAGACTACCTCTTTATTTAATTGATTTAATATGCGCAGTTCTAAATTTTCACTAACATAACCACTGAATCAAGGCTGTAACGGCATACACAACACAGCATGCAGCGTAATTTATCCTACAGTCTGCCAGTTTAGTAGGTAATACGAAATATGACTGTATTATACACTTCTTACACGTTTTGCGCATACAGCATGCGCCCAACTTTTATTATAGGCGTGAGCGGAAAAGATATTATGGCACAGTCAGGTGTAAGTTGTTCTAGCAATGTCATCTTTTAAACCCGATGCTGATTGTCAGGGGCGGACTGGTCCCACCGTATTTACAGTAGTTCCCCCCCAAACAGTTATGTAGCTATTGGGAGATGGACAGTTTCGGTACTGAATTATAATTTCATATTATTTAGGTCTGGTTTTACGAACTGAAGGTGGATTAAGCAATAGTTAGAGCCGGTTGTACCAAGTGATGATTAGTGAATTAAGCAAAAATTAGCAAATTAAGTTGTTATTACCCTTGGATACATATGCTATTTTTGTACCTTAAGTAATGATTAACTAATAATTATTTATTCATCAGTTGGTACAATCGGCTCTTCGCTGATTAACCTGTTATCACCTTTGATTACGCATGTTATTCTCGTACCTCAACCGTTAGTTAGCGGATTAATATATACTCAATTGAGAGTTCGTAAAATTGCCTCATAGAAAATCCAATACAATTTACTCAGTTTTAGCGATTGACAACATTTATACGTATAATAGTAATGCTAGACATCGTCACAGATCACGTCTTGTGGGTTCATGTTTAGAATTCTATCGCTCAAATGTGCCATTTTTGAAAAAATGATTGAATTGTTTTATTGGTTTTCCTCGAACTTCTATCTTCAATCTCCGCCCGTCCCCCTTTCTCCCAGTCCCCCCCTGTAAACTGTATCTGTACACATCTGGCTGACAGAAGCTATATACGTTCACGAGAATTATTTCACTCTCATCATGGTACACTTAAATTACATCTTAACCGCTCGCAAGTTGTTATGCCAATTGATATAAGAAGAGGATGAGATTTCGACCAAATGCATTTCGCGTCTGGTTCAATTGCATGTCGTCTGTTATGGAGGCCTATTCATTGCATATGGGATGGTGTGTCTTGTACATGCATGGGACTCGATTTAACGAATATCCGTTTTTTGGTGATAACTTTTGAACGGTATGAAAATATCAAAATTCTAAGACGAAGGTAACACAGCTATATTTGATACCTTCAAAAAGATGGTGCTGTAGGACTATGTAAGTTATAACTCGCATCATATCGCATAATTATTGTCAAGCGTATACGACTGAAAAAACATTATTTAGACTTATATATAGGCCTACGCGTGAAAATTATGCGATGTGAGTTATATAGTCACATTTTTCGACGAGCTTTAGCGAGGATTCAATTTGACATACTGAAAAAAATTGGTTCCGTTTTTTTTTTTTTTTTTTTTTCATGTTTTTCTGTCGGTTTTCCACAGGTCAAACGGCTACAGCTATCAACTTCAAACTTTTTTTCAATATGGTTCCTCATCTAACTTAGATCTGTATAGTTTTATGTCAAATAAACATAAAATGTGCTAAATTGGTACCACTTGAAGCAGTTTTTACCCATTTTTACCCATACTATTACTATTCGCTCGTCTAACATGTTTCCTCCCATTACTATTTGATATCTCGTCGTTCAAAAGCTATCGCCAAACAACTGATATTCCACTAAATCGACTCCCATGAGATCCAATCAGGTTTAGGTAATATCGAGGGGTTTACAACTCGCAAATTTGGTGTACACCTGATTTCAGAGATTTCAAGAGATTTCAGGGGATTTCAAGAGATTTCAAGTGATTTCAAGGATTTCAAGTGATTTTAGGGATTTCAAGGGGATTTCTGTGAGTAAAGTTTTGCCAACATGAAAGAAACTTTCAAGTTCTGTAGAATCCTGAGCTTGTTTGTTCGGTTACGTTATCAAATAGTACAATTTTGGACAAACTATTCCTGAATTTGTAATTTGGGAAACGTATATTGAAGGAGTTTGTTGTCCACTTATCACGAAAATGAATGAAATCACCTGTAATAATCCTTCAGGAGAAATGGCTCGAATCAGGATCGAACTGGATACCTCTGAGTATATATATATATATATATATATATATATATATATATATATATATATATATATATATATATATATATATATATATATATATGTATATGAGTACATGGCTTTCAGTTGAAATTTACAGCACGATGGATATTATTTTCACTGATAAATACCGCCTCGTAGTGGAATCGAACCCCAGACATTATGCTTGATACACATATGCTCTTACCATCTGAGCTAACAAGAGGGTATCTTTCAATGATATTAATGTGTGTTTAATGGTACATATGGAGGTTGACGTTTTCAATGGGATTTCATGGCAAGTGTACACCGGATTTCAGGAGTTGTTAACCCCTCGGGTAATATGTCACTGAATTTCATCACATTCTTGTTATTCGTTGACGTATGACGCATTTAAAACATGTTGAATTCACGAAAATAGAGTGTCATATTAATGAAGCGTATGAAATTATCTTGGGGTTCATATACTTTTTATTTAATTACACCGGTTCAAGAACAAAATAGTCAAGATGAATTTCGACATTTTTATCAGCACCGTGTCTGCCTACCCCCCCCCCCCCCCCACCCGTAACAATTGCGCTAAATATCTACGGTTAGCAGACCCAACAATCGTCATCAGCATCACCACACCATGCAGAGCGGAGATAAAATGAACGAGTGATATCAAGTATAATGTATTGTGCAGCACGAGTAAAAGCTTCCCACACACATAACGTTTGATTGAATGGACATTGATGTTGTAATCGTATTATAGACTGTGAAGCCTACATTTTGCTCGCCAAGTTTGTTACGCATGTACTGGAATATCTGATGTTTACTTGGGGCTGATATTTTAATGTAATCAATGTTAAATTAGATCAATATAATAATTAAAACAAATATAAATCATATATAAATGTATGGTTACCCCCGTGGCTCAGTCAATTATTCCTGACGGTAGAAACTGAAGTCAGGTCGGGCGTGGGTTCGAGTCCCGCATGAGGCATGGGTTTTTGTAAAGGTCCTTTCATCATAGACTATGCTTTCACCTATTACCACTACATTGTTTCATTATCATCCGCTCGTTCGTACCGAAACGTTGGTCTTTTTAATTAAATAATATCCATGAAATAAACCCAAAAGATGTCTTTATTTATATATATATATATATATATATATATATATATATATATATATATATATATATATATATATATATATATATATATATATATATATAAATAGAGGCATCTTTTGGGTTTATTTCATGGATATTATTTAATTAAAAAGACCAACGTTTCGCCAGGATTTGTCCTGGCTTCTTCAGGGTCAAAATTGATCAGAACTAATTAATCAATATTCATAATCATTTTTTCAAATAAAAATGAAGAAGCCAGGACAAATCCTGGCGAAACGTTGGTCTTTTTAATCAAATAATATTCATGAAATAAACCCAAAAGATGTCTTCATTTACAAATATCATGGAAAAGAGAGTTTCAAATCATATATATATATTCAATGGCGTCGGAACCGGAGGGAGGGGGGGGGGCAAGGGGTGCATTGCCCCCACAACTTTTGGCCATGGGGGGGGGGGGGGGGGGGGGGGGGGGGGGCAAGGAAGAGCTAAGGGAAGAAAGAAAAAAAAGAAAGAGAATTAAGGAAATATGTATATAGATAGATAAAATCGTGCATAGATTCATAATTCACATTGCATAGAAAATTAGGTGGGCACATTCAGTTCTAGAAGGAAATTGATTTTTGCATCTAAATCTGATCTGAACAGTGGCGAAGCGTGACAATCCTACAGGGGAGACACGAAAGAGTGTATTAGTAAATCTAGATAAGCCTTAAGCTTCAGTAAAGCCAGCTATAGTACTTGGAGTCAAAATGTATATATCACCAATTTTTCAGACTCTTGATTGGATATCGGCTCATTTTTCAGGATGTTGATTGGTTGGATTAGTACAATGAAAAATAAAAAATCCCGCGATAAAGTGTAGGAATAACTGTAAAGCTAAGAAATACACTTCAAAAATAACAGTCATGAAAAAATGACCGAAGGGTTTAGGTAGTTTAGAAATTCAAGAGCTGGATGCACTGTTTATGTAACTTTTGACTTGAGTGATGGACATTTTTAGAGTGACGAATTGTGTTTCCGATCTTACGTCACATTTCTACCATTTATTACTGACTTGAAGAATTACATTCCAATTCCTTCTCGAAATGAAAATTAACTACCCAATATACATGTTAGAAGAACAATAAATAAAATAACAACACGATGAATAGATAGATAATAAATATACAATAAGCGATAGATAAATATACATAGATAAATAGATATACAATACAATAGGCGAAGGGTACATTTGGACCAATATTTCATCTGCGACTTGACGTAAAAATAAATGAAAGCCCGCTCAAATAACACGTGTAGGAGACGGGTCTCAAGCGCGCTGTTTAATTGTCATATATGGCCTGAAATCCGAGCATGCTCACAACTCGATTACACGTATAATAGGAGCTCGGGAAGAGACAACTGTCCAGAGCGTCTCACAAGCATAGCAGCGAAAGCATAGGAGATAGCCACGGCACAGAAACATACACACGCACCGCACACAGCGTGTCACACCGTCATAAGGCAAAATGTCGTCTCCTGGAGAAATTTGAAATCAATTAAGAAATGAAAATAGAGATATACAATTTTGTCCTTTCCCTTTTTTTCGTTGGGTAGACACTGTCTCAATGTTTACCCCGACGCTTCGCTACTGGATCTGAAATACATTGAACCCTATTAAAAAAGGTGTAAGTTGAAGAAATTTGATGTACCGTATCGAAATGACAGCTCTGGTATACGTAGTTTATATATGAGTTAGCAGAAATCAACAAGCAACACATATGCTTCTTCCGGATGTTAATTATTTATTCCAATATTTGTAAATTTCCAAAATTCCAACAGTCGTAACGATGACAATAAAGTGAAATGGAAAAAAAAATCCAAAAAGGGTTGTTTCTAGGGGTGGGCAGAGAGCGTGAATGCCAGAGGCGTCAAATTTAAGGGGTGCTATCGGCGCACATTTGTGACATCCTATTAACAATAATATTGCATAAATCATATACTATTTTACTTATTCATAATTCATTGGGTAGAGTAAATGTTATTATCCGAACAGCATTGTTATCGAATGATATAGATTAATTTAGCGTTTTATTTTCTTGGATCAGCCATTCAGCAAAACTAGCTTCCTTACCACACTGAAGAATTCATGAATTCCAGAAATTTCGTGTCATTCCCAAACCCGTAGAATCGTATTTAAAAAAATAGATTTTCGAAAATGTCCCTGCGGGGCTTGATTCCTCCTCACTTGCCTTCACTTTCACTATGCGCATACAGTTTTTGGGGCTCACAATTGAGTCCTTGCCCGTGGCGCTAAAATGAGCCAGAACGACCCTGCAAATACAATAATACAATACCCCCTCTCCCCCCGCGGGTCGTAGGCTTCGCGTTAACTGGCCTTTGTACAACTGTTCTTATACGGCATTTCTTTTCCAAACTGAGAACCCCTCCTCCCCCCCCCCCGTCTTGGTATTTTTAGTATTTTTTTTCTTCTGTCCTGAAAAAAATACTTAAATGTTATTGAATATGTGGCACGCCATACTTCCTTCCTCCGCGGGTCGCAATTGTTGAGCTTGCCCCCCCCAACTTTCAAAACGTTCCGACGCCCCTGTATATATATATATATATATATATATATATATATATATAAATATATATAATATATATATATATATATATAAAATATATATATATATATATATATATATATATATATATATATATATATATATATATATATATATATATACGTATATATATATATATATATATATATATATATATATATATATATATATATATATATATATATATATATATATATATATATATATATATATATATATATATATATATATATCTCCCTCTACTGAATACCAAAGCTTATTCTCATTTGATATTTTTTTAGTTGGTATCGTCGTTTTGCTGATAAACCTGTTTGCGTCCCCGTTCCTGCGGGGGTTTCACTGCAACGACGAATCAATCAAATATCCGTATACCAGCTCAACTATCAGTACTCTGGCGGCAGCGCTTGGCTCACTCTTCATACCGATCGCGTTGGTAAGTAGTAGAGTAATAGACGGCGACGTTCAGATGGTTTTACTATAGGCAAACGCTGAATATGCGTTGTGCGATGAGCGAGATATCTATGAAGTAAAATCTAAAACTCTACACACCTTGATCATTAGATGAGCGTTAGCGAAGATTTCCATGCATCTATTACGGAGCTTTTTTTTTTTTTTTTTTTTTTTTTTTTTTTTTTCTTTGTTTGTTTGTTTGTTTGTTCGTTTGTTTGTGGGCACTGCACAGGTCGCAGGGTTTGACCGATCGACGTGAAACTTTTTTTTATACGCAAACTTATCCAACTTAGAACCCTATAGTTTTTGGGTCAAATCGGTTGGACTATTTTTGAGAAACATCATCTAGAAGTTTTTATTTCTAAAAACCCCATAAGATAAGGCCGGGCAAGAAAAAATTGAAAAATAAAATCTCTCCAATATAATAATTCACGACTCTCTAGACGCGTTGGTATCGAATGAAGTATATTGTATATGATCAAGATATGTAGAGTTTTAGATTTCACTCATCGTACAACGCATATTCTGCGTTTACCTAGTTTATTAAAATGTTTCGCAGTCGGCAGGATTCGAACCTGCGCTCCCAGAGGGAAATTGATTTCTAGTCAATCGCCTTAACCACTCGGCCACGACTGCTGATATGTAAGTGTTCAATGTACATGTATTTAGTTAGATGAGCGTAGCGAAGATTTACATGCAACTCTTACGGAGCTTGGTGTGTCTGTTTTTGTTTGTTTGTTTGTTTGTTTTTTTGTTTGTTTGTGGGCACTGCATAGGTCGCTGGGTTTGACCAATCGCCATGAAACTTTTTTCATACGCAAACTTAGCCAACTTAGAACCATATAGTTTTTGGGTCAAATCGGTCGGACCATTTTTGAGAAATATCATCTAGAAGTTTCTAAAAACCCCCATAAGATTAGGCCGGGCAGAAAAAATTGGAAAATAAAATCTTTCCAATATAATTCACATTTTCCTCAAATCTGAACACGGAGATTATAGACATAATTAAAAATGTGTATGCAATTGGAACCAGCCGTTTTGAAGAAAATAATCTGATACATGTTTTTTATTCATCGATATATAGAAATAATAGCAGGAAAATGTTGCATTGTTAATTCACGGCTCTCTAGATTCGTTGTTATCGAAAGAAGTTCATTTGATATGATCAAGGTATGTGGAGTTTTAGGTTTTACTTTCTAGATATCTCGCTCATCACACTCCTAGAATCTAGATGATGTTTCTCAAAAATGGTCCAACCGATTTGACCCAAAAACTATACAGTTCTAAGTTGGGTAAGTTTGCGTATAAAAAAAAGTTTCATGTCGATCGGTCAAACCCTGCGACCTGTGCAGTGCTTACAAACAAACAAGCAAACACAAAATATTAATTAGTAACGATTACAGTTTATAAAATGATCCTTCTCATTGATAGGTCACAGCAATGTAGCCCAACACAATAATTATAAATGTACTTCTGAATAAAAACCCAGTGCTCGTCATATTTTTAGGATAGTGCGCTATTCTGAATTAATTAGACCCCGTATTACCAACACTAAATATGTTTTATATTTAAACTAATTATTAATTGGAGTACAAAATTGCCATTGGTAACCCAGGGTAATAACAAGTTATTCCACTAATTACAAATTTATTAGGCCCTATCCGTGAAACGGGACTTAACTATACTTGAGGGGGTTACCCCTTCAACACTCACGAAGAACTAACACACGAAGAATTTTAAATGGGCTTTAAAAACCATCTTATGACCAACTCGTTTTATAGTATTAAAGAATTCCTAGATTGAATGCATTACGATTTTCTATATCACTGCAATGTTTGAATGTTAACTTAAAACTCTCTCTATTTTGCTATGTTTTTTTCCAAAAATATTATGTTTTGACTCATTTTCTATCAATTTTACTATGTATGGACTCATTCTTTATCACCATATGACCTGGTTTATTACCTCAATTGCTTAAGCTATGAACATTAAGTATGATGTACCAAAAACCATGAACTAGGAAAACGCCATATATGCGTTGTTAGACGAGCGAATAGTAATAGTATGGGTAAAAATGGGTAAAAACTGCTTCGAGTGATACCAATTTAGCACATTTTATGTTTTTTCTTCAAAATGGCTGACCTGATCAAGCTGAAATTTTTTAGAAATGTCTATCAAAATGTAATTCAACTTCACGCAAAATTTCAGTTTTTTGGAAAATGAAAATATTTTCTTTTTTTTCCGACATGTTATTCTAATGGGTATTTTTGTAATTTCTAGAATTCATAAAAAAAAAGTTACCACCCGATCATGCCACAAAACTATACAGATCTAAGTTAGTTGAGGAACCATATTGAAAAAAAGTTTGAAGTTGATAGCTGTAGCCGTTTGACCTGTAGAGAACCGACCATAAAACACGAGAAAAAAAAAAAAAAACATAAAAACGAACACCAATATTTTTCAGTACGATATGTCAAATTGAATCCTCGCTAAAGCTCGTCTAGTAAATAAATAAACACTCACATGTCTCATCACATTCTTCTCCAGTTCGCAATCATCGAATGCACCAGCAAGCGCGGCCGAGCGTCGAGAAGTGTGCCTCTCTGCGGGGAGTGGACACTACCTGGCGGCGTCGCGCGGTGGCTGAGGCTGTCAGGCGTCTTCCTGTTCGGGGCGGGCGTCGCGCAGGTCATTGTCGACGTCGCCAAGTTCACGATCGGACGTCTACGCCCTCACTTCATCGCCGTCTGCAGGCCCAACGTGACGTGCGCCACGGGCGACTTGTATCTCTACAACACCAACTACAAGTGCTTGGGAAGTGATGGAAATGCTATAGAAGAAGCGAGGTAAAACGATATTTACTGGTAGGATACTAGGAAAACGCAATATATGCGTTGTTAGACGAGCGAATAGTAATAGTATGAGTAAAAATGGGTAAAAGCTGCTTCGAGTGGTACCAATTTAGCACATTTTATGTTTTTTCTTCAAAATGGCTGACCCGATCAAGCTGAATTTTTTAGAAACGTGTATCAAAATGCAATCCAACTTCACGCATTTTTTTTTTTTGGAAAATGAAAATATTTTCTTTGTTTTTCCGTCATGTTATTCTAATGGGTATTTTTGAAAATTATAAAATTCATAAAAAAAAAGTTACCACCCGATAATGCCACAAAACTATATAGATCTAAGTTAGATGAGGAACCATATTGAAAAAAAGTTTGAAGTCGATAGCTGTAGCCGTTTGACATGTGGAGAACCGACAAAAAAACATAAAAAACGTGAAAAAAAAACATAAAAACGAACACCAATTTTTTTCAGTATGTCAAATTGAATCCTCGCTGAAGCTCGTCTAAAAATGGGAATGATTTTAGTTGGAATTTTTTTATTAAAATTCGAGTATTCTAAACATATTATTCCGGTATTATAAGCATTTACTCTTCATTTTTATTCATAAAATCATTCTCGACTAAAACTCTTTTTATTCAGACGAAATGAATAAATACATTCAAGAGAACAAAAATAAAAACATGTGTAATAAACAGAGGAATACATAGAAAGCAATAATTATCCTCAACTTCCAACTCATATATTAACATGTGTATAAACAATAATTATTGATTTCAACAATTTATATAATGATTTAGCAGGAGAAAGTGACGAAAAAACCTACTGGCCTGAATCATTCTCAAGTAAAATGAATGTGTAGTATTAGTATCCATATTCAGTCCAGAACTACGGATCATTTCAATTTGACCACTAATGAGCGAGTGAATTGAATGAAATATACCGGTACAGGAAAGGGAGGGGGGGGGAAAGGGCGTAGGAAGGGCGGGGGAAGGGAGGGATGACCCCCACTAACATTTCTTACCCCCATCCCCACTCTGTATGTCTCAACACCTTCACAATCACTTACGGTAAGAATTTATACGCTAACTAGGTTTAGTATGCTTCAAGGTCAAAGGTCAATGTTCAAAATATTATAAGTCAAAAGTTCAATGGTAGAAGAATTTTCCGCCTCTGGCCGACCTTGTATGCACGAAATTTATATATATATATATATATATATATATATATATATATATATATATATATATATATATATATATACATATATATATATATATATATATTTAATTATATATAGGATATATATATAGATATAATTATATAAATATATATATATATATTCATATATATATATATATATATATATATATATATATATATATATATATATATATATATATATATATATATACTAGCTTTTGATTCACAATATTTTTCCAACAGATGTGATTCAGAAAAGTATGATTACAGCATTCAACAATCGCTTGGACATTTTTTTCGGAGTTGAATTTGTGGGAAATTTTAATAACTCATACGAACAAACCATCGGGAAAAAGAGAAAATAAAACTTCAAAAATCTTTACACTTTCAAGGAATTCGACTACAACAAAGATATATTAAAATTCATCACACATTTTCATGTCCGTCCGACTAGTCATTGTGAAGCAAAAAATTGTTTTATAAATCCAATTTCATTTCATATAAAATTGATGAACAGTTTTTTCGGATGAGCGAAGCGAAAACTCAATTTCACTTGACCAGATTTTTTTTTTTCCGCGCTCTACAGGTCAGACGAAAATTCAAATTCGATTGACACTTGGCATGCCCATGTGTCATCATCTGGATTGAATCTCATTAGTTTTTATACGCAATCGGTCGCATCACTTCTGAGAAAACTAATTTTCCATTTTCCAAATTACTCATAAGAATAAGCCAGAGAAGAATTTTCGTAAAAAAAAATGTCTTTCGAAAAGATTCAAATTTTCACCAAATTTCAATGTAGTATAATAATGATACACATTACTCCAAACTTTCACTAAAATCCAATCAGTCGTTTTGATATAAAAAATTATATAATGACATTTTTATACATCTAGCAAAGCTATTAAGAAAACCAATTAAATCCATGCAACAAGTGTCACCAATTAATGAAGAACGATTAAAACAAGGCCTTCTTTATTGTCAGAGAAATTATTGAGAATGCGTAATGAATATAAAATTAGGGCAATGACATACTTGTTTGGATCTCAAGGTGTATATGTATGCAGCTGTCATCACGTTTCATATAGTAGTCTAATATTACATATAATATTAAATTGCATCTAATATTTCTTACATTAGAATAGTCTACAAAAAAAAAACGAATTGGTAGATTGATTTTTAACTTGAATGCCGTCAAAACATCAACTTGATATCACTTTTTGAAAGAATTCAATTTCATTCTCATTAGCTCATCCATCAACGCGGAAACACATAACGCGTTTTCCTAGTTTTAATTAAATATCAGTGAATTCAAGTTGGCAATAGAGGCCTACATACACGGATGTTATATTTAGTGTTAATCTACTTGGAATGGATGACACACCAACAAACGGATCTGCAAACTCAATGATGTAATGTGGCAGATAAAAATGATAACAATGGGCTTGAAATAGCATGGAAAGAACGGAAATCATTCAAAGCCTGCAGTTGATTCGATTACATCGTGATTGTGAGAGGCTTTATCTTTATTGATAACGTGTGTTAAGATTGATAACGTGTGATAAGATTGAGTAGGAAGACGCCATTTGCTTTGTGACGTATCATGACCTAGTAGCTATTTTATGCAAAACCGAGCCATGTCCATGATGTAATGAAAAGGTGTCTGTAAAAATTTCTTGAACGATTATTAGATTTCATTGAACATTAAAACGTGATAAAAATCCATTGATTTTTAGTTGACGATTACCAGATGAAATAATTGGATGAGCGAAGCGAAGACTCAATTTCACTTGACTCGATTTTTTTTTGTTCGCGCTCTACAGGTCAAACGAAAATTCAAATTCAATTGAAACTTGGCATGCCCAAGTGTCATCATCTGGATTGAATCCCATTGTTTTTTATGCGCAATCGGTTGCACAACTTCTGAGAAAACTAATTTTCCAGTTTCCAAATTTCCCATAAGAATAAGCCAGAGAAGAATTTTCGTACACTAGGAAAATGCGTTATGTGTTTCCGCGTTGATGGATGAGCTAATAAGAATGATTTTGAATTCTTTCAAAAAGTTATATCAAGTTGATATTTTGACGGCATTCAAGTTAAAAATCAATCTTTCCATTTGGTTGGTCTATTTCGTAGACTATTCTCATGAAGGCAATATTAGATGTAATTCAATATTATATATTGTAATATTAGACTACTATATGAAACGTGATGACAGCTGTATAGTGTATACACATATACACCTTGAGACCCTCCTTTTATATTCATTACTCATTCTCAATAATTTCTAAGATAATGAAGAAGGCCTTGTTTTAATCGTTCTCCATCAATTGGTGACACTCGTTGCTTGGATGTGATTGGTTTTCTTAATAGCTTTAAAACGATGTGTAAAAATGTCATTATATAATTTTTTATATCTAAACGACTGATTAAATTCGAGTGAAAGTTCGTAATAATGTGCATCATTATTATATTGAAATTTGGTGAAAATTTGAATTCTTTCGAAGGACATTTTTTTACGAAAATTCTTCTCTGGCTTATTCTCATGGGTAATTTGGAAAATTAGTTTTCTATGAAGTGGTGCAACCGATTGCGTATATAAACTAATGAGATTCAATCCAGATGATGACACATGTGCATGCCAAGTTTCAATCGAATTTGAATTTTCGTCTGACCAGTAGAGCGCGAACAAAAAAAAAAAAAAAAAAAAAAAAAAAAATTTTTTTTTCGTGTCAAGTGAAGTTGAGTCTTCGCTTCGCTCATCCAAAAAAGTCTTACAAAACCGAATTTCACCGACTTTCAACATAATAATGATACAACTTATTCCAAATTTTCACTGAAATCCAATCAGTCGTTTTGATGTAAAAAATTATATAGTGACATTTTTATACATTGTTCAAAGCTATTAAGAAAACCAATCAAATCCAAGCAAAAAGTGTCACCGAGAAGAAGAATAACAATTTTTATCGAAAGCTGTTCACACAAATGTGATTGACCACAAGGATCCAGCTTGATAATCTATAAAATATTACAATTGAATTACAAAAATTACTTGTGTAAAATTATGAACTTATATCTAGGTATAAAAGTCGACGATTTAAAAAAAATAACGTTATTGAAACACGATTAATGAAGAACGATTAAAACAAGGCCTTCTTTATTATCAGAGAAATTATTGAGAATGAGTAATGAATATAAAAGGAGGGTAATGACATAATTGTTTGGATCTCAAGGTGTATATATGAATACAGCTGTCATTACGTTTCATATAGTAGTCTAATATTACATATAATATTAAATTGCATCTAATATTTCCTTCATTAGAATAGTCTAACTTACGAAATAAACCAACCGAATGGACAGATTGATTTTCTACTTGAATGCCGTCAAAACATCAACTTGATATAACTTATGGAAAGAATTCAATTTCATTCTTATTAGCTCATCCATCAACTGGGTTTTTGAGAAAAGTATTGAGAAAAGTGCATACAAATGTATGAATGGTGCCACGAGCTCCAACCATTAATCCCACCCCAGCCCAGTACTTGGCATCAATTAGGTACTTCTTTGACACATCTTTGATGCATGGAATGTGGTGTTTGTCTCTTTTCACTGGTTGGACGTGCTTTAGCGAGGATTCAATTTGACGTACTGAAAAAAATTGGTGTTCGTTTTTATGTTTTTTTTTTTTTGTTTTTTTTCTATGTTTTTTTGTCGGTTCTCCACAGGTCAAACGGCTACAGCTATCAACTTCAAACTTTTTTTCAATATGGTTCCTCATCTAACTTAGATCTGTATAGTTTTGTGCATTATCCGGCGGTAACTTTTTTTTTTATTAATTTTAGAAATTTCAAGAATATCCATTAGACTAACATGGTGGAAAAAAAAATATTTTCCAAAAAGATGAAATTTTGCGTGAAGTTGAATTACATTTTGATACACATTTCTAAAAAATTTCAGCTTGATCGGTTGAGCCATTTTGAAGAATAAACATAAAATGTGCTAAATTGGTACCACTCGAAGCAGTTTTTACCCATTTTTACTCATTCATACTATTACTATTCGCTCGTCTAACAACGCATATATGGCGTTTTCCTAGTATCAACCAACGGTATATGCAAGGAAAACGTATTTTGTGTATAATTCGAATTTCAAGTAGTGTTTTTAACGATCGATATGGCAGTCAATTAATACAATTACGACAATAGCATTTCTTGTATAATTATTACATAAATTGTTTTCCATGAATATGTTTATGCACAGAACACTCCTCCCAAATCGTTGCAGGCTGAATATCAGATGTTTTCGGTAGCAAAGAAAGTAGGCTATGTTAAGTTAATGTCAGTAATTAATGAGTTTTAGAGAAATTTAATAATGTTTCATATAATACGCATAATCATTTCTTACAAGCAATCGTGTTTCCGAATGAATTCTCATTTTGGCCTTCGTTCATTCGTACAACAATAACAATCGTTTCTCAAGTTTATTTTATTTACCTCGTTATTTACTTTGTCACGAAATAAATCATTATGAGCCTATATCGTATGATGGGAAAATATTCAGTAAAAATCATATATAGGACCAATATATATATATATATATATATATATATATATATATATATATATATATCACCACATTACTTGGTTTCATTGCTATATCATTATGAATGATCAAGAACATGACCAAGAAATAATATGCCACACACTGTGTGTTTGTGTGTGTGCGCGCGCATAAACGTATACACATGTGCGATTGTGTGGCAACAAGGTGGATATAAAAATAATATTATAGTAATATGTATGGGGCTACGAACGTCGGATTTTGCGCGCGTGTTTGGCATGTCGTCGTTGTGCACACACTGCACAACGACTGGGTAATGGTGAGCCTACGGTTGCAGGAAAGGAATAATCTTGTTTCTGTACTTCCGAACGTTTGCATTTTCGGCGACGGTATGGCAAAATCTGTACTTCGAAACTGTGGTTTTGAGGTCACTTGTATATATATATATATATATATATATATATATATATATATATATATATATATATATATATATATATATATATATATATATATATGTAATAATTAAACTTCTTGGATACGATCCAATATCGAGGTATGGATATTTTAGCCATGTCGTAAAAGATACGTCTCGACTGGGAATTGAACCCGGGACCTTCAGATTGCCGGTCAGCTGCTCTCCCACTGAGCTACCGCGATATTAGTATATATATATATAAATATATATATATATATATATATATATATATATATATATATATATATATATAATTTTCCCATCCCATGCATTTCCTCAAACATTTTACTGTCTTTTATTGAGCAATATTGTGCAGCCACCATAGACATAACATTGTATAATAACATTATAACATTGATTTAATATTTCCAGATTATCATTTCCGTCAGGACATTCTTCTATCTCATTCTACGGCGCAGTTTTCACAATAGTGAGTATAATCAACAGATTCAATACTTGGTGCTCACCAAACACCAAAACACTGTAGATGTGTCCATATGATCATCAGGGACGATAAGGATGTGGTTCAAAAAGTTATTAGACGAGCTTCAGTAGCGAGGATTCAATTTGACATACTGAAAAAAATTGATGTTCGTTTTTATGTTTTTTTTTTTTTTTTGTCGTTACTCCACAGGTCAAACGGCTAAAGCCATCATCTTCAAACTTTTTTTTCAATATGGTTCCTCATCTAACTCAGATCTGAATAGTTTCGTGGCATTATCGGGGGGTAACTTTTTTTTTTATGAATTTTAGAAATTTCAAAAATACCCATTAGAATAACATGGCGGGAAAAAAATATATTTCCCAAAAAAATGAAATTTTGCGTGAAGTTGAATTACATTTTTATAAACATTTCTAAAAAATTTCAGCTTGATCGGGTCAACCATTTTGAAGAAAAAACATAAAATGTGCTAAATTGGTACCACTCGAAGCAGTTTTTACACATTTTTACCCATACTATTACTATTCGCTCGTCCAACAACGCATATGTGGCGTTTTCCTAGTAGAAAGACATAGTAAAATGTTTGAGGAAATGCATGGGATGGGAAAATTTGGCAAACTGAAGACAAATAGAAAGAATGTGCAATTCTGTTAGAGTAAAGAATAGATATACAGGAATAGAATTAAGCAATTGGAAAGGGATTACTAAGAAGTACAAGGTGAGGGGTATAAGAATGGAAGTGGGAAAAGTGGATAGAGAAGTAGGTAAATATGGATTCATACAAAGAACGACGCGGGAATGGGTTGAATTGGAAGAAGATATAAAGTTAAGAAGAGAGCTAAGACTAAATATAAAGTATAATTTTATTAAGTACGTTTTTTTGTGTTCCTTTAATTTTACGAGAGTAATCATAACCACCTGTTTTAAGAACAATCTGTAATGAATGAGTAAATTGAATAATTCTACGAGAGTAATCATTACCACCTGTTTTAAGAACAATCTGTAATGAATGAGTAAATTGAATAACTAACTAATTCAATTATATCAAGCCTTCGCAAACATAATATATGCTCATCTATTTTCTAAAGTGAAGTTTTTGCCATCAAACTCTTGCTACAATGGTCACAATCTGACCAACGTCGATACCTAGACTTGATTCCATGCACGCAGAATACCAACGTAACAAACACAAATATCACCGTTATGTTTGTAGGCCCATATAGTAGTGGTTGATTTTTAGGGATTTGAGATTTTCCAAGACGGGATTTACGATAAGAAACGCAACTGTATCCTCCAAAAGCGTTAAATGCTTTGTTGCAGTGAAGTTAGGTTATTACCAATAACCCAAGTTTTTACGGGTGCTTATAGTGGTAGACGACCCACTACTTCCTTGGATATAATTTAGAAACGTTGTTCTTGTAATCATTTTATTCAATTCAGTTTGCTCTGGTTTATTTGATTTAAAATGTTTCACAAAATGAATTATAATTCAGTATGGAATTTAGTTTATCTCTTCTATATGAATTTATATTATTCGATCAAATCTCTCTTGTGTGTTAAAAACATATGTCTTGTTTATTTCATTTCTTAGGATAATAAATGAGGAATCACAAATAACGATAAAAAAGTTGATAAGATGAGCTGATGCTGCAAGTTTGAAATCTTTTATCAGATTTGAGTAACACAATTAATATTACACAAATTGAAACTAGAATTATTGTTTGAGTTCTTTTTTTAAAAAA
This sequence comes from Brachyptera putata, assembly GCA_907164805.1. Lineage (NCBI taxonomy): Eukaryota > Metazoa > Arthropoda > Insecta > Plecoptera > Taeniopterygidae > Brachyptera > Brachyptera putata. The sequence continues at coordinate 56,615,296 of OU015462.1, forward strand.
ATAGTCCGGTTTTTGGAAATATTATAAACTAGGAAAACGCCTTATATGCGTTGTGAGATGAGCTTAGAAGTATTGAAATGTAGAATTAAGAACATTTGGTCAGCTCAATGTACATATACAGGCCATGGATCACTTAAAAAAAAAAAAGAAAAACATAAAAACCAAGCCCAAAATTTTTCGGTATATGGAATGAAAATCTTCGCTACGCTCATCTAAATAATTTATAAATATTCGAAATAATTATTACCGTTTTTCTAAAAACGACTTTTTTCTAAAATATTACACACTTGAAACCGTATAGGCCTACTCCATGGATGGTCCACAATCCTTCGATCAAAACAGTCTTACAAATTCATCCATGTAGACTTGATTGGGAAACATTTATTGTCCAACAAGATTTCGATGTTAATAATTGGAAAAAGAAATCCTCTTTTTGTAACCAATTCATTCAACAGTCTTGTGTTATCAGTAACTTCATGTTACAATGTTGAATAATTAATACAAGAAAAAAAATGAAATAACAATAAAAAACGGAAATAATATTTCATTACAAACCGAATTTCAAGCCTACATTAATTAATTCTCAAATCCATTAATATCTCCCCTGCTAGACCCACTTGTTGTATTATCATTTAAACCCTTTCAAGTTATCACAATTTTCATTATTCGTCATTTTTTTAATTCATTACCATTCTATAAGGCTATACAATTACAATTGACTGAATTATTTCAAGAGTTCATTCTGTTCATCGTCCAACTGAATTACTAATTAACGTTGTTTTTGATTGTTCTGTTTCAGTTGTACCTCCAATGTGTTTTCGAGTGCAGCGTGTCCAAGCTACTACGCCACGCGCTGCAGTTCATCGTTCTGACTGCCGCTTGGTTCACCGCGTTGTCGCGTATCACCGACTACCACCACCATTGGAGCGACGTGCTGGCCGGTATCTCCATTGGGTCGCTCATAGCCGTACTCAATGTGAGTACACATCGCATTGGACAACTAGGCAAACGCAGTACATGCGTATTGACTAAAAGCCACTTTAGATAATCAACTTTTCCCTGAAATTAATTTCAGAAAAGTTGAATACCCACGTTTCCTATGTTGCCTACACATGAGCAAGCAAATCTTGCACTTGCATGCAAGAATTTCACGAAGTTAAAATACGTTCAACTTTTACTGCAATCTTTCACCGGCTGACCAATGAGCGAGGAGCCTTTGTTCACGTGCATTTCCGTTGACTTCGTAGGATCTACAAACCGTACATCGTACGGTTTGTAGATCGACTTAATTGATTGGGCCTATTTATAAATTAATTGAGTTGAAATAACGATAAACGTGGTAAACTTAAAACTAGATAAAAAGACAGCGAAAAGATGAACATGACGGGAAATTATTCAATATTATTCAAATAAATTGAATACAACATGTACACATGATTGCATTTCTTTCAGGTGATCTTCATAACTGACTTACGGCACCAAGCTTCAAGATTAGGGAAAGACGAAGAAGATTCATCTCACAGTTTAATGGAGTGTGATACGAACCGCAACAATGTGGCCAACACCTCGACGTCGTATGAGCGAGGGGACCAAAACAGTGTATTATAGGACAGGCCACGAACAGGCCACAGTGAAACCATTTCTTGAATCATTCCACGAATCTACGTCTTTTTTGAGTGTTTTATAATTATAGTTTGTTTGAAAGATATCACAACCCTTCAACTAGATTTTAACGAATAATGACGATATTTATTAGACGAGCTTTAGCGAGGATTCAATTTGACATACTGAAAAAAATTGGTGTTCGTTTTTATATATATATATATATTTTTTTTCAATTGATTTTTGTCGGTTCTCCACAGATCAAATGGCTACAGCTATCAACTTCAAACTTTTTTTCAATATGGTTCCTCATCTAACTTAGATGATCTGTATAGTTTTGTGGCATTATCGGGTGATAACTTTTTTGATGAAGTTTAGAAATTTCATAAATACTCATTAGAATAACATGTCGGAAAAAAAGAAAATATTTTTATTTTCCTAAAAAATGAAATTTTGCGTTAAGTTGAACTAGATTTTGACACACATTTCTGGAAATGTTCAGCTTGATCGGGTCAGCCATTTTGGAGAAAAATCCTAGAATGTGCTTAATTGGTACCGGTACCACTCGAATCAGTTTTTACCCATTTGTACCCATACTATTACTACTCGCTCGTCCAAGAACGCATATATGGCGTTTTCCTAGTTCCTTTAATTCTAGAGGAAACTAGAAATCATCGTTATAGAAATCCTTTTTCTGGGTCGTGACGTGGATATTACTCGATTTCTTTTGTTTATATACAGAATCGGTAATGCCTACGTCATGACGCATGGTCTCTGACGGACAAAAAATTGAAAACAATTTATGAAATTGGGATATTGTTTTCTAGTTTTCTCTTAAATTAAGGGGGTGAGTGCACGGTGATTACACAAATCGAGAAATTTATCTCCACTATTTTTTCCATTTTTATAAACCAGTGTAATTGAATGAAAAGTTCACATCCCCAAGATAATTTCATGTTCGTTAATTGATATGACATTTTATTCTTGTGATTTCAATCAGTTTTGAGATAATATGTCAATGAATTTCATCACATTCTTTTCATTCATTGATGTATTATATCAAAACTGATTGAATCCACTGGAATAAATTTGTCATATTAATTGAGGAGCATAAAATTATCTTGGAGATGTGAACTTTTCATTCAATTACACTGGTTTTTGAACATAGAAAAAAATTAGTGAAGGTGAATTTTTCATTTCTTATAAGCACCTTGCATGAACCTGAAATAAATAAATATCTTCATTATTAATTAAAATCCAATTTTAGGGTTCTGTGATGTTCTACAACTCACAAGAACCATTTTGTGAACATTTTGTTTCCACATTTCTATCATCTCATTCATTTTTACTCGTTGATCACTTATCAAATGTGTCAACTCTGTATTTTTAAGCTCAATAAATAAGTCTGAACATCGAATAACTCAATTTTTATGTTTTCCTACATTGGTACTACTTTCTACATTTTACTGGTTTTTCTTTTATCTTTAAAATGTATATTACCCCTATCGTAAACTTTATTTTGCGATCCGTTTGGCTCAGACAGATGAGGATTGCTTTGAAATATGAAGCCAGAGGGACGTGAGTTCGAGTCTCGCTGGACCCCTATTCCTGAGATAAATGAGATGTGAAAAAAATCAGTGAGAAAACTATCTCATATAATAATGTCATATTTTATGAGAGATACTCGTTTTCTCACTCATTTTTATTTTTCTCACATATCATTTATCTCAGGAATCCATCTCATATAATAATGACATATTTCATCTCATATTTTATGTGAGATACTCGTTTTCTCACTCATTTTTATTTTCTCACATCTCATTTAAGTCTGTCTTATACACATAACATTGCTCGGAAAACACACAATAAAAATCAATTAATTAAAATATAAAAATAACCATAGTTCATATTTGAAAGAGTAATAAAAAACAATAGAATGAGAAACAAAAAATGTGTTAATTCAATCTACGAATAGTTGTAATAAAAAATTGAAAAATAATGATGTCAACTTTGAAAAAAAGAGAAAAGTGAATAAATACAGCTAACAACTCCCATAATAACATTTCCATATTGTATTATAAATTTACTAGCTGACTCGGCAAACGTTGCTCTGCCATCGAAGTGATTTGTAGTGAATATTGGTTGTTAATGTAGAAGCGGATGGCGCGCTATCTAGCGTGTAGCCCTGCAAATGTGTTGCCGAGCGCGGCGGACATTGAGTAACGCCGTCAATGTCATTGAACAACGCCATTACTGGTGTTGTCCTTGAAGTGCCAATTTGTTGGCTCATAGGAGAAAGCTCGGCGGAAGATCTCGTATACTTTAGGACCTTCTACTACCCCTATCGAATGTGCGTGAGGAATTTCACGACACTCGGTCGCGCCGTTTCGGGGGAGTTCATCCACTAACATGTGACACGAGCTTTTTGTATATAAGATAATAATATTATATATAGATATAAGGCGTCCCCACAGCATATAAAAGTCCATGCCAGGATGATTTAACAGATGTAAATGATCATACAATAAGGACCGTGCAAGATACAAAATTAACAAATACATCAAAAGGTGCAGACAATATTTGTCGAGAATTTTAATGAGCAGTAGAATTTCATAATAACAAAATGTTGAAAAGTCACTTTTAGTTGTATCACTTGTAACACTGGATATTTTTTACATGGAGTTTTACCTCCCCGCATACCATTACATACAAAATAATACGTAATAAACTATTAAGAATGTTTTTTATAGATCGGCATTATTTCAGAAAGTTCTTTTCTGCACGATGGGAAGCAGTTTCACTACAATCTATAAAGAATGTCACTGCGATCGTTTACATATCATGTCGACACAGAAAATGTTACGCTTGTGGGTGGTTCCCCTTAAAAATATACTGTAGTTATTATCTTTTTAGATATTATCAAGCCGCCCCGGTGGCTCAGTCAACTATATAGAGGTAGGAACTGAAGTGACCGTTGGGCGTGGGTTCGAGTCCCGCATAAGGCATGGGCTTTTGTAAACGTCCTTTCACACATCATCAATCCATCGTTTCATTATCACCTACTCATTCATACCCCCATATAACCCAGGTGTTGATGGGGTCATTAAGCACCATTACAAAAAAATCAATTCAAGCATGATATGTATTTAAGTATCAAAATTATATCCAAACAAACATAAATTTTCTACAGAGTCATGCTAGCTTGTCATTTGTTTAAGAGTAAATATACCTGCCTGTAAACAAAGACACAGCCTATACCAACTCTCACTGCATGATGTAGACAGTCTGATACTAGCAAGGCAGTGTCTTTACTCTGTATCTTGCCTAGGCGATGTCTACACGAACAATAGATAAGAAATAGGCACATGAATATTCAGTGATAGTGCAAACGTCAGATGTGGTTTTACACGGCATTGTGCGAATCTTTATATTAGTTTGAATTGTTCATCTCTTTTTGTAGCGTTCGAATATGGACACTAAATGGTCCACTGGGCTGTGGTTAGCCATTGATATATTTATCCTATTTATAGGTGAGTATTTTATTATTCAATTGTCTTTGTAGGCACAATTTTTTATTTTCGTAAGAACCGATATGGTTTGTTATATCTGGAATAGACTACTATGACAGGCGGTCAGCTAGGTTATAGGTTATTGTACGGAGTTTGGGTAGATTATTTCAATGTTGAGTATAGCAACGACTCGTACTTTTACCGATAACGAATTTCAAAAATAAAAACATGTATTTCGCTATAATAGTAATTCGACGTCCCCAAGTCGCATATCGAGTTGATCAGGCCCACAGCAGCTGAACAAATTCAAAATGTAAAATATAATAGATATTGAAGATATATATTTTTTTGTATTCCTCAAATTATTTTCAATGACTATCTTTAATAAATACTGCGTTTTTTTCATTATAACATAAGATACGAACTGTATATGCTACATAAAAACTAAAAATGGTGATTGAACGAATAATTTATATTCATTTTACATCATTAGGGTGCATGGGAGTCGATTTGGGAAAATATCATTTTTTTAATGATCACTTTGGAAATATTAAATTGTAATATAGGGGTTAGCTCATATAGGGTCATTCCACGGTAACTTGCGTATCATTTAGAACAATTTGATTGAATACAAATGCTTCCCAAGTGTCAATATTTCGAACTGCTGTTTCCGAAAAAAATAGGTGAATGTGCCAAAACTAATTTGTAATTTAGGAATCAAAGAAAAAAATATGAAAAAATTTCTTCCGCAAAAGTTATTTAGATAACGTGCGGTAACTCACGTATCGCAAATAAGACGTCCAATATTCCTGTCGTAATACTGGTGTTATATCAATTTCTTTTAAACCTCTGTCACTATACAGATGTTTTTATTTTTAAGCAACTATGATAATAGTATAGGAATGCTTGGGAAAATGGTTGGGAAAAAATATCTTATATATTTAATGTTACAATTTTTTGTATTGGTAACTCGCGTATGCCTATCCCCAAAAAAGTATCTCGCGTATCACACTAGAAATAATATTATACCCTACTTTATTTTGACAGAATCATTGTAAAAGTGAGTATAATTACATATCATCATCAAAAATAATAATGCCAATTCTATTCCACAAGTGTGGTAACATACTTGAAACTTCCCTGACAGAAAAAGGACAAAATTCCACGTTTTGAGATTCTTTGCTTTTTTATCATGTCCCTCTAGTTACGTGGAATGAACCATAGATTGTCAATACCTTCAAGATGCTAGCAGTAGAAAGTATTCAACTTATATCGCATAACTGTCTAAAAACACACACTTCTTGGCTTCAAATAAGTGAAAATGTTTTTATTATATTTTTCTTCACTGAGCAGGGTATTAAAAAATATCTGTCTGTCTTTCTATAATACAATAGAATGTTGATACCTCAAACCTTTCAAAAGTCATCACAAAAAAATGGTATTTTGCTAAATTGACTCCCGTGCACTCTTAATATAATACAATATGATGGTGTAATAGAATCGCAATGATAAACAGAACAAAAAATGGTTACTTGCATGACGTTATGTTTTAATCTCAGGCCTATATCTTGAAATCATGTCATTGGAAGCTTAGGCCCTAGCCCGATCTCACATTTCATAATGCTGCCTGATAAGGCACGTGACATATAGGCCTTCTTATCGCAGGTTGAACTAACAATACACTGCATTCAATTCGCCAAGATAAGAGAAACTGACAACAATGGTTGATTTTAAAGCAAATATCATTGTTGGCTATGAGGTATTTTATCATATCAATCTAAACTTCCTGTGTTTGCTATACGGGAAGGTAAAAACTAAATGTCCCGAAACCTGACTGTGCTAAAATCTAGATGTACTAAACGTCTACTTCTTCAGTACTCTGTCTAGAGAAGTTGAAATGGTTGAGGAGGAAGGGGGGGGGGGGGGGGGGGGGGGAGGCAGGCTCCAATATTTAACAATTTGTTACCCCCCATTGTAAAATATGTTTCTCTACTAGGCAAACGCAGGATGTGCGTTGTACGATGAGCGAGATGTCTATATAAAGTATAATCTAAAACTCTACAAACCTTGATCATTTGAAATGAACTTCATCCGATGTCAATGAATCTAGAAAGCCGTGACTTCGACAATGCAACATTTTTCAACTGATATTTCTATCTTTTCGATGAATAAAATACATTTATTATATTATTTTCTCCAAAACGGCTGGTCCGAATATCAAACCAAATTTTTATTCATGTATATTATTCTTGTATTCACATTTGTGGAAAATTTGAATCATATTGAAGAGATTTAATTTTTAAATTTTTTCCGCTCAGCCAAATCTTATGGGGTTTTTAGAAACTTCTAAATGATGTTTCTCAAAAATAGTCCAACCGATTAGACCTCAAAACTATACAGTTCTAAGTTGGATAAGTTTGCATATAAAAAAAAAGTTTCATGTCGACCGGTCAAACCCTGCGACCTATGCAGTGCTTACAAACAGAAAAAAAAAAAAAAAAAAACGCACAGACAAAGATCCGTAAGAGTTCAGTGAAAATCTTCGCTACGCTCATCTAATAAAATACTAGGCAAACGCAGAATGTGCGTTGTGTGATGAGCGAGATATCTATAAAATACAATCTAAAATTAGACAACAATGTCCCTCGAACCATGTTCTCCAATCACAACTTCAGTAGCAGTTTGAAGGCCCTAAATTTATCTAGTTAATGTTTGTAACCTGACCATTACGCCATCTTGATTCCTATTAGTTTGTATGGCTTCCCCCAGAATATAGTGTAGACCATGGTCTTAACAAACTTTTCTTCTTATGCCCCTAACTTGTCAGTTCTGTTGCTTTGCTAACATGGCAAACATGCTTTCTCCTACCTAATACATTCCCCTGATAGTAATTAAAGGATATCACAACACTGAAACTAGATTTTAACGAATAATGACGAAATGTATTTTCTGATTTCAGAGAAAACTATCATCTCAATTTCAGAAATTATTATCAATTCATTTGTCCTCCTGGAAAGCAGGTTCTTTTCCCGATTCGTGACGTAGACATAACTTGATTCTGTTCATGTTTTTGTACAGAATCGGCAATGTTTACGTCATGACTCTGGTCTCTATGGGTTAAAAAAATTATTCATAATAATTTCTGAAATTAAGAAAACGTTTTCTAGTTATCTTATCTAGTTATCCAGTTTCTAGTAGATATCTAGGAGAATAAATATCGTCATAATTTATTAAAATCTAGTTTAATGTTTGTGATTAGACGAGCTTTAGCGAGGATTCAATTTGACATACTGAAAAAAATTGGTGTTCTTTTTTTTTTTTTTTTTTTTTTTTTTTTTCCATGTTTTTTTGTCAGTTCTCCACATGTCAAACGGCTACAGCTATCAACTTCAAACTTTTATTCAATATGGTTCGTCATCTAACTTAGATATGTATAGTTTTGCGGCATCATTGGGTGATAACGTTTTTTTTTTTATGAATTTTAGAAATTTCAAAAATACCCATTAGAATAACACAGCGGAAAAAAAGAAAATATTTCTATTTTCCAAGAGAATGAAGTTTTGCGTGAAGTTGAACTACATTTTGATACACATTTCTGGAAATTTTCAGCTTGATCGGGTCAGCCATTTTGAAGAAAAAACATAAAATGTGCTAAATTGGTAACACTCGAAGCAGTTTTCACCCATTTTTACCCATACTATTAGGCCAACTATCCGCTCGTCTAACAACGCATATATGGCGCTTTCCTAGTATACTTCAATAATTCACATGATTTGCAATTGTAATGTTTTCAGTTGGTCTTGCAGTCCTTATAATCAACTTGTTTGGAGTACCCTTCCACAGAGGATTTTACTGTGATGACGAGACGATCCGATATCCCGACCTCAAATCGATTGTCAGCAACGAGGTTTTGGGCGTGGGAGTACTCTTCGTGCCAATCGTTGTGGTAGGAACCGCCCCGGACTACTCTATGCTAGAACTATAGGGGTGTGCGAGTCCAGGTTTTCAAACTCGAGTCCGAATCGAGTCCGATTCTTCATAAAGTTCGAGTCCAAGCCGAGTCTCGAGTCTTTTTTCAAATATATAAATGATTATTAGTACGATTTTAGGCACTGTCAATACAAAACTTCAACATCAAATAATTATCATTGTGGTAGTTAGTAGTTAGTCATCAATAAAGGAAAGGAGCAAATAAGAAAGGAATTAATAAAAAAATCACAAAGCATATTTATTATATTAGTTAAATTCATCTTAAATTTACCTGAAATTGTTGTTCCTTAAATCTAAAAATCAGGCCCTACTTGAATACAGCAAAGACTTATGCAAGTATTTTCGATGCCAATTTAAAACCGTGGTAATTTCCTTGGTAACTTTGGTTGCCATATTATTGAATCTGTTGAACATATCATTCGTTATGTAGATTAAAACTAAAAAATCGAGAATTCAAATTTCGGAATCGACAGCAGATTCAAACACTCGAATGGACTTATCTAGTACTTCTACGAGTCCGAGTCCGTTGTGGCCTCGGACTTGGACTCGGACTCGAAATAGGGTAAACTCGCACATCCCTACTTGAAACCAATTAACCAAAGCCGCCCCGGTGGCCAAGTCAATTATCACTAGCGGTAGTAACTGAAGTCACCGTTGGGCGTGGGTTCGAGTCCCGCATAAGGCATGGGATTTTGTAAACGTCCTTTCACCTATCATCACTTCATCATTTCATCATCATCCGCTCATTCGTACCCACGTATAACCTAGCTGTTGGTGGGGTCGTTAAGCAGCATTAGAAAAAACAAAAAAACATTCACCTCCACGATAACCGATCAAAATCCTCTCTATTTCTATTCTCAGATTGCAATAGTAGAACTCTCGCGCAAAGGTCGCAAGAGTACTGGCGTCGGTTGCACCCTGCCGTACGGCGTCGCCAAGTGGTTGAAGATATCAGCGTTCTATCTGCTTGGCGTCGGCCTGAGCGAACTTCTGATCGACACCGGCAAGTACACGATCGGACGACTTCGGCCTCACTTCTTGGCCGTCTGTCAGCCGGACGTTTCTTGTAACGGGACGTCCGACGCGTACATCAGCAACTATAAGTGCTTGGGGACCGACGCGTGGGCCATTCTAGAAGCAAAGTACGTATACACACTCACACTTATATATATATATATATATATATATATATATATCTTCCACTCGTCAGGAAACAATTGGCCAAGCTATGTTCAAATCTGTGGCACGACCATGAATGGCTATATAGCCTCAGTCCTGTTCAAGATAAACCCAGGTTTATCTTAAACCTGTGTGAAACGTGTATTGAGAAACCGGTAATAACCCTCTTAAACCAGATTAAATCGTACTGGAATGCACTGGTGATTGGGGTAGTTTCAAGAATAATGAAAAGCAGCGCTCGAAGCGGCTCTCTCCCTGCGTTTGTTGAGCCTGGTCACGGCGGCTCAGTCATTCTGCAGCTGAAAGTGCAGATTTTTAGCATTACTTTGGACATCTGTAAATAGCTCGATTATCTGTGCCTTATAGGCCCTACCACAGATAATCGAGTGCTAATTGTCTGTCTGTCCTTGTTCTCCTCTTTGTCTGTCCCACGTTGGGGGGGTCCACACCATTATCTAGAGTATCTCTTTTACTTATCTGTGGTATAATGCTGACTGACCTGTACTGTCTCATCGTCTTCAACTTCTTTACTTTCATCTTTCGTTTTGTTCAAGTCACAAAACGTTACTAAATAATCGTAGGCTTAAATCGTAGTGGATACTCCATTTTTGTTGTATCTAGTTAGTTTGATTGTAATCCTTTGATTATAATCAAATGACATATTTTTCTCTTTACAGGAAGTCTTTCCCTTCAGGTCATTCAGCACACTCGTTTTATGCAGCAGTATTTTTAATAGTAAGTAAACCATAATTGCATGACGTTGCAATTTGGCCTATAGTTCGATGTTGCACGCATCGAACTGTTACACCACTGTGTACACATGCGTGAATATGATTAAAAATTCACATCTTTTTAACTGAATGGGATGTTCAAAAGCTGCAACCCGAAGCTACAATCTGAAAAATAACTTTTGCATAGTTTCAAATGGTAATGATTTTTAAACTGATACCCGCGCCTATATATTATAGGCCCTATATCAATATTGCCAACTCTAAAATAATCGTGATGATCCAATAATCTATTTATAGGGTCTATACTTCAATATTGTAAGATAATTACCAGTAATTATAATTTCAAGCCTACTTACCTCAAGGAGAAAATGAAATCTATAACAATTGAGACCGATCACTTTGTTTTAGGCCATCCCGAATGCGCAAACTTCCTTTTTGCAACAAAATGTTTGGCACTGTAAAGGAAGCCGTGATTTTTCATTGCGAAATGGTTGTGAGTTTTGTTTTAAGTATAGCCATGATTTTCCATGCGTGCTAAATTTTTGAATAAATGTTTGGTTTTTGAAGAAATTTGGTATATTTGTCCATCACCATCGGCTTTCTGCTGTATATACGCATTTAGGTAATCTAACAAAAATTAAATATTCGTTCTTTTATTAATATGTCCTGGAGGTTTCAGCTCAAAAGAGTTGGAAGTTTAAGCCACACCTTAGGCAACGAGAGGTAATCACATCAACGTCATATCTCAAAAAAATCATATTCGTACTTTTATGAACATACCCTGAAAATGTCATTGCATGTAGAAGTAGTTTCAAACATTGAAAAAGTTCAAAAAGGCAGGATCAAGCGGTGGAGACGCCTGTTAATTTGACATACTGAAAAAAATTGATGTTCGTTTTTTTTTTTTTTTCGGTTTTCCACAGGTCAAACGACTACAGCTAACAACTTCAAACTAACTTTTTTTCAATATGGTTCCTCATCTAACTTAGTTCTGTATAGTTTTGTGGCATTATCAGGTGGTAACTTTTTTTTTATGAATTTTAGAAATTTCACAAATACCCATTAGAATAAGACAGCGGGAAAAAAAAAAAATATTTTACAATTTTATTTTCCAAAAAAATGAAATTTTGCGTGAAGTTGAACTACATTTTGATACACATTTCTGGAAATTTCCAGCTTGATCGGGTCAGCCATTTCGAAGAAAAAACATAAAATGTGCTAAATTGGTACCACTTGAAGCAGTTTTTACCCATTTTTACCCATACTATTACTATCCGCTCATCTAACAACGCATATATGGCGTTTTCCTAGTATCTTTTCAACAGCTAAACCGAGACATTCAGAAAGCGAATCCTTCTCTTAGGCCTATATCCCGAGATCCAATTTTTAGAACCACTTATTTGAGAAAGTGCATCAGTCCAAAAGGTAAGATTTGAGTCAAGTCATAATTGTACAAATTAATTTATATATTAATCTACTAAACTACCTAATTAGAAATGGCGTCAGTCCACGTATACACTATAGCCTTCTCTAATGGCATGAAGTTTATTGCGTTTATTTGAGAAAGGACCTCAGTCCAGGTGTGATGCAAAATTTTAATTTAGGTATTGTCCAACTTGTAAAATGGACTGATGCCCTTCCTCAAATAAGTGATTCTAGTGATTATAATTAGAGTAAAATACAGCGTATTGTTCTGAAATTATGCTGCATTCGGACGGCACTTGGTTAGATAATAATTGTGTAAAAAGCCATATTATCTGACCGCAAGTGTACTCATGTCCAGATGTACCTGCAACAAGTGATCGTCTGGAACGGTTCCCGACTTGCCCGTCACGCGCTCCAGTTCCTGTTCCTGGCTGGTGCCTGGTTCACGGCGCTGTCCCGAGTGGCCGACAACCACCACCACTGGAGCGATGTGCTCACAGGGATCGCCATAGGGACGCTCACAGCACTCATCAACGTAAGGCCACAATCGAATAGCAACTTTATAGACCAGGACCCTTACCGCGACTGCCACACAAAATAACGTCCGAGGCCTGGCTAGCTCCAAGAGACTGAGGATTTTGATTGAATGAAGTTCTCGAAGAGAGCTAAATACCATAGCAATACAAGATAATAGCAAAATCAAGGCCTCTACGAACGCAGAAATGTGACATATTTTTAGCCCGCCTCAAAAGCAGTGCTAGGATTTTGTGCCAACAACAATGGAAATACACAAATACCAGACATGTTGCCATGGTACTAGGCTGTACTAGTGAATAGGAACCAATCCAAGTCCCAGGACCCTTACCGCGACTGCCACACAAAATAACGTCCTAGGCCTAGCTAGCTCCAAGAAGCTAGGATTTGATTGGTTTATATTTACTAGTACAGCTGTGTAACACAAAATAATAACAAAGTCACGGTCTCTTAGAACGCAGAAAGTGACATTTTTTGCCTCCTCTCAAAAGCAGGGCTATAGGAATTTCTGTTAACAACAATGGAAATATACAAATACTGGACATGTTGCCATGGTACTCAGCTCTCTCTTAATGGTGCTTAACGACCCCACTAACAGCTAGGTTATACGGGGGTACTAATGAGCGGATGTTAATGAAACGATGAAGTGATGACAGGTGAAAGGACGTTTACAAAAACCCATGCCTTATGCGGAACTCGAACCCAAGCCCAACGGTCACTTCGGTCTCTGAAGCGTGTGGTACTCAGCTTTCCTAGTAAATAGCAACGAATCAAAGTACTAGGGTGGATCGCTAAGATGAAGTTTAAACCCCGGCCTACCTGGAACGCAGTCTAAGTACAAAATTGCATTCCCTCTGCAATGCAATTTTGTACTTACACTGCGTCTAAGATAGGCCGGGGTCTCTGCAATCCACCCCTAGTCTCTTGGAGCTAGCGAGGCCTAGGACGTTATTTTATGTGGCAGTAACGGCAAGGGTTCAGGGGTCTCCAAACTACGGCCCGCGAGCACCACCAATCTGGTCCGCCATAGTTTATTTTGATTACATTGTAAAATTTACAATGTAAGTAAATCATACAAAATAACAATCATAAGAGTTTATTTAACAACCAATTAAGAAACACAATAACTGACATAGGTCTACATATTATGAAATTAAACACTTTAACTGTAATTAATGATATGAGATTTATCCTGAAAATGTACAATAAGTGACATAGGTAATTCACATAACGAAATTAAACATCCTAATTATGATTAACGAGATTTATGTAGCTCCCCACAAGATGGCGTTGTAGCACTGTTGGCCCTTGAGTCTTGGTGGATACAACTAGTGATGGGCGCATGGGAATATTCCCCTGGGAATGTTCCCGCTAGTAGGAATATTCCTGGGAATATTTCCTATGTTTGAATAAATTCCCATATTCAGGGAATTTATTTTTTGGAAAATGAGTTCACCAGGTAGATAATTAGTTAGATAATTCAGCAACTCGCCTACTATGTGTACATTATTTTTATTTATTTTCATTTGTTTATCAAATGGTGGGTTTTCAGAATCCAAGACCGTACTTTTGGTGGTAGAAATATCTTGCCGGCCTCAGATGAGAAGATTTGTAGTACCTTTTTTGTTTCTATGTAATGTTTTGTGATTATTTTTCATATGGACTAGCTCCATACACCAAAAATTATACACCAAAAATTTAAGTAGGCTCTATAGTTTCTTATTTCTTCGTATTCTTCCTTTTTCATACTTTAGTGAGTGTAAGTAAGCAGAAAAATATATTCCCTGAAAATTCCAATTTTGGGAATATTCCCGGAATATTTCCTGGGAATATTCCCCAAATTTTAAATTCCGGGAATTTACCCATCACTAGATACAACAATGTAAAAAGTTTTCTTATTTGTAGGTTATGTTCGTGTTGCGCCTACGAAGGGGATCCTACCTCACCACCAAACTGCCACCTCAAGACGACGAACTTCTTATATAGCCTGAAGCAGGGTTTCCGGCTCAGATCTTTTTCTTGTCCGACACGATTTTTCCTACTGACCAATCACAAGCCAGTATTCACCTAAACAACATGGCGGATCACGACGTCGTTTCGGTGTTGTGATTATTGACTCTATTTCAACTTTTGTCGGTCGAAATTACGATTTTACCGGAAGTTATGTTCTCGCCCTCTTTGCAGTTGTTTCCTGCAATCGTGCTTCTGTTTGATTTGTCTGAAAACGCGTCAATTTGCAGTTTGACAGTTTAATTTCTCAAATTCAAATCATGTGCGTTTGAAGGTAATGAAGGCTACGTCACTGACGTCACGGAAATGGCAACGGTGCAGCGAATTGGAAAGAGAACTGCCAGAAAAATGTACCGATATCGTGATGAACGACAAGAAGAAATCGGAACCAGAAACCCTGATTAGCGCAGTTTTTCATTCACAAGTATTCCAATACTCGTCCGTTACCTTGGTGATAAAAGTTTAAAAAAATGAGTGATAGTGACATAATGTGCGAATAAAGGATGATTAATATTTTACATTTCTTCGAGTGATGAGAAACAGTAATAATTGGTACTATTTTTATACATAATAATTTTAACATTTGAAATTCAACTAGAAAACAAAAAACCGAAAACCGAAAAATAATCTGACCGAGAAACGAAGTTTCCGAAAAATTCCGACAGAAACACTCCGTAAAATGAACTCGCCAACAAATGATTTGCTCGAAAAGAGTTCTTAATAAATAAAAGTTCCAGAACCAAATTCAATTCTTCTACTTGTAAAAGATTTTTTTTTAATGCTCTTTATTAAATTACAATATAAAATTTACCCTGAACATAAATCCACAAACCCTAGAAGGGTTTGACTGTGGGATAAGTACACATAGAAATAAATCGGATAATGAACAATGTTTTTTAACTTATATACAAAAAAAATTGACTATATAATGAACTTTATTACCAATCTGAAGTCATAAAGTGAGCAAAATGAGATATACAAGTCATAAAAAAGAAGAATTGAAGAAGATACACATCGAATTGAAAACAGGTGCTTGTATCAACACGAAATGCAAATGCAAATGAAAATGCAACGCACGAAACATGCAAATGCACGAAACAAAATGCAAATGAGCAAAATTGCAGTTACAGATTTAATTTGACAGTAACACAGATACATTTAAACTTAAAAAATTTAAAAGAGGTTAAATAGGCCTACGTTTGAAAAAAATCAATTGTCATCAATAGTAGAGATTCTGTAACACAACTTTTAATTGTTGAAGTAGGCCTACATCACAACCCCGAAACTATATTTTAACGAATAATGACGACATATTTTATTACCCCAATTCTAGAGAAAACTAGAAAGCGTCATCTCAATCTTAGTATCTATAATTATTTACTTGTCCCCCAGGAGACGTCCCTTTTTCTAAGTCGTGACGTAGACATTACGTTTTCTTCTATTCTTTCTGTATTTTTATACACTAGGAAAACGCCATATATGCGTTGATAGACGAGCGAATAGTAATGGTATGGGTAAAAATGGGTAACTGCTTCGAGTGGTACCAATTTAGTACATTTAATGTTTTTTCTTCAAAATGGCTGACCCGATCAAGCTGAAAATATTTGGAGATGTGTATCAAAATGTAATTGAACTTCACGCAAAATTTTTTGAAAAAAAAAAAAAAAAAAAAAAAATACGCCATGTTATTCTAATGGGTATTTTTGAAATTTATAAAATTTATAAAAAAAGAGTTATCACCCGATAATGTCACAAAACTATACAGATCTAAGTTAGATGAGGAACCATATTGAAAAAAAGTTTGAAGTTGATAGCTGTAGCCGTTTGACCTGTGAAGAACCGACAAACGAACATGTAAAAAAAAAACATAAAAACGAACACCAATTTTGTTCAGTATGTCAAATTGAATCCTCGCTAAAGCTCGTCTAATAATCGATAATGCTTACGTCATGACTCATGGTCTCTGGACGACGAAAAAATCAATTATAACATCTAAAATTGAGGTGATGATTTCTAGTCTTTTTTAAAATTAGGGAAAATAATATCGTCATTATTCACTCAAATTTTGTTTCAGAGCTGTGATGTCCTTTAACGAATACAAAATGCTAACAAATGGAATACTTTGTTGTAATATTGATTGTTGCAGCGATACTTGCTACTTTCATGCATGGGCACTTTCACAGTCATATAGATGCAAAGTCACCAAGCAACCAAGCAGATTTTTGTTTACATAATTTTAAACGATTCGTTTCAAATTTGTGAAATGATTTGTTAAAACAACCACCATTGTCTATAAGATATATTATAATAAAACATCAATTTTATAAATGTGATAAGATTTGTATACAATATCTGATTTTATAAAACAACCGCCATTGTCTTATTAGATAGTTATATGTTCAATTTTACATTTTACATCTGATCAAATGAATGTCCATTATACTTACACGTTATCGGTGCCAAGATAACGTTACACATTCATCTTGATTAATGCATCAACTAATATTTTCATTTCATCTCCAGAGCATGGTTGTCACTCTGTTAGTTATTATTATTATTCAAATAAACTGATTTGTGAATTGTCTCTGAAAACATGTTCTGTCAAATATAATTTAGTTTCTTATATATAAATATAATGGCGGCCAAGACAAACCCAGCTATATTTATGGTAGCTGATTTACTGATCAGCAGCATATGTAAGTACAAATATATCCAGTTTATACATTTTTTAGATTTGTTTATTAATAACGATGAATAATTATCATTTTCAATACAATATAAATCGAGCACAACCTAATTATAGTCATGAACATAAATGTAAATGATACACAATAAGTTTTAGAAATAGTTCGCAGTAGAAAAGTAATCAGTTTGACATGTCCATAGTAATTCATGAGGTAATTAATTAATTAATGGAGTTGAAAAGTAAATAATACTGAAAATGATGATGAGGCTTGTGTGTGGGAAAGGAGCAATCGAAGAAGTAAATCGATTATTGCAAGATGGGCTAAATAGTATTCAATATAGGCCTAATGATATGAATATACTAGGAAAACGCGTTATGTGTTTCCGCGTCGATGGATGAGCTAATAAGAATGAAATTGAATTCTTTCAAAAAGTTATATCAAGGTGATGTTTTGACGGCATTCAAGTTAAAAATCAATCTTCCAATTCGTTTTTTTTTTGTAGACTATTCTAATGTAGGAAATATTAGATGCAATTTAATATTATATGTAATATTAGACTAGTAGGCCTATATGAAACGTGATGACCGCTGTATACATATACACACCTTGAGACCCTCCTTTTATATTCATTACTCATTCTCAATAATTTCTTCTATAATAAAGAAGGCCTTGTTTTAATCGTTCTTCATTAATTGGTGACACTTGTTGCTTGGATTTAATTTTTTTTTTAATAGCTTTGAACGATGTATAAAAATGTCACTATATACTTTTTTATATCAAAACGACTGATTGGATTACAGTGAAAGTTTGGAATAAGTTGTATCAGTTTTATATTGAGATTCGGTGTTCATTTGAATTTTTTAGAAGGACATCTTCTGTGCGAAAATTCTTGCCTTGCTTATTCTTATGGGGAATTTGGAATTTGGAAACTGGAAAATTAGTTTTCTCAGAAGTGGTGCGACCGTTGCGCAAAACAATGGGATTCAAATCAGATGATGACACTTGGGCATGCCAAGTTTCAATTGAATTCGAATTTACGTTTGACCTGTGGAGCGCGAACAAAAAAAAAAAAAAATGTTTTTTCCGCGTCAAGTGAAATTGAGTCTTCGCTTCGCTCATCCAATAAATAATACGGATCATATATACTAGGCAAACGCGGAATGTGCGTTGCGTGATGAGCAAGATATCTATAAAGTAAAATCTAAAACTCGACACACCTTGATCATATCAAATATACTTCATTAGATACCAACGAATCTAGGGAGCCGTGAATTGAAAATGCAACATTTTTCTGCAATTATTTCTAGGCCTATCTATTCCATGAATAAAGAACATTTATTACATTATTTTCTTCAAAACGGCTTGTCCGAATTGCATACACATTTTTAATTATGTGTATCACTGTCGTGTTTACATTTGAGAAAAATTTGAATCATATTGGTGTGATTTTATTTTTCAATTTTTTCCACTCGGCCTTATCTTATGGGGTTTTTAGAAACTTTGAGATGATGTATCTCAAAAATGGTCCAACCGATTGGACCCCAAAACTATACATTTCCAAGTTAGATAAGTATGCGTATACAAAACGTTTTTATGTCGATCGGTCAAACCCTGCGATCTGTGCAGTGTTTAAAAAAAAAAAAAAAAAAAAAAAAACGGTCAGACAAAGGTCCATAATATGTTGATGGAAATCTCCGCTAAACGCTCATCCAATTATAGAAATAATACTGATAATATAGATTATTCTTCAGGTTCAACTACATTGTAGTAAAAGTAACATTAAAAAAAAGTTATAATAATCCCAATTTTGTAAAGAAATAATCCATGTATAGCCTAATAATTAGACGAGCTTTAGCGAGGATTCAAATTGACATACTGATTTTTTTTTTTTTTTTTTCATCATGTTTTTTTGTTGGTTTTCCACAGGTCAAACGACTACAGCTATCAACTTCAACTTTTTTTCAATATGGTTCCCCATCTAACTTAGTTCTGTATAGTTTTGTGGCATTATCGGGTAGTAACTTTTTTTTTTATGAATTTTAGACATTTCAAAAATACCCATTAGGATAACACAGCGGAATTTTTTTATTTTTTTTATTTTCCCCCCTTTTTTTTATAATTTAAAAAATGAAATTTTGCATGTTGTTAAGTTACATCTTGATACTCATTTCTGGAAATTTTCAGCTTGATCGGGTCAGCCAGTCTGAAGAAAAACCATAAAATGTGCTAAATTGGTACCACTCGAAGCAGTTTTTACCTATTTTTACCCATTTTTACCCATACTATTACTATCCGCTCGTCTAACAACGCATATATGGCGTTTTCCTAGTAATTCTAATTTGAAACAAATCGTTAACATCAAACAGTATAAGTGTCTGCGTATTAAATAATATACTCTTCCCGTTTCAGTGCTCGTGACGATTTTCTTGTTGTACTTCCTCGCAACTCCTTACCAGAGAGGTTTCTTCTGTAGCGACGAAACTATTAAATACCCCTACGTGAAAGCGACGTTGAATGACATTGCTGTCGTCGTATCATTGCTTGGACTACCGATTGCAGTGGTAAGCCAATCAAAATTCGTATAATATATTTAATATAGGCCGTACAAAATATTTAAATCACAAAATTATGTCATGCGAGGTATGTTTAATCGACGATATCTTCTTTCGCGGTTTGTTTGTTTGTTTGTTTTTATTTGCCTTTCATTTCACCAGTATACATATGTAGAGGTTATGATACAATTAACTTACATAAAGGTTTTGAAAGATGTCAGTTAAAGGAAAGGAATTTAAATATTTACAAAGTACATGTCCATATTAGCTTAGGGCCGTGCTTATAAGTCAAGATTGCTAATATTATAATATATCATCGGTGACAGAGGTGTAAGATAAGATGCATTACACATCTCATAGTCAGTTCCATTTTTTCTGTAAAAATTCATCAATATTGTAAAAGCTGTTTTCCAGTAGAAATTTCGATACTTCAGTTTTATAGATGTTAATATTTTCGTTCAGTTTTATTCTCTCTGGGAGCTTGTTGTATGCCTTTATACCAATGTTTATAGGGTCTATGTCTGTTCTCTTCTTGTTGGGTTTGACATGTAGATTTCTTCGGTTGCGTGTATTATAGCTGTGCATATCTTCATTTCGTTGAAGATTTGCAAGTTATATCATTTTACAAGATGCGTTAGTTATAGGCCTACATTTTACATAAGTTAGTAAATCATACTTGTTACTTATATTCATTTAGATCGAAGTATTAACAATTGAATGAAAAGAAAAAACTGACCAAGTGGACTTGAATAAGGCTCAAATTTAAAGTGAGTTTATAAATTTTCGTTATACACTAATTACTCTAAATGTAGACTATGGTGAATTTTGAATTTGCGTCACTAAAGTGCTCTTTACACGATCAATTTTAGTTGCATGAAATTTCAAGAATTGCACGGAATTGCAAGAAAATTTGAATGGTGTTAAGGAGCTTGCAACTTCTGATGCGAAATTTTCATTCTAGTAGCGAAACGGTTTGTAGATCCTACGGAGTCAACGGAAATGCACGTGGCCAAAGGCTCCTCGCTCATTGGTAGCCGGTGAAAGATTGCTGTAAAAGTTGAACGTATTTTAACTTCGTGAAATTCTTGCATGCAACTGCAAGATTTCCTTGCTCATGTGTAGGCAACATAGGAAACGTGCGTATTCTACTTTTCAGAAATTAATTTCAGAAATTAATTTCAGGGAAAAGTTGATCGTCTAAAGTGGCTTTTAATTGAAAATTGCATATTTTTTCTGTGTTATATTTTAAATTTCGCTCCCTAGTTCGGAATAATCGAGCTTGTTACCAGCGAAGGGAACGAACCCCTGGTTGGCAAGTTGAAGATCCCTAAGGGAGTGTTACGATGGTTCGACGTGACGAGCACGTACCTGTTCGGCGCCGGCGTCTCCGAGATCACGTGCGACTCAGCCAAGTACCTCGTCGGGCGCCTGCGTCCTCACTTCATCGACGTCTGTCAACCGGATGTCACGTGTGACATCGACGCCATCGTCAAAAACAGATACGTCACGGAGTATACTTGCATGGGAACTGATGTGGACCGAATTGACGAAGCCAGGTGAAATCTAAATGATGATTACTAGGAAAACGCCATATATGCGTTGTTAGACGAGCGAATAGTAATAGTGAGGGTAAAAATTGGTAAAAACTGCTTCTAGTGATACCAATTTAGCACATTTTATGTTTTTCTTGAAAATGGCTGACCCGATCAAGCTGAAATTTTGCAGAAATGTGTATCAAAATGTAATTCAACTTCACGCAAAATTTCATTTTTTTGGGAAAATAAAAATATTTCCTTTTTTTTCCGCTGTGTTATTCTAATAGGTATTTTTGAAATTTCTAAAATTCATAAAAAAAAGAAAAAAGTTACCACCCGATAATGCCACAAAACTATACAGATCTAAGTTAGATGAGGAACCATATTGAATAAAAGTTTAGAGTTGATAGCTGTAGCCGTTTGACCTGTGGAGAACCGACAAAAAAACATGGAAAAAAAAAACATAAAAACGAACACCAATTTTTGTTGGTATGTCAAATTGAATCCTCGCTAAAGCTCGTCTAACAAACAAAAACAGCCAAACAAACATATAAACAAACAGCCCTGTTGGTCACTGTTCTGATAAATTGGATTAAGTTATGTTAGTTTTAGGTTATAACAAATTAGTTTATGTTGTGTTGTGGTTTGTTTGGGTTAGTTTGATCAGGTAATCTTTCGTCAATTTAGATTATTCGCAACAAAAACAACAACAACGTCCGCCACGGGTTACGCATACATACCCAAATCTAGCTGCACATAGATCTCGCCAGTATTAATCTTTGAAAAACTGGAATAAATGTATCATAAAGTATAAGGAACCGACACATATGTCACGTTACCATAGCAACCTATTTGGGGACAAACAAAACAATACTGAGATTGTGATTGGAGAACACACTGAGGACATTGTTTAGTCCACTTATTCCTGTGTGACATTAGTCGAAAGAAACCTAAATTATCATATTTCTAAATTAAAGAAATATATTTCAAGATCTTATCTATAGGGATTATTATTTAGATTTAATCAAATCTGGCTCATGGTGCAGAAATCTAAAACAAATAGCTGGCCCTCACTATTTTGGACTTGGATTTCTTTTCTTATCTTCATAAAATAAATTTATCACATGCAATCTAATTCACCAACATGTTTTTTTCAGATTATCATTTCCGTCTGGATTTTCAGCTTTTTCTTTCTACGCAGCGGTCTATACGATAGTATGTATGGTTTACACTTTACAGTGTCAATCACTAAATCAATAATTTCTCATTTAATTTCTACATATTCATTCAATTTTAATTCTCTCATAATTTATTCATTCATTTATATAGGCCTATATATATATATATATATATATATATATATATATATATATATATATATATATATATATACACTGGCGTCGGAACCGGGGGGAGGGGGGCAAAGGGGGGAATCCCCCCCTCAACTTTTGGCCAAGAGGGGGCAAGGGGGAGCAAGAAAAAGGTTTGCAAGACACGATTTGAAAAGACGAGAAATAGAAGAGACGAAAAAAGAAGGAAGAGCTAAGGAAAGAAAGAAAAAAAAAGAAAGAGAAGGAAGGAAAAATGTATATAGATAGATAAAATCGTACATAGATTCATATTTCACATTGCATAAAACTTAGATGGGCACATTCAGCACTTGTCAGGCCTTTTGTTTCGAAGCTTTTGAATTTGTACACCCACTCACTTTCGAGGTGGAGCAGCGTGCTCCATCTTATACATGTAGCCTGCACGCCACTGGCCAGAATGACCCTGCAGATACAATAACTATGATTGGCAAATATCAGTTGGGCACCTCTAGTTCTTCAAAACAATTAATTTTGTCATCTGAATCATATCTGTAACACGTTAAATCGTGTTAAATAAGGGGTAATTTAAACAAATTCCCTGCGGGGCCAGAAGGGGTCCTCCTCCCTTACCCCCCGCGGGTCGCACGCTCCGCGTTAACTGGCCTTTGTAGAACTCTTCTTATAAGGCATTTTCTTTTCCAAACTGAGATCCCTTCCCCCCATCTTTGTATTTTCGGTATTTTTGCCTTCTGTCCTGAAAAATACCCAAATGTTATTGAATATGTGTCACCCCATACTTCCTTCCTCCGCGGGTCGCAATTGTTGAGCTTGCCCATATATATATATATATATATATATATATATATATATATATATATATATATATATATATATATATATATATATATATATATATATATATATATATATATATATATAGCATTTTAATTACTTAAACTTATGACTTGATGTGGCTAATTTGTTTTTGTATTTTCTAGATATATCTCCAATATAACTACAAATGGAATTCTGTCAAGGTGATCCGCCACCTGTTGCAGTTTGCCCTGCTGATGGCCGCGTGGTTTATAGCGTTGTCCCGGGTGTCCGACCACAGCGCCCACTGGAGTGATGTGCTCGCTGGGATGACGATTGGAACGTTAACCGCCACGCTTACCGTAAGTACTTCCTGGGGATTGGTCAACTGTCCCACAACTCGACTGACGTGAAAGTCGACCGACTGTATACTAACTAGGAAAACGCCAAATATGCGTTGTAAGACGAGCGGATAGTAATAGTATGGGAACAAATGGGTAAAAACTGCTTCGAGTGGAACCAATTTAGCACATTTTATGTTTTTTCTTCAAAATGGCTGACCCGATCAAGCTGAAATTTTTTAGAAATGTGTAGCAAAATGTAATTCAACTTCACGCGAAATTTCATTGTTTTTGAAAAAAAAAAAACTTTTTTTTCCGCCATGTTATTCTAATGGGAATTTTTGAAATTTCTTAAATTCATAAAAAAAAAGTTACTCCCCGATAATGCCACAAAACAATACAGATCTAAGTTATATGAGGAACCATATTGAAAAAAAGTTTGAAGTTGATGGTTGTAGCCGTTTGACCTGTGGAGAACCGACAGAAAAACATTAAAAAAAAAAAAACATAAAAACGAACACCAATTTTTTTAGTATGTCAAATTGAATCCTCGCTAAAGCTCGTCGAAAAACAAACTACTAAAAACCAACGGTCTCAAAAACCCAGTGTCGGACTGGAGGCACAGAGGCCTCCCAAGGAAAGTAAATCAGGGCCCCAGATCGAGTTTAATGATAGATCACCAGAATGAATAATAAACATTAAATTTTATGTACCTTCATGTGATGTGTAAACTGTTACAAGTATTGACAGACCTACAATACTAGCATTTTCCAAGTACTTTTAGCTGACCCTGTCCAGGGACGTCGTCATGACTTGTGTGTGGGGGTGGGGTGGGGGGGGGGGGGGGGCGCAGGTTGTATATAAATAAAATGACCACCCAGCTGGACACCAGCCACGCGTGTTAAGGGGGTTTGGAACCCCGCAGGGAATGTTTGGAAACAAGTTCGTTTTTCAAGTGATTTTTGCGATTCACAAGCAGTTTTAGAGTCTGATAATTGAACCATTTATTTTCATTTTCGAAGTTATTTTCAATATTTGAATCATTCTGGACTTTTGTTTTCGATGCTTTCTATGCGATTTCCCTAAGCAAAGCCCCGCGTTTAATTTTTGTAAATATGATCATTTTTCAACTTATTTTTGCGATTCACAAGCTGTTTTGGAGCCGATAATTGAACCGTTTTTGACATTTCGAAGTTATTTTTTATGAATCATATGGACATTTATGGGATCATAATTAAAATCACATTTACATAAATATAATTTTAAATATGGGATCTGAGGCCTCCAAAATGGTCGAGGCCTCGCGGTGGACATCCCGGTATCCCGGTGGGCCAGTCCGACCCTGTTAAAAAACCAACTGACCCAAACTTCCATTTCTTGTGCAGCCTGTACAGAAGTAGAAGTGGGAGTTTAGTTCGTCCACTGCATAAATTACCATAATCTAAAAGTTATGTTTAGGGAAAAGTTTGCAATTATCTTGCTCGATTTATCTTCTCTTTTTTAGATAATTATAGGTATCTTTTTTACTAATCAATTCCTTTCTTCTACTACTACTACTACTACTACTACTTCTACTTTCTACTTACTACGTATACTTCTACTACTTCTACTACACTTGTGCAGGGCAAAATTGCTGTGGTGTTCTTTTCGAATTTCATTTTTTTTGTGACACCGATATGCTATTCTGATATGGATACTGATAACGCCTGATAAATATTCAAAATTATTATTCTTCAATTTTTGATAAAAGTAATCATCCATAATAATAATTATAATCATAATATAATGTGATGAATAGTATAATATATTGAGATATATTATTTGATACGGTATTTATAATATAAATTATATGAAATATAAAATAATAATATAGGCCCATGTACTTCTTAAAAATGCATGTTATTGGACACAAAATATGAAACTTGAACACTTAAATTTCTGTTGGTGGCTAGATTTCCCCCATCTTTTTTCTAGGCTTTTAAATACCTGGAATAAAATGGGCACTTCAAATGCAATCTATTTAATACTGCTTGAAATGTATTAATGTTCAACATAGTATGAGTTCAATTTTATGAAATAACATGACAATAATATTATTGTTTCAAGATTGAGATCAATAAAAAGTATAGTATCTTATTTCAAGTGCAAGTTCACTTCACGACAGGTTTCAACTTGACAAGAGATCGACAGATAAAACAGTAACTTGAAGTGTCGAAAACACTGATTATTTGTCGTTTAGGAATGTACTGCAGGATAGGCAACTTGTCTTACACCACCATGCTGCGGGTAGTATAACTATGTGCTCAACACTGTACCACAGATAATAAGGTAGATTATCTGTGACGCATGCTTTCCGAAGTATTTAAAATCTTTTCCACAAATCTTTTCCATATTTTATCAATAAAAAAGTTATAAAAAGATTCGCTCAAGATACTGAAGAGGTCATTGTGGTGTAACTTATTTGATTTTATTTCGATTTAAATCGATTTGTTATTCGATTTTATTCGATTTTTTTATTTGTTTTTAAAGCTCTAAAAACAGCAGTCTTGTGTTGTGAATAAATCAACAAGTTACCTCGAATATTACTCATGTAAAAAGCAATGTGTGTTTATGTATGTATATATATATATATATATATATAAATATATATATATATATATATATATATATATATATATATATATATATATATTTGTACAAAGGCCAGTTAACGCGAAGCATGCGACCCGCGGGGGGCAATGGGGAAGGACCCCCTCTGGCCCCGCAGGGAATTTTTTTAAATTACCCTTTTTTAACACGATTTAACGTGTTTCAGATAAGATTTAGATGACAAAATTAATTGTTTTGAAGAACTAGATGTGCCCAACTGATATTTGCCAAACATAGTTATTGTAACTGCAGGGTCAGTCTGGCTCATTTTAGCGCCACGGGCAAGGACTAAATTATGAGCCCCAAAAACTATATGCGCATAGTGAAAGTGAATGCGAGTGAGGGAGGAATCAAGCCCCGCAGGGAAATTTGTGTGAATTTATCTTTTTAAATGCGATTCTACGGGTTTGGGAATTGGACGAAATTTCTGGAATTCATGAATTCTTTAGTGTGGTAAGAGCTAGTTTCGCTGAATGGCTGATCCAAGAAAAATCTATGTCTTTCGATAACAATGCTGTTCGAATGATAACATTTTCTCCACCCAATAATGCACAAATAAAATAGAATACGATTTATGACATATTATTATTAATAGAATGTTACAAATGTGCGCCGATAGCGCCCCTTAAATTTGACGCCCCTGGCAGTCACCGAACGACCCTTATTGGAAGTTCCCTTTCTCCATTTCATTGTATTGTCATTGTTACGACTGTTCGAATTTTGGAAATTTACAAAATTTACAAAAATTGTAATGAATAATTTATATCTGAAAGAAGCACTGCCGGTAGGGTTGTCTGTTGATTTCTGATAACTAATAACTACTTACCAGAGCTATCATTCCAAAACAGTACACCAAATTCCTTTAAATCACACCTTTTTTAATATGGTTCAACGTGTTCCAGATGAGATTTAGATGCAAAAATCAATTTTCTCCTAAAACTGAAGGTGCCCATCTGTTATTTGATTTTCTATGCAATGTGAAATATGAATCTATGTACGATTTGATCTATCTAAATAGGTCTACATCTTTCCTTCTTACTCTTTCTTTCTTTTTTTTTCTTTCTTTATATATATATATATATATATATATATATATATATATATATATATATATATATATATATATATATATATATATATATATATATATATATATATATATATTTATTTATATATATCTATATATATATATATATATATATAATATATATATATATATATATATATATATATATATATATATATATATATATATATATATATATATATCTATATATATACATATATATATATATATATATATACAAATATATTCTATGATTATGATTCCGATGTATATTGTATGTTTGTTTTATTCTTATTTGTAAACCTTAAGACAATACTTATGAAGAGCTTTGAAAAGTCGTTCATCTCAAATGTTTTCATTATTGCCCTAATATTTTGACCTCTCACCGCATGATTCATGTCATTTAGGTATCGATAATATAGTTGATAGAATTATTATTTCTTTTATCCCTTAGGTTGTGTGTGTGTCAGATTTGAAGAAATTCTCAAAAGTAAGACAAGAAAGAACACAGGAAGAAGAAAGCAGACGAGAAATCGAATAACGTTCGGTTATACTGTTGTTGCACGGTAATACGGTTATACTGCACGTATAACCATAGTCCAATAATATTACCAAGAATATGATCAGACTATGACGTATAACCACGAAGCTCAAAATAGACGATGTGACATTTTGCAGTAACCATGCATACGTGTTTGTGGTATACAGTGGTTATATTAGTGAAAATTTAGAACTGCGCATATATTAAATCAATTATATAAAGAGGTGGTCTCCGTGCGGATACTGTGTGGGGAGGGGGGGGGGGGGGGGGAGGAGGCGCATCACAGCCCCGTAGGGATTTTTTTTGAAAAACTTCACTTTTTCAAGTATCTTGTTACTATATGGGAATATGTAGGCCTAAGGCTATAGTGCATTATTTGCGCCAAGTATACGCGTATTTATTAATGGGAGAAGAATATATATGGAAGAATCATTCAAATTATTGAGCATGAACATGAAATAATGTGGTTTGAAGAATATCGATTTACTTATTGTTCAATTCTTCTTTGATAATGTTCATTATTCAACAATATTCGTTATTTCACAACTGCGCGAATTGAAATTAAGAGCTGCATTTTTGAAGTTTAGAACTGCGCATATTGGGGTCAACTGCGCACTAATATAACCCCTGGTGGTATATCTACAGGTTGGCGAGTATTTGACCAACAAAGAGGTTTTAAATGATTCTATCGTTGGATATACTTGTATCCACGAAAGAAAATACCGTCTGAAAACATAACAAACGCAGATGTCACCAAAATACTTTTGTATGTGATGTGAGGTATATTTTAGTGTTCTATTATTTTTCTAGATGATGTTAGTGATGAGAAACGTAACTACATCTTTCAAAAGTGTTAAATTCCTCAAAGTTTGGCAAAATTATGTATAATTACTCAATTGTTGAGAGATTTTCAAGGTATAGATGACCTCGCGTATATATACAAAGGTTATTTAGAAAAAAGATAGTACATGATACACGATACTGGAAATCAATTGAAACTAAACTAGAAATTGGTCTTACGTATGACCTGATAATCAAAATCAATTCAACTCACTATAATTAGAAAAAAATCATAGTAACTTCATAATTCTATATGGCCTATCGTGTGACGTGGACAAATTGTAGTCCCACGAGGAATCTCTTAAGGCGTCTCCAGTCTCCACAGGGCAAAAAGTTTCCGCCAGGGTGATTTTACTGATATAAATGATCATAAAACTTCAACCGTGCATGATACATATAATGAACAAATACATCATAAGATGCAAACAATATTTGTCGAAAATGCTGATGACTCCAATTTTATAATAACAAAGTCGGAAAGATCACCTGTATTTAATAACAATAAATATGAAAATAATATGAAAAATATGAAATCATATGAAATATGAAATCATTTATTCATTCATTCATTCATTCATTTTTCAAATCATTTATTTGATTATACAACATATTTATTAAACTGTCCATGGTTATTGTTGTGTATTTGGCGGCGAAATATTACTGAATGTCTCTAACCACAATGAGAGTAAAATAGTGTATCTCTGCTATCTCATGTAATTCTATCATATAATTATTGAAATGGACTCGAGCAAAAATTCAAACCTGTATACAAGAACCTATCTCAAATGATGTCAGTAATGATAATACACACAGAACACTAGAGATATTATTGAAATGTAAATTGAAACCAAATAATAGAGAGTTTAATATTTAAAAGGCGCGAGATTCTCCAGGTCTTTTGGCTCTCTCATTTGATATCTTTGAGTTATTTGAGGGTCAACAGGGGCGTATGAAGGAGGGGGTAGGGGTAGGTGGGACATGACCCCCCTCCACTCTATATGCCTGGACACCGTCACTATTCCCTACTTTCATCAGAATACTGCACGCTAATTGTTAATAGAATATAACTTATTTTAAAACACCCACAGTGGGCCTACTCCATGGGTCCATATTGTGACAATTGTACAAGACTGGTGATTCAAGAATGTTTGTGTTTTCAGGGGGGGGGGGGGGGAATAAAGAATCACGATGTAGTGATACCAACTGACTTCATCATAATATAAATAAAGTGTGCCGACTCCCATACTAATAACATGGCGGGCATTATTGTTTGCTTGCCGTCAGATCAGAGCCCAAATCCTCCATCTATGCTTCATAAGGCCCAGTATTAAGAATTTATTAAACGGATTAAGGGGGTGCATGCACGGTGGTTATAAAAATAGAGAAATTACCCTGCACTAATTTTTGTCTATGTTAAAAAACCAGTGTAATTGAGTGAAAAGTGCACATCTCCAAGATAATTTCATGCTCTTTAATTAATATGATATTCTATTACAGTGAATTCAATAAGTTTTAAGATAATACGTTAATGAATGAAAAGAATGTAATGTAATTCATTGACATCTCAAAATTGATTGAGTTCACAAAAATAAAATATCATATTAATTGAAGAGCATGAAATTATCTTGAAGATGTGAACTTTTCATTCAATTACACTGGTTTTTGAAAATGGAAAAAAATAGTGAAGATAAATCGAGAAATTTATCTTTACTATTTTTTTTTCTAGGTTTTTGAACACAGAAAAAAATAGTGAAGGTGAATTTCTCTATTTTTAGACGCAGCGTACATATACCCCCTTCCTATAGTGGATTAAGCAATATGTAACGAATTAACCCTTGGTTGGATATGCTATTTTCGTAACAAATAGTTGCCGGATTAGTATTAGCTAAAATTAGTAAAACTGGCTTCAAGATGACTAAGGATAACAAAAGTGTTTAAAGTTTAAGTGCCCCAGATCCCGTATTTGCGAGAAAGCCTATATAGATACATGTATTACATTTTGATTTACAATTATGTTTCCCTCCCACTCAAATCAAGCACCTACACACTTGGGGTCAATGACATGAGAAGGTAGAAAATCACACATATAAATATACTGATTATAATATTTAGTGCATGCTATCCATTCCATATTCCGAATAAAAATGATATCGTTTTTATTGTATAACATTTAGAACGTATTTGATATTTGACTCTAATATAATATAAAATAATAAAACAAACGTTGTGGTGGCGGGGTCCGTTCTGCCCAAATTAAGCAAAGTGCTAATTCTCGATCGCCTCAACATGAAATCTGAACAACACTACCAGATTTTGACAACTTATAGGCTAAGCCTAGTACTATAAACCTTGGACAAAGGGCGGTATAATAAATTCATTTAAAAAATCAGTCAGAACGCCCATACAGCCTCGACTGTTGCCCACTGCAAAAACCGTATTAAAAATTAAAATACTTCTTAAAATCCGCCCTTTCTTTAATTAAATTAACATTAAAATAAATAATATAAATGTAACAATTTTAATGACTCTCGGTACATACTATTCATCTGCAGTAATATTTATGTATTTCATTTAGTTGGTTGAAGTTCGAGCACTATTCTAATGTAAATAATGCATAAATCAGCTGTGGCGAGATATGTGACCATGTGCATGGCTTATTATGGTCATGGACGTAGTGTGCTTTGCTCCCACTGACTCCGTGACGCCGCTTTAGCCATCCTCCTCCTTTGGCCACGCACTTCGACGGCAAACCACTGTGTTGCCAATCTTGGCCGATTCTCTCCATCTGGCCTGAAACTACGTGTAAACATGTTGTGTAATCAAATAGGATAATTAAAAAGTAGAGAAACAAATGAATTGGAATAATTTGTAGGTTTGTATTCCAAGGGGACATGTTTGATAGTTGCGTAGGTAGGTCGGTATTAGGCAATCCACAATCGACGTAAAATACTATTATAATAAAGAGTAAAAATAATATATTTATATTCTTAGTTTTGACGCTAGGGAAAACAATTATTAAATATTTCATTCGTAATATTCGTAGGCCTACATTAATTTTTAAAAATTCTGTAGTCATGATATTGATAACAGATTACATATACAAAGGAAACATATAGGCCTACTGCATTATAATTAAATAATAAAAAACTAGTAATTAATGATTGATTTTCATTTGTAAATGCAAAATACTCTTCGAATAATTGTGAACAAATTATAACTAGTTACTAGTTCACTGAGACAAGTGGTCGAGTGGCTTTTATATCACACTGAACCGTCATTCTGGAGAACGCGAGGTTCGATTCCTGCCATGGTCGACTGTCCTGACAGTGTTTTTTATGAGTGTTTTTGTTTTTTTATTTTAATGTTAATTTCTTTCTGTCGTTCAGGTTTTTACTGGGATAGTTCCTTAACAACAGGCCACGACCGACACCTTCTCACTATCCAAAAACAAATAATAAAATAACCCTTCATGTCATCCTGCCGTCATCTCATTCATCATTCACCATCGCCAATAGATCATAGTCATCAGTACAGTGTACAGTACAGTACAGTACAGTTGTAAGCCCAATATGAATAAATAAATAAAAGTTATTAGTTAATACAATATAATTAGACTGTGTTTTATCTGGTCATATCGGGGGAAGGTGGGCGTCCCAACGCATATAAAAGTATAGCATATCACTAACTCTTTCTTGCTGAAGTTGCTATTTAAATGAAAATTACGACCACACCAATTAACTACTACATCCAGTCGTTAAACTGTTCAACTTTCCTGTCTCGTAAAAGAAACGCTAGATGGTTGTGGTTAAAGACTTGGGCTGAAGACTTATTCAGAGAACATTCTGTAACCAAGTGAGCGCATTAATGCGGTTTCGTTTGATGCGAGACGACGTCTGATTGGGCAGTGTCATCAGCTAGAACAACACTTCCTGCTGCACACACACAAAGTGTCTGAAAATAAGTTAATAACGTTGTGCTTTATTGCATTGCTTCGCATACCGCAAGCTACGATCTCCTATAATATGATTGACCTAAAACAGCTAATTTCATACAACACTAGAAACGCTAACAACTCAAAATGGCTAATACATAAACTTGATATGTAAATGGTTAGAGATAAATTACTCGGTTTGCCATTAATTCAATAAGAACAATGATAAGAATGTATAATACAAAGAATGAAAACAATCCTACGCTTTACCGTCCTACTTAACGAATGGTAAACTACAGGTGTGTAGCGTTCCATAGAAGCGGAATGCTCTTAAGTGGATAGAATTTATTTCCAATATCGGCCTAGCTATACAATTCAGTCATAAAAAATATCAATGATATGTTGTTGCACGCGGTATAGGTACCCGTCATCACATATCATATCGCCGTTCTTCGGTTTGTCCGACAGGTTGACACCATTGTGACGTTGCAATTGCAATCTGTCAGCTCCAGGTGTGACAGCTGTGCTGAGTACCAGGTTCTAGTTGTCATTGCGCATGTGCACGAGGGCGTCGCGGCGTTTAAATGCCGAGCGTATTGCTGGTAGGCTACTCACAAGGCGCAGTAATGAATATGAAGAGTGTAAGTGGGCTGTAAAAGGTAGATGTGTAGAGAGGTGGAATGGAATGATTAGATATAGCGGCAAGGTGTACGCGAGGGGGAAGCGGCGGGAGGGGAAGGGGAAGGATAGCGGCTCTTTCGGTCAGTTCTCCGTGGTTGGTTGACTATGCCTGCAGTACGGAGGAAACACATCTGACGTGTACTAGTGTCAAATATGGCTGCCGCTCAGTTACAATCGTACGTCTTCGAGGAGAAAACAAAACGATCCGAGTGGTTTTAAGAGTTAAGACAGTCAAGGCGTGTGTTAGTGTTTAAGTTAAGTGATTCGTTGTTTATTTATCGATTAAACTGTTCGCCATGTATCGTATGAACTTTTACGAGAGCACCTGTTTCAGGTGTAATCAAACTGTCTATCAGGTGGATCGAGTAGGCCCCTTAAAAGATTTCACATTCTTCCACAGCGGGTGCTACAAATGTTTTGTTTGCGGCACAAAACTAACATTAAAGACTTATTATAATAATCAACATAATCAGGAAGATAAGGAGGTGTATTGTAGTAGCCATGTGCCGAAGACAGGTCCAGGTCATCTAGATGGTTCTTCGGTCGGAATCCGTTCGGCGTTAAATGTACCACGATCGTCGAATGTGGTCAACGAGCAGATTCGAGGTAGTGGTAAAGGCACATTCGATGCAGAGGCCTTGAATATTCGTCCTCATCTAAATGGTCATCACCAGCCGAGCAATAATAATTCTGCTTTTAGTAACAATCAACAGGCCCAACAACAATATCAACAACACCTCGAAAGCTATCAGTATGGCAGGTTCGATGCAAGTGCGTTGCATATTGCACATGCACTTCGGGCCACGGAACTACAAAAAGCCTACAATAAAGCGAGGGAGAAACCAATCGATTATTACCTGGTAAGTGTGATGGATATAGTTTTATCAAATTTTCAGGTTGTTGTCCTGAGTTACCTTTTACCTTTCAAATTGTCAAAACGTATAATTTTAACAGCTGTTATGTCGTAAGATTCTTTTTCTACTAGAAATCAAACTGTACTCTCATTTAAAAAAATCTACTACAAATTCTGTTCCATGCATGTTCCTTGCAGTAAAAAGTACAAACTAATCTCGACATTTTCCTGTTTCGTAACAATTATCTTCAACTTTGTGATTAGCTAATTACTAAATAACACACGCTTGTCATTCGAGTTTACCCATGTCGCGTTATCTTCAAAGGCACACTAATTAGCTGATTTAGCTCGTCAAACATTACATCAAAAAGGCAAAAAGAATTATTGTCAGCCTATCGTATAGTATACGAGTCAATTCGCCAAGTGTTGTATAGTATTATTCTCGACAATTTCTATCGAAGCCATCGTAAGATCTCTGATATGTCACTTTCACGAGGCGACCTTTTACATTATTACATACCCTCAATATCAATTCAACACGACTCCGCTGTTTAGCAACTAGAATCAAGAAAATGGCCAATAAATAATATGCAGTAATATCTGTACGCTCATCACGTAAGCCTGAACATACACACATGTGTCATAATTATGTTAGACATACATTGAACGGGCCTCTACCAGTATAGCCACAGAGCCAGAGCCGTCGTGGCCTAATTGGCAAGTCGGTGAAAATGTTTCTCAAGTCGAAACGAACCTTGGTTCGAGTCGAGACAGCCTCTCTATTTTCCGCATCTTGATCATTTTAATTCGACGAGTTGATTTTATTGAAATGCCTTTTATGTAAACGGCAATACAGGAAGGGCAAAGGGCGTTAATCACAGAACAAAGCCTTTCAATTTACACCTGTTCTTTACAGCTCACAAATTATTCAATTGTTCTAATATCAGTTTGAAAGTTAGGGTGCTGAATGGTATTTGAACACGGTTTAATATGTAAATATACCAACTGTGAAGTGTACCAACTATACTAAAAATAAAACTCCTTAGTTCGTCCATGTAGACCCATACGTGCGTTGAATTCACCGTATTTTAATGATCATGTAGCTGACACGTCTTACTGTCTCCCTGGTCCGCAAGCGGTTATGCGATGTCCAAACATTCGACATGTAAAATTACAATATATAAATATATATATATATATATATATATATATATATATATATATATATATATATATATATATATATATATATATATATATATATATATATATATATTAACATCGAAACTTGCCATGAAATTATTATTCCCCAGTGAAGACTAATGATGAAAGGTAAAAATATAACAAAATACTTCTTATACAATTAAGACTATTTATTCATTACGATTCATCACCATGCATATTCTTCAAACATTGTAATATTTCATAATACATTATCGGAAAGGGATGATAATTGTATTACAATTGTTTGATTATCAGGCTACAACTATTTTGTGCTGGTTTTGCTCTAGTACCTGCTTCTAACAATTCTGTTAGCAAGTGACAAACAAATCACCAAATTGGTTTAGAAAATTGAATAGAATTATGACCGACATTAATAATAAGAAGGCAATGATCTTGCTGTATAAAGTAAAGCAAAAAGATTTACGAATTTATGATGTTTCGAGCTTAGAATTAATTCTTTATTTTCGTTGATCGATTTAATGTTCTGATTCTTCGCAGAG
This sequence comes from Brachyptera putata, assembly GCA_907164805.1. NCBI lineage: Eukaryota > Metazoa > Arthropoda > Insecta > Plecoptera > Taeniopterygidae > Brachyptera > Brachyptera putata. Next base: position 56,651,799 of record OU015462.1, read on the forward strand.
TAAAATAAAATACCGGTACAAAGTTCAATGTAAAATAAAATGGATGTTAGATTTCATCTATTAATCATTCAACTATTCGACCCTTCGTTTGTTCATTAATGAGTATAATCATGATGATTGTATAGTATGCAGGCCTGTAGTGACGTTTCGATGAGTGGGGGGGGGGGGGGGGGGGGGGAGGGGCGTTATATTTCAAGTGTAATTTCTTGTATCATGCCTCAATACCTTTTCACTGATGTATTCGGTAATAACTAGACTGACTACAAATTTCAATATTATACATTCATAAATAAATGTATATGTGCATTTTTACGTTTTGATCTGAGATATTACCAGTAATAAAAACAGTGCATATAAAAAGAATGCAATTGGAAGTAGATTCATAATCATATCTTAATTAATGAACGACTCGTTCCTTCCAATAACCATCTAGAGCAAGACTTTGTGGTCACTCACTCATACACGTAGACACAACTTATCGCTGTCGATCTTCTGCCTTTCGAAAGAATTATTAATTGTATAATTTAATGGATGAAGCTATAGTAGCCTATATTCTATTCTTAATTAGTTATTCTTCGTTCACAGTTCACAAGTTGTGTGAGGTGAAAAGAACACGTAAAATATAGAACGTATAATTACTTTTCAAATACCAATCCGAACACCTTGGTTGATTGTATTAGGAGAACAGAACTCACCGAAAGTCATTCAACCTTTACTAATAATCAACAGCAAATAACTAGTGTTTGATTCGATATATTCTCGTTTATTATTAATAAATATATTGCTAGACGAAAAGATGGGCTACTATATAGCCTACATGGGTCCTCAACTTTAATTAATGGAAGTGACCCCAGGTTATTTATTTTTTTGTTACTTGAGGATAGATCTTTAATGTGAAGAAAGGGAAGGATGTCGCCACATATCCCTCAGCGAAAACCTTTCCTCGAATTCAGTAATGAAATGATAACATGCGTATCCACTCCTGTCAGTGAGTGCCACGTAGCTCAGCTACCTCTAATTAAGAGATATCAACATTCAACAATGACATTGCATTGCAATCCACGAAGTCTTCAAGCAGCACATTATTTTGTATCGGTGGTTACAAACCTTTGTTGATCACGATCCCTTTTCAAGAAAGCAAATGATTTGGTGACTCCAAAAACGTTCGATTCCCCCCCCCCCCTCCTCTGAAGTGACATTGATTGTAGTATTAACAATTGTTGTTGATGAAAATATTACTGACTAATTATAATGCAAGAGTTAGTTACCCTCTCAGAAAGTGTATACACGGTAGATGATTTGTTTTTAAAGCGAGTCGTATAATCAAAGGATTGAATATTACAGGATTTTTCCAACTTGACTATCAGATCTATAGTAATATAGCTTCCTCGTATCTTGGTACTGTATAGTGTAGATATTGTAGACAAGCAAATATTATTTATAATTCTTTCTCTAAAATTCATCTCCTGTCTTCTGTTTCCCAAAGTAGGGTAGCTTTAATATTCAAGAATTTTAAAAACAATTCGCGATCCCATGCAAATATCCCGCTACCGATAGGATTATTATTTACTATTACCGGTATATCTATTATTTGGGAGTACTACGATCAATATTTCTAATTATATAGTTTTATTATATGTAAAACAGTCATTGTTGTCATAATTGTTGACTGGTGTCTTGAATTTGCACTAGATGTCTCAAATTTTGGTGGTCATATAAACGATATAATCAACATTTAATTCTTCCTCCTCATAGCAGTTATGGCGTTTTTATTTTATTTTGTTCTGTAATTTTGTTTAAACCACAGATAAGCCTTCTTCAAGGCTTTGTGGAAATATGTGAACTTTAAAAATTGTATCATGTAATAAGTGTGAAAAAATAAACAACTTCACCCTTAATTAATAAATATTAATAGGAAATCACAAATATGCGGTGTAGTATTGGATGAGATGATCGATATAAGCATATTTATATGAAATGTAATGGAAAGCTATGTATGAACCTTGATATCGAAACACAGAACTGCACAGGAAAACATAGGACTGTGTGTATAACAATGTAATGCAGGGTTTAAAGAGCAGTTTAGTGTGGCCGTGCCAGAGGATGGGTGTCAACCACCGCCACGTCCTTGTCCTTGCACTAATCTCACTACTTCTTCTGGTGTTACCTCACTGGGATCGTAGCTAGGTGTGTCTCGTACCACCTCTACGCTTTCAAGCCCACGTCATGTGACTTGACACAACCTTGCGAAAAGACTGACTTGACATACTCGTGCATGTGTTGTCATGTGCAGTGGGCGATTTACTCATTCGAATTCAACAGTCGGTTGTGACTGTGATTTATGATACGTACACTAGCGATCACATGAAATAGTTCAATCCGAAATTCAAATTTAAATATAAACTAGGAAAACGCCATATATGCGTTGTTAGACGAGCGAATAGTAATAGTATGGGTAAAATTGGGTAAAAACTGCTTCGAGTTGTACCAATTTAGCACATTTTATGTTTTTTATTCAAAATGGCTGACCCGATCAAGCTGAAAATTTACAAAAATGTGTATCAAAATGTAATTCAACTTCACGCAAAATTTCATTCATTCATTTTTAATTACTAATATGGCTAACTGAAACAAATCTCAAACTTGATACACATAGGGCCTACATTGCATATCTTTGTATACTTACTAATATGTATCGCATTTATAAGTATTTCCTGAGCAGTTGTTTATTTTCATCTTTATATCCTCCTTCAGATTTTGACACTGGTTTCAGGTATAGGCCTACCCATTTAAGAATTTGTAATGAATTACTTGACAAATAAACTCCATAGTGTTAAACCTGGAAACTCCATAGTGTTGAACGTATCACAGACCAAAAAAAAAACATATGGTAACATAATAGGCCTGAATGCTCACCTGAAATAGTTCGTAGATGAACATCACGTTAACGATTTTTAATTTGTTCTGTAAAGTACCGGCAACCATTTATCTCTTTTGCCATCTTTCTCACATACAATGCGTTCACGTTAGGATACGTTGGTTCATAACCAGGTCAGGATTTTGTGATCGTATGTATATGTCCATGTCGTGAGCTTACCCACATGTGCCGGTGCTTCGATATATAATAAACATACCAGTTTTATGGGTTGGTTAGGACATGGGTCGACGAGAGACCATCATCGCTAAACTATGCGAAACCGCCCCAAGTAGCGCGGCCTTTGTAAACGATCCACTAATGTATTGACACATTTACTACAAACTGTTTGCTTTGACAAGGTTTCAGAGACGATGCTTGCAAGTGAAATGCACTTATCATAACACATAAATTGCATCTATAAATAATTTTTAACTTTGAAGTTTAGTGCATATATGTATGAATGATTCATATCCGCGAACATTCGAAATGTCTAAAATCGTACTTGTTTGCTGTTCAAAGGAAGTTTGTCTAGCCCAATTTGAGTTTCGTCTCGCAATGTAAAGTCTATATACGTCGTAGGATAGCATCTGAGATTGTTTAATGGGAGGGGTATTCAAATAAGATGACCAACATTCTTGGAATGCGAGATTAGTATACGTGTTTCTCCGTTGTTTTTATGGTGCTTTATTGCTTTCGTGATAACATTTAAAGTAAAAATACATCAACTTGAAAATAAATATCTTGTTCTTTTTTTTATTTATATTGAGTCTGTGGACCAAATTAGACTAAAAGGTTGGTAATTGAAAAACTTGTTACTGTCATGAGCTTTCGTAAATCGCAACAGAAGGATAAGTAGGCTATGTAAAACTTAAACTGATTAGCATGCCTGACAATTATGCTAAAATAATGATTGCATATTTTTAGGTCGGGTAGTGTACTCAGAAGTCGGTTTGTTGACAATATATATATATATATATATATATATATATATATATATATATATATATATATATATATATATATATATATATATATATCTCAGAAGGTTGTATCCAATTCGGATAAGCCGTTTCGAAGAAAATAATGTAATACATGTTCTTTATTCATCGAATAGATAGAAATAATAGCAGAAAATGTTACATTCTTAATTCACGGCTCTCTAGATTCATTGGTATCGAATGAAATATATTTTATATGTCCAAGGTGTGTAGAGTTGTCGATTATACTCAATGTAGACATCTCGCTCATCACACAACGCACATTCTGCGTTTGCCTAGTTTTACATGAATCCGACTGACCGTATAACAACGTTGTGATTGCCTATCTAGTATAACAACAATGCCCAAATTGCCACATGTGTGATGTGACATGTACTTCTATCGCACTCTACTCTTCCTTTACACATCTATGGTTTTCCTCCGAGTGAGCATTCCTCTATAACGCAGCTATTCGTTAGAAGCACATGAAAGATAAAATTAACTACTCCGTATACCAACACTGGAGGATGTATATTTTTTATTTATTTATATTGGTCTTAATGACGTATTGTACTGATGACTGAGATCTATTGGCGTCGGTGAATGATATAGGCTATAAGGTGATGGGATGATAAGATAAGATCGGAGGTTATTTTATTATGTGTTTTTGGATTGTGGGAAGGAGTTGGTCGTGGCTCCAGTATTGACCTGAACGACAGAGGGTAGCCTCGAAACACTCCTGTCAGGATGGTCAACCACGGCGGGAATCGAACCCCGATCTTCTAACTGACGGTTCAGTGTGCTAGTCACTTGACCACTCGACTCAGTGAGTGTGTATATGTGTAAGTGATGAGTCTAGTGCTGGAGAATCGGTAACCATTATTATAATAATTAGAAATGTCGTGAGGTCCTGAACAACTAAACTTCCCAATCCTCTTCGGTCGCGAGTTTTCCTACAAATCGGTTGAGTCACTTGAGCTTTGAGGAAACAAAAACTAGAAACTATTTTACAATATTTGATATTTTCGTGACGTCATAAAACAAACAGTTGACAGATGGCAGCCTCTATTCACCGAACCATAGGTCAACATGCGGACCTTGTTGTTGTTGTTGTTGTTGTTGTTGTTGATGATGCGTACAACCTAAATTAAGCTCAATCAAACCAAATTAATCAACCAAAACAAACAAAAGCAACCTAACCCTAACCCAACCCAACAAACAACCTACCGTTATTCACCTAAATTAAACCAATCTAAAACCTAATTTGATTTGGGCGTTGGCTCGGGTCCCGCATAAGGCATGGGTTTTTGTGAACCTCCTTTATCACCTGCTCATTCGTACCCCCAAATAACCTAGCTATTGGTGAGGTCGTTAAGCAAACAATAATCGTCAACATATTTTATAGAGTATATTGTATAATATTTAATCAGGGGCCCGTAGCTCAGTCAACTGACCAGGTCATTAAGTAAACAATAATAAATATATTTATAGAATGTCATTTTGTCATCCATGTCGTTCCTATGAGATTCCTATGTTTGGTTTACTCTCAGTACCAATGCTGGTAATGTCAGGAGATATTACAAAAACGGTTCATACGAATAATTTGTTTCGACTTTTAGAAACTGAAAGACTTTTACCGGCGGTAAAAACGCACGGTCACAGACAGTGCATCCTACATGGTGTCAAAGTTGATTGTTTTTTCATTTAGAATAATTAAAATGGGCTACATGGTAAGATCGCCCTTCGGTGTCTCGTCCAAATGATCTTACTATCATCCATAGCATCCTGCAATCATTTCAACAGTGATTTTGTATCAAATTTCGATGTTATTAAAAAATACATATATTTCCGAAGAGTTTCTGATTTGAATCAGTGAGCCGACTGCGCGAGCTAGATTTGTTCTGACATTTGTTTACCTTTTCGTGCATTTACTGATTAGGCCTATAGCGTTTTAGCCGCCCCGGTGGATAAGTCAATTATCGCTAGCAGTAGTAACTGAACTCACCGTTGGGCGTGGGTTCGAGTCCCGCATAAGGCATGGGTTTTTGTAAACGTCCTTTCATCTATCATCTCTTCATCGTTTCATTATCATCCGCTCATTCGTATCCCCATATAACCTAGCTGTTGGTGGGGTCGTTGAGCAACATTTAAAAAAAAAATGTTTTTCTGTTTACCGGTATATAAAAATGCGTTCAAACGTTGAGTTCTATCCCGGAATGTGTAGTGATTGAAGATTGTGACATGTAATGGTGTATCGTGTAGGGGCCTACCCAAGTACTTGCTCACATTTTCTGTTTATTTTCGAGCGTCAACCAAACAAATGACGAATAATTGCGTTTACAACAGTTTCCAGACCAGAACTACGTCTCAGTTATTTATGCAGTGTAATCAAAATGTAATCGTTTAAGCATAAATTACTACAATGACTTCTAGCGAAGTCATTGGCTCACGGTTTACCTATAGCTGTTAGAGTTGGCACCACTTTTTAGGGAAATGTTTTCGTTTAGCTTTTGTATGAAGTGTACTCAAAATGTTATCGCTTTACCATAAATTATACTGAAATGTATTTTCTACTGGAGAACAATATTCCTTATCCTAATCCTTATATTCTAGGAACTATCCAGGTATTTGCGTAGGCTATAACAGAGGGAAATAATGAAAACACATTTGAAAAGATGGGCTGTGGAGAGAATCGAACAGAAGCCCGATTTACCCTCATCTCCTAGTCACACGGAGCTATCGCATTAGCACTGAACTAGCTGTGCCGGTTATAGTAACTATAATTTATTGGAAGCCATCACACTCGAGTACTAAATTCGGTAGCTGATTAGTAAATAAAGAACTCATAGGTGAAACTGCAAGTTTGTTATTAGTTGTTTGTGGTTGACACTTGACACCGTGGTCACCGAGTACCGAGTTTATGATCACCCAAACTTCATGCTTCACTCATAAGTATATATTTCGTCCATGATTCACTGCCGTCTTGCTCTCTGTTGCGCTACAGGAAAGTTTTAGAGGTACGTTTTCGTATAGGTATATGTTGAAGTTACCCTAAGCTTTTTTTTCACCGAACGCAGTTTTTTTAATTTACCGCGTACACACAGTCGCTCACGTTTGAGTGTTTCTTACTCTATCATTATACGATAGGTCAACTGGTGGATCAGCTGTCCTGCAATGCGCCTCGGGAGGAATTGTAAACGAGGAAGGTGAGAAAGGAATTCAGATGTACAGGCCAGAGGAACTCCATTCACGTACCACACCGTGGCCGGCAGCATCCAGCATTGTCATTCCGGCAGCAATGCCAGCATGTTGCCAGCATATTGCCAGCATATTGCCAGCATATTACCAGCATAACGCCATCATATTGCCAGCATATTGCCAGCATATTGCCAGCATATTGCCAGCATATTGCCAGCATATTGCCATCATATTGCCAGCATATTGCCAGATTAATGCCAGCATAATCCCAGCATATTGCCAGATTAATGCCAGCATATTGCCAGATTAATGTCAGCATATTGCCAGCATATTGCCAGCATGAATTGCATATGATGCCGTCATATTGCTGTGGATATTGACAGCAGAATTGCCACTTTCGACCCAAACAATTCCGCAAAAGATATTTGCACATTATGCAATAATGCAGCATTATCCACATATTGCCAGCTTCCATATATTCCAACCTATTGCCAGCATAATCAGAAATACAGTGGTTATTAAGGGAATAAATCCGCACATTTGATAACTAAAAATGGATTTTAGCTAACCAGGATATTAAAAAAGGACTTATACAGCATATAAAACTTGAAGATAGCTAATTAGAAAAAAAAAGAAAAAAAAAATGTCTAAAAACTCACCATTGTTCTCCATGAAGATCAGCAGATTAGACGCGTTAGATCATCTAACGAATTAACTCAACAGGTAAAACAAGAAGGCAGTGACTCATGACATCAATATCAAGGTGTATGCATGCGCATGTCATAAAAATATCTCGCTTATCTTGCAACGCACACGGCGCGTTTTCCTATATACAGACATCTCATTTCAGCTGTGGAATTTACGGATAGTAAAATCAATACGTCGACACTAGCTGCATGTATGATGATCTTGTAATGTGTTCGTTTTTTTTTGTTTTTTTTCATGTTTTTTTGTCGGTTCTCCACACTCCACAGGTCAAACGGCTACAGCTACCAACTTCAAACTTTTTTTCAATATGGTTCCTCATCTAACTTAGATCTGTATGGTTTTGTGGCATTATCGGGTGGTAACTTTTTTTTTATGAATTTTAGACATTTCAAAAATACCCATTAGAATAACACGGCGGAAAAAAAAGAAAATATTTTTATTTCCCAAAAAAAAAAATTTGCGTGAAGTTGAATTACTTTTTGATACACATCTTTGGAAATTTTTAGCTTGATCGGGTCAGCCATTTTGAAGAAAAAACATAAAATGTGCTAAATTGGTACCACTCCAAGCAGTTTTTACCCATTATTACCCATACTATTACTATCCGCTCGTCTTACAACGCATTTTCCTAGTAATTAACATAACAACGCTAAATGCTGTTTACGATAGTGCGATTACTCATTACCCTAGGTGAAATTTAACAACTTTAATCGTTACTACTTTTTTATATTCATTTATTTCGGTACCTAATAGCCTGGACACATCGTCAGTTGATGTATTAGTCCCAGTGGGTTCACTGCAAAGAGCTCGTCATCACGCAACGAGTGACTAATCATAAACCATAGCAATTGTCTTTCGTAGAATCTTGTGAAGAACCACATTCCTGTACGTTGTGAACTTCGTAATCTTTATATCATATTTATGAATATAAAAGAGAAAATTATGTGATTGCATTTTGTGTAATGAAATTACTTCACTATACTATATACAACATTAATTTTCCTCTTTCAAATGTTCATGATTATAGAGAAACTTATACCGCTTTTACTGACTCGCGTTGTGAGCGACGCGTTAGAAGCGTCAGACGCGCTGGCCAATCAGCTAACGTGATTCGCGCGAAACGCGAAACGTGAGTGGTCAGGGCGACTGACGCTTGTAACGCGTCGCTCTCAACGCGAGTCAGTAAAAGCGGCATTATGAAACTTATTTTACAAGATTCATAAGTTTTAGCGAAACTTGGGTCAAGTGATCACGTACGAGGTGCTAGGCCCCGTGAAATATTATTGAATCTCTCTACAATATGTATTATCTAGGGGAAGTTTTTCAACAGGCCTCATTTCTGTAAATTATCACTTATCACTGAGGAACAAATGTGTTATCTTTGTGTCCAGTTTATCAGTGTACACAAATGTACATAGGGGGTGTTTCAGTAGGCCTATTTAAGGCCGGAATTACCAACGTGGGAGTAGCTCCAACTGGCAGTTCAAAGTTGCTATCACCATATGGTTACCCATCAATGGAAATTTCATTATGATTATATATATATATATATTATATATATATATATATATAATATATATATATATATATGTATATATATATATATATATATATATTTATATATATATATATATATATATATATATATATATATATATATATATATATATATATATAATATATATTTATATATGTAGGCATATATATTTATTACTATCGCATTAATTTTACTCTCATCCAGAATAGGATGATGCAAATATGAAATCTTAGTAAATGTAGTAATAGGCCTACAGTATATATGAAAAGTAATCAATGGTTATTTCATAATGATTGAATAATTGTTTATATATATATATATATATATATATATATATATATATATATATATATATATATATATATATATATATATATATATATATATATATATATATATATATATATATATATATATATATGAAATTCAAGTTAGGCCTAGGAAAGTTGCGACTCACTGTAGCTGCACTAAACAGCCACAAGGCCCCAGAAGCTAATATCAGCGTCGGAATGTCGACATTTTGACACAAGTTCTGTTATACGATTCAATCCAAATATAGTAATCTGCTGACGTCACACGGGACCAGGTATGAGGCGGTGTGTGACGTAGTCGTAGTTCGTGGGTCGGGAGAAAGTCCGCAGCCTCCACTCTAGCTCTCGCACCGCGTGGAACTCGTTCCAGCCCTCCCTTCCTACACCGACACGCCGTTTCGATGTCCTCCGTCGCCGACTTCATCTCGACCAAGTAAACCAGATTGATCGACTTTCATACGCACATTCCATTAAACGACTCGACACAGGTTCGGATTATAAAGAAAGTTCGATCGCAATTATTTTCACTTTGCATCGAATTACTCTCAATTGATCGTTTTATTACTCAGGTCGTTTAGATATAATTAAGTTGTTTTTCGAGTAATTTATTTGTATGTGCGGCTTGTTCGTGATAGCAATAGGGGATATTTGTTTTCGATTTCATGAACGAAAATAAACTGCTTTGAGAGATATTCTGGCAAATGTCATATTTTCTAGAGCTTGGTTTTTAAATAATTCGTTTCAGAGAATCTATTAAATCAATAGAAATCTTTTTTCGCACACTCTAAAAGCCAGCTATACACCCACGCCCATGCACGCTGCCGGCTGTTTCTATTTATTTACTTTCGAAATGAGCGGAAAGGAATAACATTATAGTTATACGTATATGCACTTATAATTTCGAAACTATATTAGTGCTGTCTGGCTTGAACACCACATGTTTTTATAAATAATAAGATTTAGTACCTCTATGATTAGGACGGAAACTTCTGCTCGTAAATAGCCGAACAGTCGTGGAATGAAAACTTCATTTTTGTCGTGATGACATTATGAATGCATGAAAGGTGATTACTGAACTTTAAAACAGAAAAATGTAACATTTTGCAAGGAAGATGATTTTACGTCGCACGGGTGCTGTTTTATTAACTAGGAAAACGTAGAATGTGCCTTGTGAGATGAGCGTAGAAGTATGGAAATCTGGAATTGAAAAATATTCTGTCAGCTCAATCTACATCTACAAACCTTGGACTATTTAAAACGCTGAAAAACCTTACTTGCAACTTGTTGCTATTTATAGAGCAACCTGTTGCATATACACTTTGCATTACATGTTTTGATCCTGATATTCGATGAAATGTATACTTTTATTGCGTTTTCTTCGTTATTCTGTATGAATTTGAAAGATTTGAAAAATTTTCGTTTCGAAGTATTTTTCCCCTGGGTTATTCTTATAAGGATTTTCCGAACTTTCCATTTTTTTTCCGGAAAAACCGTTTGACCGATTTTTTGGAAAAAAATCTCAACCTATTCTGGTAAGACACCAATATGTAGAAAAAGTTTCGAGTTGATTGATCTTTTTTCCTGACCTGTATGCCGCGTACAAAATTACACACAAACAAAAAAAAATAAAAAATAAAAATAAAGCCCAAATTTTGTCGGTATATTGAATGAAAATCTTCGCTACGCTCATCTGATTATAGTTTACGAAGATATGATTTTAAAATACAAAACTTTTATCACAAAAGGAGCGTGCAATTTGTCATTCATTTTTTCCAATCCATATGCGCTTGAGTTTCTTTTTTATTGATCTAATTATTATTGTAGCAAGTACAAAGTAGTGGAGATAGGTAACATAAATACTGAGATTGTTCCATCAACTTGCAAATGAAATGTAAATAGAATTTAAAACCACTATGGCAAAGAAACCTGTAACACAAATGGCACAACGGTAGACCGGCACAAGATACTGTTTCAAACAATCACCTTTTCCGTTTTATAATGGACAATACTTTGTGTCCATGGAAACATTACGTAGCAACGACACTGGGCTCTTATTCTACCAATCAAATTCCTAGTCTCTGGAGCTGCGCCCAAGTTCTAGGCCTTTGTCTAAGCCAAACGTGCCAAGTCGAAGTTGAAGTTGATTAGATGATTATTGTTTGCTTAACGACCCCACCAACAGCTAGGTTATACGGGGGTACGGATGAGCAGGTGATTATGAAACTATGAAGTGATGATAAGTGAAAGGACGTTTACAAAAATCCATGCCTCATGCGGGATTCAAACCCACACCCAACGATGACTCCAGTGTCTGAAGCGGTGCCTCAGTTGACTGAGCTAACGAGGGCGGAAAGTTGAAGTCGCTATTTTAAGTGGCAGTCACGGTAATTGGGTCTTGGTTTCCTCTACGCTGCATGTTCATTATATAACCTATAAAGTAAAAGTGCTAAATGAAATAATTATTTCCAAAAAAGAAATTACATTATAATGAGAAACAAATACAATTATCGCTGTGTGACAATTTGTTGAAGTGTCGACGTGTCGTGTTGAATGTAAAGTAGGCCCAATGCCCATAATAATTGTACAAGGTAAATTGTCTAATGAGTCAAGTACCGGGTAGAAACTCCGGGCATAGGCCTACTATTATCGGGTAATTGTAGAAAAAAAAGAGAGGGGAAAAAGACGTGAGAAGAATAGGCGAAAAGTGGGGTAGGTATAAAGTAGGCGAGGTAAAAAAGTGACCACAAATCGAGGGGTTAACAACTCCTGAAATCCGGTGTACACTTGCCATGAAATCCCCTTGAAATCCCTGAAATCAATTGAAATTCGTATGAAATCTATTGAAATCCCCTGAAATCTCTTGAAATCTCTGATATCACCTGAAATCAGGTGTACACCAAATTTGCGAGTTGGAAACCCCCCGCCACAAATGATCGTTTTGATTGGTTTTACTCCATGCAATTTCGATATCAATATTCAATGCTTCAAGTTAGGTTAGGTTAGGTCAGGTTAGGTTAGGTTTATTAGAGGTATATTATATATTTCACCCATGTTTTTCCACTTATCCACTCGATTTTTTCGTCCATTTTGTAACCACGACCAACTAATACATTTCAATCTGTTTGACCAACCCCACCCCCCAAGCCGCGATTAACGTCTTCCGGAAGATTCTCATCACTAAGATATGCAGTCCAACTAACTTATCTTCTCCACCTGATGGTCACTCATTGACAGCTCGCAACGTCCGTTCGTCAATGATAATGCCCGCGACTAGACAACCAATCGAAGAGAGAGACCTGCCTTGACATCCGTGACTGAGCGTTTTCGCATGAATCAAACGGAGAAAGCCGCGCAATCGTATAGGTCAACGAGCCTCCATGTCCCCGTGCGTTTACTAGATTACATGCAGTCGCATTTTAATTGCCATTTGCTTACGCTGAGCATGTGATACACCAAATGGGGTCGTATAAAATATCTACCATATTATTATTACTGTTATATAAATGCTATACGTAGATAAAAAAAATATATACATAGTATAAACCATAAAATGTTGTGTAAAATTCCATAAATTCGTAGACTTGAGAAAAAGTGATGACGTGAAGATTGTATTGTGGAATGTGAATGGATATAGTTTTGTCCACCATAATACCTCAACAAGCTGTTTTCTTATTTGATCTTTGCCGTCTGTTATTCCAGTATTCAAGTTGCATGTCTGATTATAGGTCAAGGTCAAGTGATCTGATTGACATATTAGCTATGTCTCGATGATACGACAATAGTTTTAATATTTTTTCTTTTTTCTTTTTGTGTATAAAATAGTGTATGTAATATGGTTTTTATTCAGTGGAATACACGTTTAATTCATTTAGTGATAATAGAGCGAAAGCCTCTGAACAATATGTGCCTATCAGTATACCTGCATGATAATATACATTATAATATTACAATCATTAATAATTACAAATTAAAGTGAAATTAAAATGACTAAATATGAAATATAAATGGCCATCATACTCTCTAATCCAACGTTTGTAAAGGTTCGAGCATCTAATTAAGTCATAAGCCTAATTGTCTAAGTTGTCTTCAATTAGTCTAAATATATATCATTTCTGAAATAAACTATGGTGTTATAAGAAGTAACAGACCGGAAATAGAATAGTTTTCGATATTGTGCGGTCCTGGCAGGGGGCCAGCTTTCCGCCTTTGTTATTATAAAATTTGAATCATAAACATTTTCGACAAATATTGTCTGCTCCATCTTTTGATGTATTTGATAATTGTGTAGGCCTATATTGTATCAGGTTAAAGCATGGTTTTAAAGTGCAATGCTCATTCATATCTGTAAAATACCAAACTGCCAGTGGGAACTTTTTGCCCTAGGAGACTATAGGGACTCCTAAATAGAAATATAGCAAACTAGCATATTTCAATAATTGTTGAATATAATTGACGTTATGACATTGTTTGATGTTTTAATTATCACAATTCAGTAAAACTTGAAAAAATGTATCAAATGTATGATTTGTGTTTTATAAAATTGTCATCGAGACTATATATTATGACAACAGTAAGAATACTGTTTCCATTTGACTTCATAGATCCATCGAGGCATTATACTTTGAATACCAATCTCGCAGAAATATCAACGTCTACGTTCTTCAGAGTTATTTGTTATGAAACAGAATGTCCGCTCCTTTGAGATGGCTTTCAAAGGTCAATCGTTTTGTTCTGTGATGAACCGTTTCTCCATGTTTAGTGGATTTGGATCTATGAAGTCAAATGGAAACAGTGTCCTTATTGTCGTCATAATATATAGTCCCGATGTCAATTTTATAAAACACAAATCATACATTTGATACATTTTTTTCACTGGATTGTGATAATTATTGGAACATCAAACAATGTCATAACGTCAATTATATTCAACAATTGTAATATGCTAGTTTGCTATATTTTTATTCAGGAGTCCCTATAGTCTCCTAGGGCAAAAAGTTCCCACTGGCAGTTTGGTATTTTACAGATATGAATGCTCATTGCACTTTAAAACCATGATTTAACCTCATACAATATAGGCCTACACAATTATCAAATACATCAAAAGATGGAGCAGACAATATTTGTCGAAATTGTTAATGATTCAAATGTTATAATAACAAAGGTGGAAATTCAGTTGTAAGCAGTCAGTGAAACAGTAACATATTTTAGCCATCGATTTTCACCTCATCGCCACATATACAAATAACATGAAATATATTTATAAATGTTGATTTTGGGACAAAAGTATTTTGAAAGATACTTCACCGAATAGTGTGATCCAGGTACAATACAATATACTGAGACGGAGCAGTCGTTTATATGTTGTGTTGACACTGACAGTTTGCGCTATGGGTAGGTTCCTATATATATGAGGTAGGTCAAGGTTCGCTACGTATCATAATCATAATTATACTCATCGTTTTTCTTCCTTTTTTATATTGGGTTTAACGACGCACTGTTATGATAACTGAAATCTAATGGCGTGGGATGGATGATTAATGAGATGATGGGATGATGAGATGAAAGTTCTTGGGTAATGAGAAGGATAGTGGGAAGGAAGCGGTCATTGGCCGACTTATTGTAGGAACCATCCCGGCATTAGCCTAGACTAGAGAGGGAAACCATGAAAAACGTCTGTAAAGATGGTCGGCGGCGGGGATCGAACTGGGTTCGAAATTCCCCTCGCCTCCCAGATCACATGAAGCGAGCGCGTTAACCACCATGTGCGCATGTGCCAGTGTTTTTCTTCCTTCACAATATCGTTTTTCTTCTCCGAGTTTCCCTTAGGCCTATATCTTCTTTCACGTATGTTTATATTGATATTCCAACGATATAAGTCAATCAAGTTTAATATAGACCTGCAGTTAATATATGATCCAATGTTAACCAGGTAGTCCGGGGCTCTTTCGGCCACCCATCAAGTTTTCCGGGTAGGCCTATATAGCCCCAGCCCACCTCATGAATATAAGAATGAAATTATTCTACATCTGTAGGTATACGTTAATTACATCTGCGTTCTGTATAAAGCGTAATGCAACGTATAATCACGTAATTGTATAAGCGGACGATGATGCGGTGGAATGAGAGATTTCAATGCTAGTGACAGAAGCGAACGCAAAGCGATGGATATAACGAGAGAGTGACGTCACGGAAAACACATGGTGGGTAGCCAATAACGGTCTCAATCGTGTAGAATATCGTTACCCGAACTTGTGCGAGTTGTTGTAAGGACAATTATATTAAGAGTCCATGGGAGTCGATTTAGCGAAATACAAGTCATTTGATGATGACTTTTGAACGGTTTGTTATAATACGGGAGATTCACATTTACTTTTAATCTAATTTATACTTTTTTTACTTCTAGTTTTCAAGACTGTAGGCCTATAAGTAATAACTATCCAACTTATAGCGCATGATTTCCACAGGTAGGCCTTTATATGCAGGTGGAGAAATTAACATTTTTTAGCTGAATATATAGGCCTACATGCGACAACGTTATAGAATACATAGTTCTATAATTAATATTTCACATTAATTTTACATTACAGGTTGATATTTTACATTAGAGAGTTTTTACATTTTTCTTCTGCATTAGAATTTCGATAGAGAGAGAATGTCAATTTATTTGACGGCTGTCCGTTATGCGGGATACCAAGATGGTACAGCGTAATAAGATCAATACATAAGTACAATTTTTACAGAAGTGATACAGAATTGATTACAAACAAATCATGAGATATTATAAAACTAATTTAATCTGTTATTATAATATATATTATATTATATTATGTTATGTAATAATTTACTGTTAAAAAGTTGCCACCAAATAACTGATATTTCACTAAGGTCCCGGTTTACAAATAATAAATTTGTTGATTAAGCGATAATTAGTGGATTATCTTGTTATTACCCTTGGTTACCAATGTTATTTTTGTACTGCAATTGATAATTAACTTAATTAACACATTTTTATTATTGGTAATATACTTATGTAATAATTTACTGTTAAAAAGTTGCCACCAAATAACTGATATTTCGATCACTAAGGTCCCGTTTTACGAATAATAAATTTGTTGATTAAGCGATAATTAGTGGATTAGCTTGTTATTACCCTTGGTTACCAATGTTATTTTTGTACTGCAATTGATAATTAGCTTAATTAACACATTTTTATTATTGGTAATATGGGCCCTAAATCGACTCCCATGCACTCTTAATCAGTGGAGAGGCGTTGAATTTAGAATATGCTAATATGATACTGCATTATAGGATTCCTATACCTGTTGCCTTTTAAGGCAGTGACATCGTCGCCACTTGAAACATTTGCCGTACATGCTGCTGGTCTTGCTATACGTACAGGGACGAATAGTAGGTCTTATAAAGAAACTGTTTATTGGTATTAACATTTTAATGACGTATGAAATTTAATAGTGAAGAGTGCCGCAAAGTTGACTGCTTTTTATTTTGTTTGTATCACTCCGTCTGTTCAGATGTCAAACTTCTGTATTCTTGTTACCGGCACATGCAGCGCAGTGGTTAACGCGCTCGCTTCATGTGATCCGGGAGGCGAGGGGAATTTCGAACCCGATTCGTTCCCGTCGCCGACCGTCTTTACAGAGGTTTATCATGGTTTTCCTCTGTAGTCTAGGCTAATGCCAGGATGGTTCCTCCTACAATAAGTCGACCATGACCGCTTCCTTCCCACTCTCCTTCCCATTACCCAAGAACCTCCATCTCATCATCCCATCATTTCAATAATCATCCATCCGACGCCATTAGATCTCAGTTATCATAACAGTGCGTCGTTAAACCCAATATATATATATATATTTATTCTTGTTTGCTCAATGACCCCACCAGCAGCTAGGTTATTTGGGGGTGCGAATGAACTAGTGATAATGAAACGATACAGCGATGATAAGTGAGAGAGCGTTTACAAAACGATGCTTTGCGTAGGACTCGAACCCACGCTCAAAAGTGTTTTCAGTTTCTAGAGAGGTGCCATAGCTGACTGAGCTGCGGATTTTACGGAGAACATCATGATGCTTTTCGATATTTATCTTCTAATTTTAAAGAATGAAAAATTGAGATTTGTAGTGGTCCGCAAGATCGCCCTTTACTTGTGGTGCCTGTAAACTGGATCAAGCCAAACTTCTTAGTTTTTATTTATAAATCTTTAGCTGTTACGAAAATATTAAATTAAATATATATATATATATATATATATATATATATATATTCATTACACGTATTTATATTACACTCATTTTTACAATAACAATTACACATTATGTTTGATCGGTGACTATAAAATAAATAAGTAAATGACCAAATATCATGAAATAAAAGAGAAAAATGACGATGATTTGTTATAATATAATAATAGGCCTAATAATAATACAATAATAATAATATCCTTTATTGTCATTTTAAAAAGTCCGTTTTACATGTGTGTATACACTCATGATGGGATGTACAGACAGTTTTAGCTAATAATAATCTGAATGTATGAAATAAAGATAAGAATAGAAAAATTGAGAAATTTGTTTACAAAATATTTACAATCTTATACTTCTATCTTCAATCAATACAGTGAACGGATGAGTAGTGAATTGGACTCGGTTAACGGTTAGTTATAGATTAGATTTCCGATCGACGTTTCCGCTTGGACTGTTAATTGAATCATTAATTAATCCCCATATTACTATTAATTGAGAGCGAGAAACGTGTCATGCGATCTGTTCCAGCTTCCGTTCATCTTCATCTAGAAAGTTTCCTCAAGGTGTATAATTATATTCCGATATTGAATATTCCTGTGATACATTCTGCTCATAGTTTTGTACTACACGAATTATTTCAATACCGTATTGAATAAAAAGTATTAATAAATAATATACAAAATTAATATTAGTCGTATATTTTAAAATTAATTCATTTTACGTTTGACTCTATAGTGAAATTATATTAGTTGGCTGGCCTGATTGCAATAGGACATCATCTATTGTCTATATTAATTGGTCATTTTGATTTTAGTTGTACTTAAGTAAAAGTTCATATTTTTTTCTTAGTTTCTTTAATCTGTTTAGATTCATTCATTGTTTCAATTTTCCAGTGAATTAAAAAAATTATATAATTTTTTTTTAAATCGACAACATGCATTACTGCACTGCCGGCAGAAATATTCAAGGAACACCTTACATAATATATGTATCAGCCGAATTATAATATGAAACTGATACCGAAACATAAATTTTCCGAAAATTTCTCCCTCCAAATTAATGTAAATTGCAGGGATATTAGTGCGCAGTTGACCCTAATATGCGCAGTTCTAAACTTCAAAAATGCAGCTCTTAATTTCAATTTGCGCAGTTGTAAAATAACGAATATTGTCAAATAATGAACGTTATCAAAGAAGAATTGAACAAAGAGTAAATCGATAGGCCTATTCTTCAAATCACATTATTTCATGTATGCTCAATAATTTGAATGATTCTTCCCTATATATTCTTCTCCCAATACTAAACACGCGTATTCTTGGCGTAAATAATGCACATGAAGGAACAACCTTAGGCCTACATATTCCCGAATAGTAACAAGATATTAATTTAGAAAACAAAGTTTTTCAAAAAATTCCCTGCGGGGCTGTGATGGGGCGGGCTCTCCCCCCCTCCCAATATCCCCGCAGAACCTGCCTCTTTTTATAGTCGATTTTTTCATATGCGCAGTTCTAATTTTTAACTAATCTAACCTATAGTAAATTAGTTCATCGCAAGTATAGCTGTGCTAGCGTTGAGGTTGAGTAAATCGTGCGCATGCTCTGTGCAAACCAACTGCCGGTGCCGCCCGTATATGTAAAACCACACATTCAACTAGGGAGGTTCGACTGAACGAAATGCAACCAGTATAATTTGTTTGATTTATATCAATGCCTTGTTCGATTAATTTCTACAATGTTTTCCATAGCACATTGTGACTTATTTAACACTTGCAATAGTATTTGCCCGGAAGTAGTTTTCTACTACCGTGACGTCACTTCCGCTCTCCACTCGAGGAATAATATATGTAAAACTTTATTATAAGTACTCAGAGCTGTAATTCACTCCCATATAAATCATAACCAGATGTACGTTTCAATGTCGAATAAGTTACGGACTGGAGATGACTTAGACGTTTCATGTCAATTATGTAGACTTACTCATGAATCTGAAAAAGATACCATAATAGGTTTTCTTTTTCTCCATTAATCAGAATACGTATAGTTAATTATCGTGTTTACATCCATTGTTAACTGAGTCATTATGGATATTTATTTTTCCATAAAAAATAATGAGAGTCGTCCGTATTGTCATAGACGAAAGATATACTATCAAGACATATGTCATACAATGTTAAAATAACCCACTTTTACCCCCGAAACTTCACCACTCTCTTCTAACTCCCTCATACCTGTAATACTTATGCAGATCGCTACAAAGCGCTACATGCATGCTGAATTGTGCTGCTACCGAGCAGTCCGTTATTCTTGTTGTGCCGGGAGTACGACTACGAGTGAAATGCATGTTATCTTTGTCTGTGGTATGAGTAAATAATTCGGATAACTATGCTTGGAAATATAAACCCAGACGGGCGTGGGTTCGATTCTCGCTCTAGGTATTTGATGTCTCTATCAACACTTGATCGTGTCATTATCACCCGCTCATTCGTCCGTCGTCCGCCCATATAACCTATGCCTGGATGGGGTCGTGGGCAACATTGAATACAAATTATAATAGGAAAATTGCGTATAATTGCGGTTACAAAAGCAAAATAATCTATCAAGCTAAAAGCTGAAAGCTAAAAAAAGCTAAAAGCTATCAAGCAATATTATAAAATGCAACCTGAAAAAAAATTACTGGCATTCTTCACACTCACTAAAACTAGCAATGTGCATACGAATTCCACGTACGGTCTAACAAAAAAAAGATGAAAATTAGCGTTTTTTTCTTTTTTTAAACATTAGACCGGGAGTGTACTTACTAGACGAGCTTTAGCGAAGATTCAATTTGACATACTGAAAAAAATTGGCGTTCGTTTTTATGTTTTTTTTTTATGTTATTTTGTCGGTTCTCCACAGGTCAAACGGCTACAGCTATCAACTTCAAACTTGTTTTCAATATGGTTCCTCATCTAACTTAGATCTGTATAGTTTTGTGGCATTATCGAGTGGTAACTTTTTTTTAATGAATTTTAGATATTTCAAAAATACCCATTAGAATAACATAGCGGAAGAAAAAAGAAAATATTTTTATTTTCCAAAAAAATGAAATTTTGCGTGAAGTTGAATTACATTTTGATACACATTTCTAAAAAAATTCAGCTTGAACGGGTCAGCCATTTCGAAGAAAAAAAATGTGCTAAATTGGTACCACTCGAAGCAGTCTTACCCATTTTCACCCATACTGTTACTATTCGCTCGTCTAACAACGCATTTATGGCGTTTTCCTAGTATTACAATTTAAAGCCTATGTTATAAGGTTTGCATCTCCCTCCAGGCTAGAATGTATGAAATCTAGATAGAATATACAAGGAAAGTTGTGTGATATGCTACTAGAATATATTGTAATTCTGAAAACGTTCGAGTTCGCTGGTTCGCATACCAGTTTCGTTACATCCGTGTCGTGCCGAAGTTTGGCGGAAGACCAGTAGATGTGGATTACTGCCCCAATAAACCATATCACATTCTAATCGCTTGGAGACGCAGCTTCTGTTGACTCGACGCGTTCCAATTAATATGTCATCAATGTACTCTGCGGCGCGAGACAGAACTATAACAACATAGTGGGCGACATACGTACAACCTGATTGGCTAGACATCAAAGATGATAATTATACAACACTATTTCGAACATTATTTTATTCTATATACTAGGAAAACGCCATATATGCCTTCTTAGACGAGCGGATAGTAATAGTATGGGTAAAAATGGGTAAAAACTGCTTCGAGTGTTACCAATTTAGCACATTTTATGTTTTTTATTCAAAATGGCTGACCCGATCAAGCTGAAATTTTTTAGAAATGTGTATCAGAATGTTATTCAACTTCACGCAAAATTCCATTTTTTTGTAAAATAAAATATTGGCTATATTATTCTAATGGGTATTTTTGAAATTTCTAAAATTCATAAAAAAAAAAGTTACCCCCCGATAATGCCACAAAACTATACAGATCTGAGTTAGATGAGGAACCATATTGAAAAAAAGTTTGAAGTTGATAGCAGTAGCCGTTTGACATGTGGAGAACCAACAAAAAAACATAAAAAAATATATAAAAACGAACAACATTTTTTTTAAGTATGTCAAATTGAATCCTCGCTAAAGCTCGTCTAATCATTATTTATTTTCATTTTTATTGTTCTTATTTCAAGATGCATTACTTGCCACCGCACTTTTGTGAAACTGAGTGCTATTAGGCCTATAAGATAAATAAATGGATAAGTCTCATGTTTAATAATGTTCTAAAAACCATGCTCTTATTTTCTGTTCGGTCCAGGATAAAGATGAGCAGACGCAGCTCGAGATGAAGCATCGGAAAGAGGAGGACGATTTGTACAGAAAATTCATGAGACAACGAGAAGAGGAGGATAAGCGGATGAAGGATGAAATTAAAGTAAGTGTGTACGAAAAAAGTTTTTTACAGATATAATTATTCATGTTTTATTTTATAGGAAAATATCCTTATACGTTAGTAATAATTTCAATCAAAAATAAAAATTATGATAATAAATCGACTAGAAAGAAAGAAGATTATGAAAAATTATCCTATAGAAAGAAGATATTAATTACTTCGATTTAAAAAATATTTGAATCTACCTAACACTGTATAATATGATTACCAGTTTAACACTGTATGTGTTTTTTGTTTTTATATTCCACCAGTTATCTCTTTCACTTTACAAATTTCCTGTTACCTCAGAAGTCAGGGACCAAACAAGTTTTTTCTTCTCACA
The DNA here is from genome assembly GCA_907164805.1 of Brachyptera putata. Classification (NCBI taxonomy): domain Eukaryota; kingdom Metazoa; phylum Arthropoda; class Insecta; order Plecoptera; family Taeniopterygidae; genus Brachyptera; species Brachyptera putata. The sequence continues at coordinate 56,674,472 of OU015462.1, forward strand.
AATTCGATTGATTTTTATAGAAAATGTAACCTCAACTAAAAGAGTGTGTTTTCAATAGGACGAGTGGGAGAAAGAACTAGAAAGGATCACAATTCGGTACGAGCGAGAGATGCAGTCGAAAAAGAAGAGACCAGATGAAAGCAAGGTTTTGACAATAAGGCACCAGCAAGAGCGAGATGACCTAGAAAAAAATATGACCCTTCGGCGAGACAAGAAAAAGGAGTCACTATCCCGAAAATTGCTTGAACATGAAAGGTACGTTAGCAGGTTGAAGTGACAGCCATGCAGCCAGTGTATACAGGTGTGGAAGCACGCATGCATGCATCACTGGGTAATCCACCGTCCGTAATAATGAAGGACGGGTCAAGTTTAGGGAAGCCCTACCGCACCGACCACAAAGTACATTGAACTTTACAGAAAATAAATAACAACAAAACATGGTTATTGGGAATAACTAGGAAAACGCCATATATGCGTTGTTGGATGAGCGGATAGTAATAGTATTGGTAAAAATGGGTAAAAACTGCTTCGAGTGGTACCAATTTAGCACATTTAATGTTTTTTCTTCAAAATGGCTGACCCCATCAAAATGTAAATTTCCAGAAATGTGTATCAAAATGTAATTCAACTTCATGCAAAATTTCATTTTTTCGTAAAATGAAAATATTTTCTTTTTTTTTCCGCTGTGTTATTCTAATGGGTATTTGTGAAATTTCTAAAATTCATAAAAAAAAAGTTACCACCCGATAATGCCACAAAACTATACAGATCCAAGTTAGATGAGGAACCATATTGGAAAAAAGTTTGAAGTTGATAGCTTTAGCCGTTTGACCTGTGGAGAACCGACAAAAAAACTTAAAAAAAAACATAAAAAATAACATAAAACGAACACCAATTTTTTTCAGTATGTCGAAATGAATCCTCGCTAAAGCTCATCTAAAAAGTAATACATAGATCTGATATATTTTCATCACTAGTCTGAATCACAATGGGACTTCGATCCTGGTATTTGATAAGAACTATATCCAAACATCATTAAAAACTGTAATTGGATGAGTTTAATTAAGCAAGGACAATTTCATCCTACTTGAAAAAAACATCGTTTTGTTTTTTGTTCGCGCTCCACAGGTCAAACGAAAGCATACATTTTGATGAAACTTCACGTGTACATAATATGTCATTATCTTATTCGTTACTGTATTGGTTTAGGTGCAATCGGTAGAACCATTTCTGAGAAAAACTATTTTAATATATTGAAAAGCCTCAAAAGAAAAACCCAGGGGTGAAAATTTGGACCGGGAGTTGAGAGGCATATTGAACCTCGCTTCGATCCCCGCCAAGGTCAATCTTCACAAATAATAGTTATCTTCACGATTTGTACAATTTCTTGCTGTTTGGGAGATCTTTATAGACTAGAATCAGTTGGCGTTTTATTTCTATCACACGCAATTAATTGTTGAAAACACACATCTAAATAATTGAATCTGATTCAGAAAGTTCCTTCCATCCAAGTTTCCAATTTCTGTTACAAAACAGTCAAAGTAGGTTATGAGGAGTCAACCAGGTATATATATATATATATATATATATAGAATTTTTACAAAAGACATCTGTTACATTTAATTTATTTGTATCCATGAATAAATGTGTTGTAATGAATTTCATGAGGGGTAGTGAGATGGGGGAGGGGGAGGCCCCACTTGCCTATCACCTGGCGACGCCCATCATTGTTATTTCAATAAGTGTAAACAATCATTAAAGTCGAATAATAATATTTAAGATAACTTGGAAACCTCTACATGGAACAGCTACTAGGAGAACACAGAGTTCAAAGTCAGTTTAAATCAACTTAATTGTACCAACCTAAACCAATTTAACTAACCTAAATGAACTTAAATAAACCTAAATTCATACTTATAATATAGAATGAAAAACCACGTTATACTATAGGCCTAAGATCTTTATACGGCAGTTTGCTAATGAACATTTTGAAAACAATTTCACCTAAATTTATATGCTCATTCAAGCGCATGCAAGCTTATATTGAAGCATTTCCTTCCTTATTTCTTAACTGATCATTGTACAATTGATATCAATGTTTATCATTGCTTTGTTCATACAAATTAAAACAAAATAAAATAAAAATTGAAATGATTTCTTTTCTTTTTAAATTAGAAATTTGTTATATCATTTTTCACAATTTTTTTATTCTTCATGGGATTCTTTTTAAATTTGTCTTATTCTACAAAGAAAGTTATCGACCGATTTTGCTCAAAGACAATAAGTAACGATCTATTCTGCTAAGACACCAATGTCCAGAATAGTTCCAAGGCAATTAGTTGAACAACTGTACGTCCATTACAAGCCATTTACAAAAAATGCAAATCCGATTTTATACAGTAAATGAAATGGAATCTTGGCACTTGAAACTGGTGGACACTGGATGGTACTACCTCTAAGGGTCAATATGATTTAGTGAAACAGCAAAAACAGTACGGAAAATTATAATTATAGCTAATCATTATTTTCACTATTCAGAGCGGCAACATCACTGCTGGTGGAGAAACAGAGTCGCGAGATGTTGGAGCTAATCAACGAGAAGCGGAGCGAGTACATGCGTGCCGAGTCGCTCTACCTTGACGACGGAGACGGCTACGTTGACGGCGGCCTGTTACCGTACCCTGCTCAAGCGCCAATACCGGCACCGCCTGCGTTATCCAAGTTCGAAGTTTACAACGATCCCATCGAGTTTGCCGACATTGATCAAATTGCTATCTCGGTAAGTTACGGAAGGCAAAGTAAATGAACAACGGTATAGGCTATATGAAGACGAAAGACGAAAATTTGAAAGAATGTTCATCAATATTTTATGTTTACCACATCCTTCAGAGAATATATTTACTTGAAATGGAGTTTCATGGAGTGAAAGAATCAAATTTAAGATATCAGAAGAATATTCTTGTAGCAATAAATAATGAACGACGGACAAAAAATTGAATGATCGTAGCACCAAGAGAATTGAATTGGATTTTAATAAAAAAATGACTGAGCTTTGAAATTGTTCTATATAATTAAATGATACGTACATTTGTGCCCACGAAGGAGTAAGTTCGGCTTTCAACATAATAAACTCAATTCACAATTTAATTTGTAGGCCTATATGGCTGTGGTTTTTTTGGAGTATTATGATTTTTTCAAATGAGGTTTACGATTAGAAACTTGACTAAACCTTTAAAAAGCGTTAAATTCTTGATTTTTCATCAAAATCATGTACATAATACAGATTTTACAATTATTCATTTGGTAAAGGACCGTCTACTTTCATGGATACAAGTAAATACACAAAATTTGCAGTTTTCTCATGTGGAATTGTAATTATTATAAGATGTATGTACCGGTACTGAGTTAAAAACACACAAAGAGCAAGCTATTTTCTTTTCGTTTTTTTTTAACAAAAACAATACTGTAACATTGATAAATAATGTATGGTATTAAATCATATCTAATTCCTATAATCAAGTGCTCCATCTACCTATGTTTGTATATCATAACTACAAAATAAATAATATAGCCCAGTGACCAAATGTTAATGATAAATGTGGTATCATAAAATTAATTTGACAGATCTAGGTCATTAATATTATTAGCTGTACTCTATAAAATGACACATCTGTTTTACTGTAATGATAGCTGTCTTATGAATGGCAATTGATTAGTGACACACTTAACTTGAAATACTTTTTTCAAATGGAAAAATTATCTTGGAATTTGAATGTATAGTGGAAATTACAAATATAAATGTAATTGAAATACCACTAAAATTTCATGATATTTCACTTTTCATTCATTTTCATTTGCGAGTCACAAATGAAAATGTGCCTCTGACAAAGTAATAAAAATAATATATTTTAATAAATTTCACAATGTATTTCTACTAAATAAAGATGAATATATTTATATATAACAAAGAAAAGTATCCGGCAGTCAGGGAAAATACTGCGCCGTTCTGAGGCTGCATGTTAAAAGTCTGTGTATATAATACATGTCGATGGTTGAAAGGCGACATTTTTCATTTTTTTTTCGTGATACAATTTAGAAGGATATCTTCATCGATGTGCAAAGTGTCGTAAGTGACATGTCAATACATTAGGCGTGGTCTCCGATATAATTTTCTCGTGAGCACCAACACAATATGTTGTAAGCGCCAAATATGCTATGCTATTTCCCAATTAAGATTCAAAATATTCTGTTGTCAGCACCAAAATGCTAGCTATTTCCTTACTAAAATCGTTCGTGAAAACTTGATGAATTTTCATGATAATCTTGACGATCTGTAAACTTATGCACGAATATCACATACAAACTTTGTAGATCATATCATAAAATTTGAATTTATTCAACGTTTTTAACAATATTGTGAACAATGAACTATGAACAATATTCGAAATGGCGCTTACGACATTTTGCCTTTTCACCATCGATGTGTTTGTAGTAATGAAATGAAAAGCGTGTTATATTGTATTCCCGTATGTACGTTTAGGTTGCACAAGAGGACCAGAAGACGTTTACAGATCTGGTTCGTCAACTTGTGGGTCGTTGTGGGTCAGACATAGAAAAGGCCAGGACAATCTTCCGATGGATCACCGTCAAGAACCTCAACACGATGCAGTTTGACGAGAACCTCCGAGGTGACACTCCGATGGGACTGCTACGAGGGATCAAACATGGCACTGAAAGTTACCATGTGTTATTCAAAAGGCTCTGCAGGTACTAGAACTACATTATATACTGGCTGGATATTTTCCTGTTGATAAATGAACATGCTAATAAATTTACTTAAAAATAGATGTTAATTTCCCTTAAAACATGTCGTTTTTGATTAATAGCTCAGAAAAGGCTCATGAAATTCAAGCTAAACTTTGAAATGTACAGTTCATTCTTGTACTATCTTTTACTCAAACTTTCAATATATATATTTCAAACTTATTATGATTGGATTTTATGAAAGATGGTTCACAATTGTACAATCTGCTCGTGTTTGTTTTCCAGTTACGCCGGTTTGCATTGCGTGGTAATCAAGGGCTACTCTAAATCGGCCGGCTATCAGCCTGGCGTCCGGTTTGAGGATAACCGGTTCCGCAACTCGTGGAACGCGGTTTACGTGGCCGGGGCTTGGCGGTTCGTGCAGTGCAATTGGGGCGCGAGGCATCTTGTCAACGCTAAAGAAGTACCTAAAGCTGGAGCCAAAGGAAAGTCAGACAGCCTCAGGTAATTAATTAATAATCTAGATTTATTTGTTTGAAAATTGAGAGTTTTGAAAGAAGATGAAATAATTGAAATATGTAGTAATGATGGTTCTGTATCTTATCATTATTTTGCATGATAGTACACTTACTTAAAAATGGAAGTATGCATAGTGTCAGTTCGTACGCGTGCGGTCACAGAAAAGTTTTCTCATAATCGAAATTGAAATAAAATCTACACATATTCCATCGCAATATTTCTCATAGACTGTATGTGGAATACCTATATTATCTGCTACCGGTAGCTTGAGTTTGCACAATGTCAGTACATTTTCTTCAGGATGCAATTGAATATGGCTTGATCGACCACTTTGTGATTGCAAATGTACAAGAATCTACATCTCTATGTGCACATAGGACTGAACAATTCCTTGTCGAATCTTGGGATTAAACGGATAAAAATCAAGTGACATATTACAGTAATGATATTGTGGGAGTTAGTGATGAGGTGTGAGGTTAGGTTGTCACTGATGCCAAAAGGTAGCACTGTTTAATTGATATTTATTTACACTGATTAATAAAATATATGAATATGAATGGGGACATCCGATTGTCCCAATGAAATATGATCCTTACATCACACAATACCACTTTGTAAATTAACCATGAATAAACAAATACAAATACTGTCAACTGGCAATATACTGGAACTGTAGGTTGCCTTCCTGGTCTTTATATACTGGCTCTAGATAATGGGGAGTCCCTTGCAGGATTCCCTTGTTCAACTCCTGCAAAGGATTTCCCTTGTGTGCGTACTGCAGGAGGAAACCCAGAATTGAGCCCCTGCAATATTATATCAAAATATAAAATGATTTTCACAATTGATTTTTTTCACATGATTTCTGTGTACATAGCAGTGATTGCTTCTAGAAGGTTAACGCGTGTGCTTACCGTTTCCTCAGGTACGAATACGATGACCACTATTTCCTAACGGATCCCCGGGAATTCATCTACGAGTTCTACCCTCTGCAGTCGGACTGGCAGCTGTTGAAGAGTCCGATCGCACAGCAGGACTTTGAAGAGTTACCGTTCGTTCGATCACTCTTCTTCCGTTACGGACTCTACTTCCCAGATTCAAACACAAAGGCGGTCATGTACACCGATTCGACAGGTAAATACTAACTACCCTTATATTTGTGTACATTCTTGATTAATTCATTATATATTAATTCATTTTAATACAACATGTATGAGAACATTTGTTATACGCCTGGTAAATCGCACACATTGTGTTTGCGATGCTGTAATTTACTGGGGATGGAATAAGTTGGGACTGGTTTGTTCAAGTAGGATCAAGTACACTAATCAACTCGAACTAATGAGGCTCAAGTCTCTTCTCAGCGGCAGTGACTCATATTGACAAACTGTAATAAATGTCATAACGTGGTCCATATGCTTTCACCTGCTGAAAACTACTGGGGCATCGAGTTTAATACCGGTACTAAAATAGTTCCGCTAGGATGGCTGTGAAGATGGTGAATATAACGCAGTCTGTTGGAAGTTTTAACCAGTTATCATTCAATTAAGGAACAACATGGTTCTATTAGAACTAAAACTTGGACTAAAATACTTGTTAAAATTGCTGTGAATCAATAATAAAACGTGATTTAAAACTACTATACTGTAGATATATTGCGTACTGTATTACACATTTTGGGATGGATTAGTCCCAGGGATTTTAATGTACATTTTCTCTTTCATTATTCCATGCATGATAAATTTAATAATGAGAGTAGGCCTAGTGAAATAATAGTAACTCCATGAGTACTAGCTTAGATACATGCAATAGTTGACTTTCATAAATTTTTATTATTTTCTGAGAATTAGTGTATCATGGCAACGGTATAAGCTGAAGATAACGAGGAAGTCAATCAATCATAATATCTGTTTCTTATTAATGAATTTAATAAAAGACTACGTTCTATCTCAGGTGCAGCAACGGTGCGGATAGCCATGCCTGCCCACATGCAGTCCAGTCTCATCTTCCACTACAACCTCAAGTTCTACGACAGCGACGGAGATGGCTTTGACGGAGTCAGTCTCAAGAGATTTGTGATGCAGGTAGGTACTCGACTCTACGCGCGGAAGACCTAATTGACAAGTCTGTCAACCATTCGGCCCAAGTGGCTGGCCTTGATTGTCACTGTTTAGTGTTTACTAACTCACAGACGAATGTTCGAGTGGCTATAGCACACTGACCCGTCATTAAAGAGACCGGAGTTCGCGGGTTTTTCGTGGTTTCTCTCTGTCGTTCAGGTCAATACTGGGATAGTTCCTTAACACGAAGCCACGACCGACTAATTTTCACCACCCAAAAAAACACGTAAAATAACCCTTCATCTCATCTTCTCATATTTCATTCTACGACGCCAATAGTTCTTAGATCAATAGTACAGTGCATCATTGAACCCGTAGGCCCTATAAAATATATTTATGTAATATAATATTATATGTAATACAGAAACTCTAACGAAACTATAGAAACTTTTATCTAGAACTCTAACAATGCCTTACTCAATGCCAGTACCTGAAGGTAGTTATCGATAACAAGGTGAACAATTCTCTTTTCAGTCTGTGGTTGGCAATATCGTGGCATTCCGAGTCCATGCCCCGTGCAGCGGAGCTTTCCTTCTGGACATATTTGCAAACGCAGTGACACCAAAGGAGTATCTAACGGGCGAGCCCATGAAATTCAAGAGCGTGTGTAAATTCAAGATCGCGTGCGACGAACTGCAAACGGTGATGGTGCCGTTACCAGACTGCGCCAGCGGAGAGTGGGGACCGACGAAAGCAACTCGGCTGTTTGGACTCGTGCCAATCACTCATCAGGTAATGACAACATATTCTCGAGCGTCAGATTTCGCAATGCTTTCATATTCAACTAGACAAGGCCTATCTACTGTATTTTTCTTTTGATGGTGTGCAACGATCCCACCACCAGCTAGCAGATGTGGGGGTATGAATGTGCGAACAATGTGATGGAGTGACGATAGGTAAAAGAAACCAACGCCCTTAGCGGGACTCGAACCCGCACCTGTATCTGAGTTCAGGCAGTGCCTCAACTGTCCGAAATAAATGAGCGGCAGCTACTGTGTATACCGTACTTCCTTGCTCGCCACTCTCAAAAAGTAGTATGCTACTTTACACAATTTTGAATGAGCAGTTCACTAATGATTTGGTGATCGTGGAATGATATCTTGATAGCAAGGAGCCGACTGGATGTAATGGGGCTAGGCTGTGATTGAAAATTGGGGTCCGAAGAAGGTAAAACTGCAATGAATTTTTGCACAAATTGCACGGGTGAGCAATAGAATAACATTTTAAAATTAAATCCATAAGGCGTAATCTGTAAAGGAGTATAGTATTCATCAAAGTACATATAACATCGATAATATTAAGTGAGTCGCCACCCTCGGTAGCTCAGTCAGCTGAGGCACCGCTTCAGAAACTGAAGTCATCGTTGGGCGTGGGTTCGAGTCCCGCATAAGGCATGAGTTTTTGTAAGTATCCTTTCACTCATCATCACATCATAGTTTCATAATCAACTGCTCATTTAAATTCCCGTATTTATCACCTAGCTGTTGGTGGGTTCGTTGAGCAAACAATAATCATCAATCACTAAGTGAGCCGTATTATATTTTGCAAATAATGTAAAATTATAATTTCTGTCCATAAACTATAACTTCTTTGTTATAACAATCTGCCCTCCCTCATCTCCCTATAGTTTCAGTTTGAGGTCCCCAAACCAAACTAAATATGATGCCACCCAGTCTAATCCATCTTTCCTGATACCAGTCCTGCCATTAAAACATCACAACCCTGAAACTAGATTTTAACAAATGAAGTCCACATGTATTTACCTAATTCTAGAGAATACTAGAAATCATCGTCTCAATTTCAGAAATTATAATTACTGTAATTTATCCTCTAATTCTCCAGGACCCATATCTTTTTCTGATTCGTGACGTAAAAATTACTCAATTCTGTTCATGTTTATACACAGAATTGGTAATGCATTACATCATGATTCATGGTCTCTGGAGGACAAACAAATTGATTATGATTTCTGTTTGTGAGGTGTTGATTTCTAGTTTTCTCTAAAACTAGGAAAACGCCATACATGCGTTGTTAGACGAGCGGATAGTAATAATATGGGTAAAAATGGGTGAAAACTGCTTCGAGTGGTACCAATTTAGCACATTTTATGTTTTATCTTAAAAATGGCTGACACGATCAAGTTGAAAATTTCCAGAAATGTGTATCAGAATATAATTCAACTTCACGCAAAATTTCATTTTTTTTGGAAAATGTAAATATTTTCTTTTTTTTCCGCTGTGTATTTTTGTATTTTTGAACGGGTATTTTTGAAATTTCTAAATCCCCCAAAAATAGTTATCACCCAATAATGCCACAAAACTACAGTTAGATACCAACTCTAACTCTACAGATCTAAGTTAGATGAGGAATCATATTGAAAAAAAGTTTGAAGTTGATAGCTGTACAAAACCTACAAAAAAACATAGAAAAAAAACCCATCAAAACAAACACCAATTTTTTTCAGTATGTCAAATTGAATATTAGCTAAAGCTTGCCTAATTAGAGAAATAAATATTGTCACTATTAATTAAAATCTAGTTTCAGGTTTGTGATGTCCCTCCATGTTCAGAAAAGTTTGTGGCGTACATTTTGAAATGTAACAAAACTGTCTGTTTGCGTTGCAGGATGCGTTGGTGTTCGCTGGTCGGGAACTGGAGCTGCAATTCAGGATGTCTCGCCCGTTGACGGACTTCATGGCGACACTACACAAGAACGGCGTCGAAGAAAAGCGACTGGGAAAGTTCGTGTCGCATTCCGTCGCGGATGACGACGTCGTCACGTTCCTGATAAGTTTCCCCGAGGAAGGCCAATACGGTCTGGATATCTACACGCGGGAGTTGGGCGGCAGTCAGTCACCCAACGGCAGCGGAGAGAAACACCTTCTAACGCACTGTTGCAAGTATCTTATCAATTCTTCCAAGAGGAACTAAGAAATTACAGGTACGGTGCAATCCGTTCAAATTGCGAAGTAAATGATGAGATGAACTTGTAATTCTGACAGACGTTTCCAAGTTGAAGAAAACCCGATTTTTTCGGTGAATCAAGTAAATTTGGAACTAGCTTGAGAGCTATGACGGAATCGTTGGAAGCTACTACGTAAAAGCTGTATTGAGTGAATGAAAGAAAAAAAGGTTTGCTGTACTAGATCTATATTACAGTTGATATCTACGCAAGTAGCTAGATGTACGCAATTATGAATAAATGCTCGACTAAAAGTTGACTCGTTGGATAAAATATATCGGTTTAATTTTTTAATTTAATTTCAACCTGAAAATGTGAAGCATAAAATGCTAGCTTTGAATCTCACTTTGACCTGACTGTCTAGCTCTTACAGTGTAAATGCAGAGACGTTGTCTACAGTTTCAAGTTTTACCATTCTATACAAACAGGGAATAACAAAACATGATACATTTTAAGGCACACATTTATTAAAAAGTTATATAAAACATCACATACTTCAGATTAATTACACCGGTACATATAATAAGATTGTAAATTAACGAGGAAAATGAACAAAAGTATTATTGTCTGTATTTGATACATTTTTTAAATTGGACCGTTGTTGGTGTATATTGTATAAGATATCACACTTAATATCAATGCCAACCTTTCACAGTATAATGTAACTAGATGTAATGAAATCTTGTAACAATTATAAATATTACGTTAAATATAAATAGTATAAAACACTAAGATTAAACAGAAAATCAACTAATGAAATCTCTGTGAATGTAATGTACAAGCGAGAGTGCAAGTCAATGCGGCAGCACTTACTACACGCACATACAATTGACAAATGTAGAGGCATACGCAGCTTTATTTGTGACTACATAATAATTTAAAAATGCATTGAAAATATATATTTTTTTATAGTCTTTACTAATTTAAGCTTTTCCAATCCCCATACTGACTGATATAGGTAATATACCGATACATAACTGTTATTATTATTTATACCGTATTCTAAATAGGCCTACTGTACTTGAAATTAATTTATAATGTTGTACTCTCTCCCATATAAACATGTAGGGTTGCCGATCGATAGAAAAGTTGCAACGATATCGAAATTTCAATATGAAAAATTGATCTTGATATATTTAAATTTTGAAATTTCCACTGATATTAGAAGTTTTTAAAACGATTCTGAAAACATGTTGTTCACGGTCAGGAAATAACGACGCAAGGCAAATGAACGTAGTTCATACGTATCTATGTTTGCTGCTCTGTATCTTTCATCAGACGTGGGGTCAAGTTTCAAGTTTCTCGCACGCAATACTAAATTCCCGGTAACTGCATATCATCGAGGTCACGCACAATTTTTCAATTTCTATTGATTAGTGTTTTGATACTGATTATTGAATATTCCAATCCAAAACTGAATCGAACTTGTAGAATATCGAAATCGAACGGCATCCCTACTTAAAAATCGAACATAGTAAACACTAATGTTATTAACTAAGGTTTCACTTTAATAGAAAGGTGCACTGGTAAATATAAGTTACACATTGTCTGAAAATTGCACATATTTGACAATAATATGAATTGTCGTATATTATGTACATTTGTTATTCTTATAATTCAGAGTTGAATAATGTATGTTTCTATTAAAATATTGTGTTCTTTAAATTAAACGATACCCACGTAATTGAAACAAAAAGCTATTTACATGTCATCACAGTTCATGAATAACAAAGATAGCTAAATCCTGACAGTAGTCACACCTCCTTGATCCTCACACATGCGTTCATTCATTGATTGTAGCTGGGAATTAAAGGGAAACCTGCCCATAGGATAACATTCTCAGAGTCAACATAACATATAAACGATCGCAATGACTTTCCGGATGAATTTATTGTAGTGTAACTGCTTCATAGTTCATACCATGCAAAGAAGTATCTTCTAAAATAGTGTCGGTCCATAATAAATACTCAGAATAATAGGCCTATGTTACATGATATTTGTATGTAATGGTACGCTGTGAGGTGAGAATTGATGGCATAAAATATGAGTGTTACTGTTGCATACAATTGATCTTTCCAACTTTGTTATTACAGTGAAACCTCTATCCATCATTTTTCAAGGGACCAGAAAAATAAAACAGGAAAATTCAGGAAAAACAGGAACATCCAGGAAAATTCAACATTGATTATAATATGAGTGGGGTGAGAAAAAAATGAATGATACAAGCAGGAAAACGATGGATCCGGGAACGATGCATAGAGGTTTCACTGTATATAATTTGACTCATTTGACTCAACTACTATTCAGTAGTTAACTTGTGAGTTGCAAACCGTATCCAAAAGAGATCTCGATGCCACAGAGATCTCAAAAAAAAATTCGTGAGATACATAATAAATGTGTTTCTCTGTGTAAAATAATCAAGTCTGAATAATGAATATACTCCAGGTCTAAATACATTAGCGTCATCATTAGTCTTTAGCTTAGAGATAAATATCTTTATAAATATTGAATTTATGTATTTCCTGCAACTAGTCGCTTCACTGTGGTTAAAAGAAGTACCGGCATTTACCTACGTCCTGCTTATTTAGTGATAGGGCCTCCTGATCACTAATTCTAATAACCTAGTTAAATTAAATACTGTTTCTTTGTTGACTTGAATAAAACTACTAACTAGGACTGCTTAAACAAACCTTCACTTGCTACCTTGTGTATAGTACGTATAAAACTTTAAAACCAACATGAACTGTAGGTTAGAACAATCACTTTTGTGCAACCAAATAGACCTACTGCACATTAGGTTCGTTACCCTACTGTGTACCGCATATCGATGTAACGCATATCGATACCGAGCATTTTTACTTACAAAAGCTACTAGTCTTATAAGAAGAATTGGGTAAAAGGGAAAGAGAGAAGAGCAGCTTACCGAGGTTCACAAGTAGATAGGCCTACTTATGGTGGTGTTGCAGCCATTGATAGAGCACATAGAGATGAAGTAACACAAGTTTTTGACGTTTCGGCTGTTGCCTTTATCACTGTAGAGTAGGTAATGAAGACTGCTTGTTCTCACGCAGTCTTCATGAACAAAGCAAGAACAAGCAGTCTTCATTACCTACTCTACAGTGATAAAGGCAACAGCCGAAACGTCAAAAACTTGTGTTACTTCATCTCTATGTGCTCTATCAACGGCTGCAACACCACCATAAGTAGGCCTATCTACTTGTGAACCTCGGTAAGCTGCTGTTCTCTTTCCCTTTTACCCAATTCTTATATCAAGCCTAAGGTTATTTTCCTATACACACACCAAGTCTTATAAGAAGTGTCACATATGACGTTGAACAACACTTACCACCTATGGTAAGGACATCACTCGCTACGATTTGCTCGCTGTGGTTCCGAAGATTGTTACTTACAACAGCCACATTGAATATCACTTACCACCAACGGTAAGGACAATCACACGCTACGTTTTGGTAGCTCCGTTGTGAAGAACATTACCGTGGCCAGAATTTCTCTTCCGAATCTCGACACCATCAACAAGACCGGTCAATAAATCTTCAATTTCAGCCGTTGTTTTTTGAAGTTGAGCATTATCCTTGCCACTGAACGAATCTAGAAAAGGTAGGATATGTTGAGCAAAGAATAACAGATGTGGTTATTACTGCAACGAAGTATAAAACTCCAAGTACAGGTAATTATTATGATCAGTTTAAGTGGTTATGGACAACAAACTTGAAAGTAATGGCATTCAAACTTGAATATCCGTATCAAAAGAAGTGTTTCTGCTATATACTATCTATTAGGTCTTTGTATTTTTGGAATATTTTGGCAATATCTCAGTTTACAGCATTTGAAAATCTAATTTAATTGCAGTTGACAATCTTCTTTACTAGCTCAAAAAATGGATTATTATACAGTGAAACCTCTATCCATCGTTTTTCAAAAGACCCGGAAAATGAACCATCCATCCAGGAAAATTTAGCATTGATTACATGGGAGTAGGGTGAGAAAAAATGAATGATACAACCAGGAAAACGATGGATCCGGGAACGATGCAGCGAGGTTTCACAGTGGACGGAACTACAGATGATCGTATTGCCAGTCTCAACTTAGCCTATAGGCTTACCACAATTTACGCAACCGAGAAAAAAAATTGAAAAATTTGGAGAAGCGTCCAGTTACGGTAGTTTACTCTTACTGGATATATTTTCAACACTCATGCAAGTAATTTTATCTACAATTTAACACCAATTTTCTCAATTTTCGAAATACTAACCGTCAACAGAGAAGTTTGAAGAGAGCATTTTCTGAAGTCTATCCAAAATTTGATCCAGATCTTCGTGTAGTTCTTTCAGTTTCTTCTCCGAGGTCGGATGAGTCGTTTCAACTAAAGACCCTCGATCCTGAAGCCACGTTGTCAACCCATTAGGGTGTGCGGTCGAGCCGATTGTCTCTCTGTTCCCAAGCCAAGTACTTATATCTCCGACCGAACACTCGGAAAGGCTGGCCAATGGCGACACAGGTTTCTCGTCATCGTGGAGTGAATGCAGGCTAGTATCGTTGAGATTTCTCGGCGTCATTAGCAGTTTCTTGTTTTCCATCGAGATCCTCGACTCGTCTTCTTGTTTCATGATCGGACTGATGTCGTCCAGACCGGGGCCAGACAGCTTACCTCGATGACCTTTTCGGTGAGTTGCTGTTATCAACGGAGTACTTTCCAGGTTCACCAGATGCCGTGGAACAACACTGGGATTCATTTTCAAGAGATGCAGCTACAATTATGAAAACATACATATTTTATAGAGTTGGTAGTATTGTATTTTAGTAGCATTTCAGCGGTACACCTGTTTACTGGTACAATGACATTACATTTGACACACAAAGGTTAAACAAATTTGCCATGCGAGTAATGTAAGATGTATAATATATTGGCGGTGCGGTCTCAAATAATTCCATATCAAATCGCCTTGAAAAGCAACAAAAATTACTTTGTAACAAGCAGGTTTTTATGACACTTATGAAGAAATTACAATGTTTTATTGACTTTCGTAGTATCTATCTCGTAAGTAAGTGGTGGACAAGTTACAGATTTTCGATGTTTAATGTTCATATGCTACATGTTTCCGAATGTTAATCACTCATCAGTCATCACATTTTTTTCGGAACTCGTTATTTCTCGATTTTGAAGACGTAAATGTTGAAAATCTATTTGCGTCTTAGCAATTTACAATCGAGCACTGTATACAACCCACGTACCTTGAGATCTTTCAATCGCCGGACCTGTGCTTCAACGAGGGCTCGATGCTCCTGCAGGTATTCTTCTACGTGACCAACGCCATCTTTCATAATCAACTTGTCAATATTCTGTAATTGTCTGCAAAGAAGATATTATATTATTAGAAAAGCATGTCATAGATTACACTTCAATTCATACAACGTAACTGGAATAGTTTACATATACAGTGAAACCTCTATGCATCGTTCCCGGATCCATCGTTTTCCTGCATGTATCATTCATTTCTTCTCGCCCCAATCACATATAATCAATATTTAATTTTTCTGGATGGATTGTTTTCCTGCATGGATGGTTTTATTTTCCTGGTCCCTTGAAAAACGATGGATAGAGGTTTCACTGTAGACGATGATTGATGATTATCGTTTGCTTAACGACCCCACCAACAGCTAGGTTATACGAGGGTACGAATGAGCAGGTGATGATGTAGGCATGAAGTGATGATAAGTGAAAGGACGTTTACAAAATCCCACGCCCAACGGTGACTTCAGTTTCTAAAATTGTGCCTTATTTGACTGGGCCAGGGAGGGCAGCGTTTACATTTGGTCGTCATTCTTTTCTCAGTAGTCATCAAGTGCGATACTACAGGCTCAGGCTCTACGAATAGAGCTTGGCACTTGAAAAATCTCATAATGTATGAGGGATACAACAGTAGGTTAAGAAACAAAACTTACTGTACATATGATAAAAGTGTGGAATTTAGGAAATTTTCAAGCTAAGGGACGAATATTTGTTGCATGTATCTACGAAATAAGGACTTGTCTACCAAAATAACAAACACTAATATCACTGTATCTGTATAACTTTTCTGGGGTATTACAATTTTTCAGGTTGGGGGTTACGGCAAGAATGCAACTGCATTTTTTAAAAGCTTTTGATCATTGAACTTCAAGCGAAATTATGTAATTATCAAAGTTTTTACATTTGGTAAAATTACTGAGACACTGAGCATGCCTATTTGTTGTGTTTTTTTTCTAACCTCTCTCACTAGCCTAACTGACATATAATACCCTCCAGCAGCCCCCCTCCCCAACAATGGCATCAACCTACCACCCTAACCTAACCAACAAAAATCACCCCCTCCAGCACCACCCCCCTCCCAAACAACATCAGATTCAAGACAGTTTAAAAATTATAAAAACCAATAATTCTCAACCTCCCGCAACTTTTTCTTAAAGATATAAACAAGATCTTTCAGCAAACACCAAAAAATCGAAAATCAATTTTGGCGATGCTCAGTGTCACAGTAAAATTACCTTAAGCCTGATTTACACGGTCCAAGTTTTCATACAAGTCCTTGGATTCAAGGGTTGATTACAAGTTCTTGGATCGTCTAAATGGACAACTTGAAGCAAAAAGCTTCTATTCAACCCTGGAATTCGACCTTTCATCCAAGTCATTTTGTTTAGAAAATTCCTATATTTCGTTCAACCTTTGATGAAACCAACCAATCAGAGGCTTTGACGTCACACAAGTCTGGCGCGCATGCGCACTTGACAGCGACCGCTCGGTCTCCCGCCATATCTGATTGTCAGTCAGCTGATACAAGTCATCCAGATACTCGATTAGCATGTTCAACTATTGGGATTAATGTGCCATGTATGGCCTTCAATAGATTGGACTGTGTAGACAGGCGTTCATGTTGCATCCTAGTTGCTGCCAAAGTACTATGACCAACCCTTGAATCCACGGACTTGGATGAAAACTTGGACCGTGTAAATCAGGCTTTACACTTATTCAGCTGATACTTTTTCAACTTTTTCTCGACATAATTATGCGTGCAGGAGCTAACCTGTTGTCGCGTTCGAGGTGAGAGATGATGCTCTGAAGCTCGGTGCACGGCTGTATCTCCCGCGGCACTCGTACTCCGTGCAGTATCGTGTGAGACGACAGCTCACTGTGGTCGAGCAGGCGATCGTTTTCGCTC
This sequence comes from Brachyptera putata, assembly GCA_907164805.1. NCBI lineage: Eukaryota > Metazoa > Arthropoda > Insecta > Plecoptera > Taeniopterygidae > Brachyptera > Brachyptera putata. Next base: position 56,692,050 of record OU015462.1, read on the forward strand.
AAACGGTCGACTCCGGGCGTTGCGGCACCGCCCAACCTGCTGCACAACAACAACCACGAGTAAGCAGCGGCAATAGTTCAACGTCATCTTTATTGAAAAAATTCATTCTGGGTTCAACAACGCACTGTACTGATGATTAAAATCTATTTGCATCAGCAATGATAAATGAGATGATAGGATGGTGAGATGAAAGGTTATTTTATCTAGGGTTGCCCTTTGAAATGATTTTCATGATCGATGATCATTGGCTTCATATCGATAATCAACTTGAAAAATAATCGATGTTTCAGATGAGTGTCGATAATCAACTTGAAGTGATTGATAATCAATTATATCGATTATCAATTTGAATAGCATGTGACCCATAGAGTTATTATAGTGGTGTCAGTTTCTCCTTCCTCTCTTCCCTTCCCTAACACCATAAATCACACCACTTCCAACATTGATGTTATTGACAAGCAGTTCACTTTGAACACCAAAAGTGTCCACCAATCGTGTTACAGAAATATTCCCGCCTTACTCTTTCATTGGATAATTTTGGAAGTAAACACTAAACAATCATATAAAAATGATGAAATACACGTTGATTGTCGATTTAATCAATTAAATCGATATATTGATACTGTACTAATTACATTCGATTATTATATCAAACAAGTGATTATCGATACATATCGATATATCGAATATCAACTGGCAACCCTAGTTTTATCAGATGTTTTTTGGACGCGTGGAAGGAGTTGGTTGTGGTCAGTGGTCAACACACCATGCCAGCGTCAACATGAATAGCAGACAGAAACCACGAAAACCTCTGTCCAGACATTCGGCCCCGGTCTCCTGAATGACGGTTCGGTATGCTAGCTACTCTTGAATAGCGTGCTCGTGAAGAACTTTAAAAAAACTCACTCGATTTTATGAGGCATTTCGCACGGTTGAACTGGAAGGTAGTTCAGATTTGTCATTGGTCTGGAACGGCACAATTTATTCTTCAGTATTTTGAAAAAGGCTATCGTTGATTCCTTTGAAGATATCTGCAAATATTACAATTGGTTAATTACCTAAATTGAATAATCAAGTCTTAGCAATCATGGGTTGATAATGAATACAAAATAACTAGGCAATGTCAGATTGCCAATTCTTTGGATTCTTACTTTACACCATCAGTAGAGAATAAAGAGTTAGGGAAGAACTTTATAGCTACGATGAGCCAACTGCTATGTGAAGAATTGGTCAACCGACGTCTCCAGATAACCTGTAGTTCAACATCTAGTTAGCTTTAGCAAGATCAATTTGACATACTGAAAAAAATTGGTGTTCGTTTTTTTTTCCCTATGTTTTTTTGTCAGTTCTCCACAGGTCAAACGGCTACAGCTATCAACTTCAAACTTTTTTTCAATATGGTTGCTCATCTAACTTAGATCTGTAAAGTTTTGTGGCTTTATCGGGGGGTCACTTTTTTTCTATTAATTTTAGAAATTTCAAAAATACCCATTAGAATAACACAGCGGAAAAAGAAGAGAATACTTTTATTTTCCAAAAAAATGAAATTTTGCGTGAAGTTGAATTACATTTTGATACACACTTCTAAAAAATTTCAGCTCGATTGGGTCAGCCATTTTGAAGAAAAAACATATAATGTGCTAAATTGGTACCACTCGAAGCAGTTTTTAGTTTTTACCCTTTTTCACTCATACTATTACTATTCGCTCGTCTAACAACGCATATCTGGCGTTTTCCTAGTATGTACACAGTGCCACTGTACAAAACTCTGATTTAAATTACGCTTTCTCTCGCTTACTACAGGTGAGCGTACGTAGTCCCAATGAGCAATTTACTATTTTGTATTGTTCGCGCAAAAGTCATTGCCAAAAGTATTCGGATATGTGGCGTCTTGCGATACAAAGATTAGATATTGAACTACAGTGAAACCTCTGCATCGTTCCCGGATCCACCGTTTACCCGCTTCTATCATTCATTTTTCCCACCCCACTCTCATATAATCAATGTCAAATTTTCCTGCATGGATGGTTTAATTTACTGGTCCATTGAAAAACGATGGATAGAGGTTTCACTGTATACCAATAACCTTAAAAAAACAAGCAAAGAGAATTTAACATGGGGGTAATTATCTCTCCTAATCCTTTATTCTAAGCCATCAGTTAGGCCTACATAGTGACCCACCAATCACAATATTCACTAATAAACTGAAAAACTCGAACCAAGTTTTAGCAATCGGATCACTGAAATGAATTAATCCACTTATACCACGGTCTAGAATAGAGAGGTCTTGTTTCTGGCTACCTTGGTGCGTTGGGAGGCTGATATCAAGAGTGCTGCTAGTTCCACTAAATCCGTGCGGACCGCTAGATGAACAGAGGCCAGTCACATGGACAAGTTGACGTTTGACAGCTGACGTCTTACCGCCAACAATGACGTACATTCGGTGCGCGCATGCGTGGCCCACTGGCCTCCTGTCACCGAGCGTTCCGCACGGATTCTGGTGGAACTAGCAGCACTGTTGGTATCAGCCGAAATTGCTTCGATATTAGGAAAACGCCATATATGCATTGTTAGACAAGCGGATAGTAATAGTATGGGTGAAAATGGGTAAAAACTGCTTCGAGTGGTACCAATTTAGCCCATTTCATGTTTTTTCTTCAGAATGGATGACCTGATCAAGCTGAAAATTTCCAGAAATATGTATCAAAATGTAATTCAACTTCACGCAAAATTTCATTTTTTTGGAAAATAAAAATATTTCCTTTATTTTTCTGCTGTGTTATTCTAATGAGTATTTTTGAAATTTCTAAAATTCATAAAGAAAAAAGTTAGCACCCGATAATGCCACAAAACTATACAGGTCTAAGTTAGATGAGGAACCATATTTTAAAAAAGTTTCAAGTCGATAGCTGTAGCCGTTTGACCTGTGGAGAACCGACAAAAAAACATAAAAAAAAAAAAAAAAAAATGAAAACGAACACCAATTTTTTTTAGTAGGCCTACGTCGAACTGAATCCTCGCTAAAGCTCGTCTAACAAAACCACTCTATTCTAGACCGTGACTTATACCCTGGAAAATATCACTCACCCGACAGCAATGCTCTTCCATTGGATGTTTTAGTTTATGCCGTTTGCTCAACTTGCCCGTAAAGAAGCATGTTTGGCATTGGTCGTACTTGAAACAATGGAGACAGTGATAGCGTAGACCCTTGATCGGATATATTTTGCAAACACTACATTTCACTCCATGGTAAACTGAAAGAATAATGCATGTTTTAAATCTACATTGATTTTTTCTGCTTGAGGATTCAAGAATTTAGCAATCAATGAAATAAGCTATCAACTTGATATACCACAAAACCATGTTTTTGGGAAGGCTTTGGGTTTGAGGATATTTCGATATGTTTACAATCATGTTCTATTTAACAATTTCTCACTGAACGTTATTTTTCAGAGCACTTGGCTAACTGCACAGTATTTCCCAAAATACGCACAATATTGAAAACACTGAGCTATATTGGATAAAATATCATCTTCATGTTCAAACATAAAATTTATTAGAAAAACCAAAGATCAAGTTGAAAAGAATATATCCACTATATACCCGTTTCCTCGAGTGATTTCCTGAAATCCGGTGTAGGCCTACACTTCCCATAAAATCCCCTGAAATCACTTGAAATCTCCTTGAATCCCTGAAATCTCTTGAAGTCCCTGAAATCTCTTGAAAGCCCTATGAAATCCCTGAAATCTTTTGAAATCTCTTGAAATCCATTAAATCACTTGAAATCTCCTTGAAGTCCCTGAAATCTCTCGAAAACCCTATGAAATACCCTGAAATCTTTTGAAATCTCTTGAAATCCCTGAAATCTCTTGAAATCACTTGAAATCCCTGAAATCACTTCAAATCCCTGAAATCACTTGAAATCCCTGATATCACTTGAAATCTTTTGAAATCCCTTTAATCTCTTAAAATCCCTGAAATCACCTGAAATCACTTGAAATCTCTTGAAATCCCTGAAATCACTTGAAATACATGACATTACTTGAAATCTCTTGAAATCACCTGAAATCGGGTGTACACCAAATTTGCGAATGGTAAACCCGTTGGGTTTTCTCTATAAATATATGCCTATTAATATGATAGTAGACTGTAGATACATATAGGCCTACATGAAGCAGATAGGCCTTAGCCCTTGACTATTTTTTTATTTAATGTTGCTTAACGACCCCACCAACAGCTAGGTTATACGGGGGTACGAATGAGCGGATGATAACAAAACGATGAAGTGATGATAGGTGAAAGGACGATTACAATAATCCATGCCTTATGCGGGACTCGAACCCACGCCCGACGGTGACCTCAGTTACTACCGCTTAGCCACCGGGGCGGCACTATTTGCTAGGTAATTGTTATCGAGTTCCTGTACCTGACACTGATGCCTGAAGTCGGTACAACGTGGATAGCCACACTAACAGCTGGGGCTCCTGGTGAAGCCAGTCAACGAAACCGTCTTCCGTCATGCCGAGAGTACCTTGCAACTGAAACAAACAACACACCTCGTACCGAGTTGGTCCGACTTCTTTTTCAAGCAGATAATCGGAGGTTAACGTAATTTTTACGCTCGACGGCAGAAATATGATGTCACAATTTAATAGGTTACCTGAATCAGTGAAAAAGGTAAACACTGTTGGTAGTTTCAGAAGAGAATGTATGATGGTTATAAAAGAAGACAGGTTAAATCCCGAAGGGTATGAAAAATGTAATAAAAACTACTGGGACCCCTTGAGTGCATATTAAATTAATCATTTGTTTTTCTCTATATTGTTTTTGATGTCAAAATAGATTATTGTATCGATTCATTTTAATGTATTATATTTAGATATATAGGTAATATCCTATATGATATTAGATATATATAAGTATTTTAGAAATAAGTTAAGTTTAGTGTTTTATTAAATGTAAAGTGAAGTTGAATAATTATGTAAATAGCAGCATGCTAATAAAGTTTGCTTACTACTGAAGGGTTGTGGTCCGGGAAACGTGAGCAATATTGGTTACATGTATTTATACTAGGCAAACGCAGGATGTGCGTTGTACGATGAGCGAGATGTCTATATAAAGTATAATCGAAAACTCTACAAACCTTGATCATTTGAAATGAACTTCATCTGATGTCAATGAATCTAGAAAGCCGTGACTTCGACAATGCAACATTTTTCAACTAATATTTCTATCTTTCCGATGAATAAAATACATTTATTATATTATTTTCTCCAAAACGGCTGGTCCGAATATCAAACCAAATTTTTATTCATGTACCGGTATATTATTCTTGTGTTCACATTTGTGGAAAATTTGAATCATATTGAAGAGATTTTTTTTTCAATTTTTTCCCGCCCAGCCAAATCTTATGGGTTTTTTAGAAACTTCTAAATGATGTTTCTCAAAAATGGTCCTACCGATTAGACCTCAAAACTATACAGTTCTAAGTTGGATAAGTTTGCATATAAAAAAAAAGTTTCATGTCGATCGGTCAAACCCTGCGACCTGTGCAGTGTTAACAAACAAACAAACAAAAAAAAACGCACAGACAAAGCTCCGTAAGACTTGAGTGAAAATCTTCGCTACGCTCATCTAAAAAAGGGTTACCTCCGAAGCAAAACGTGGCAAATTCGGTAATGTAATGGTATGTGTCTTTGGTGCTAGAGGCAAGGGTTTGAAATTTGAATCCATCCCCGCTTTCTTTTATTTAGGCCTAGGCCCTATAAAATTATAAAAATTCTTCTGTTTTTTTGACCATGGATCATGAGATACGACAGTTTGTTTTGTATTTAATTAATTTTTTGCCTCAGTTTTTTTTTCTTCGAACTGTTCGGAATTATCCGTGTTTTCTATGTCATCACGTTCTAGCCATCGGCCAAGTTATCCAGAATCAGGAGGCACGTACTGGCCATAAGGCCACACCGGCCATTGACCCCCACAGTTATAAGGATTTTTTCTTCACATATTCACATATATGAGATATGCATATGAGATACTTTTTTCATATAAGTATTTTTAAATAAATATATTAATAAATAAATATATTTTCGTATATGCATATGAGATACTTTTTTATAATACTTTCGGTGCTGGCTGAATTCATGTACAGTACATTGTTGTTCCACTAGCTGTTAAGCTCATGTATTTGTATATGTGACTACGGTAATAATGAAAATTAAGCTGTCATAATTATCATTTTCCGATGTATTTATAATAGGTATATCGGGGAAGCATTTTCTTAGAGTTCCACATAGACAGTAATAAATAATAATACAGATTTGCAGCTGGTGTTTGTGTTATTTTGTTGTAATTTTGATTCCCAATACAATGCGGAGAATTGCATCAGCCGTAATCACAGCGCCCTAATGAAAGCATTTTAAGACTTGCAAGTTGATACAACACTTCTCTCCATTTAGAACAGAACAGTCTGTCGTGTAGGTTGAAGGTGAATGGTCGTTAGCCGCGTTATCAAAGGGCGTTATCGGAGCCCATTTATGACGCACTATCAATGATGATATTCTTTATAAATTATATTCTATTTAATTTACATTATTGTAATATGTTCTTACTCATAATACAGCGTCATTAGTGATGGATTAATTTAGCGTTTTATTTGCTTGGAACAGTCATTCAGCAAAATTAGCCTCCTTACCACTCTAAAGAATATAGGCCTATGTATTTGAGAAATCTCCTGTAGTTCCCAAAACCTGTAGAGTCCTGTAAAAAAAAACTGTAATTTTGGGTAAGTTCCTCAAATAAAGGAACTAGTACCAATTCCCATTACTCAAACTATAAAGGAACTAGTTATCATTCCTCAGAAAAAAAAAGGAATTCAAAGATCCCCAAAAAAAACAAGTTGAAAGTTACCGGCGCGGAGTTTTTTTTCGAATTTGGAAGAGTAGTTTCATGGGTTTTCAATTTCAATTTCGTTCCTTGTTACCGATAAAAAGGAACGTGATTCCGTTATAAGTTCCTTCTTAATAATAGGAACGCGTTCTCATTAAAATTCCCGAAAAAGGAACACGTTCCTTCCGTTAAGTTTCTACCCAAGTCTGCAGGGAATACCCTAACTTGAGTAATTGGTTATGTTAGGTTAGGTTACGTCAGGTGATACCACGAGTGTTACTGGTACATCGTGTTAGGTTAGTTTAGAAACTCACATTTGTAAAACAACTTGTTGCAGTCGCTGGAATTAGGTGATTTCCAAACGAATGGGATTCAGATAGGAACTCGGCAATTTCAGTCATTTTGTTGAGCAGACTGGAAAACTTCTTCTGCGACATGCAGTTGTTGTGATCGGCAAACTGATGGAAGAAATACTGATACTTTTCTTGCAACCTCGATGAGCTGAGCATAGCCAGGCAGACTTTAGCTGACACCACGGGCACGGCATTATTCTTCCCCTTGCTGAAGAGAAAAACATGTACGACCATATGAGTATTTGAATATTTAAAGACCAGAAAAGTCGTACTTTCTGACCTTTTATTCATTTTTTAATATTGACCATTAACATCGACACCTGGAATTGGACACCACTGAAAACTAGACACCAACTAATTGTTTCCCAACTAAGGCTAAGGATGATAATTTAGGATTGTTTGCATAGTGAACCACAAGGGCGATCATACCACCTCATTCTGACTTTCTGTCCTAATGTATCTTAATTTACCAATTAATACCAATTTAACTCAATTAATACCAATATTTTTGAAGTAACTAATAACAGAACAAAAGAATGAAATCATGATACATAATGTTCATTGTCAACTATTTCATTCCATTTACATGAATACTCTACAATTTTATCTTAAATAACTCTAGAGAATGGTGACACCTTGCAATAGCCCTGTAAGGGTGCCCATATAGGTAATAGAGAAACTATGTGGTAGGCATGAAAATAGTTTTTGTTTCTCAATATCTCTTACGGTTCACACGTTATTGCGAAGGAATAAAACAATGTTCTACGAACGCCATTCTTGCTTGGCATTAAATGAGTGTCAACGACCTCTTTGTGTTTTCATATAGGCCTACCGGTCATTGATAGGCTGAAAGTTGAAATGAAAATCATTTCACCAGGAAACAAAAATATAAATACGTACAAGTTACTTCAGTAGGCCAATACAATCACAATGTTAGGGATGACATCGGGTAATAGATTTGGCATCAGTTAACCAGTTTAAAACCTGGATAATAATTGAATAACATTGCTCGTTAGTTGCAAAGGGAATCTTTAATCTGACTTGAGTTGCTCGAGTTTACTACGTCGGTCTGACTTTGACGAGAGCTGTTGAACTTGGAAGAATCGTTTGCGAGTCTTGAAACGTCAGGCCCAAGCTTTAAGAGAAGCGGGCAATACGACGACAGCGAGACGAGTAAAGAAGGTCATTGTTGGTTTCTCATGAATAGTTTCACTCCGTAGTGGCGTACCATAACCATAGGCTACACTAAAGAGATACAAACACAGTTCACCCAACGGTAAATTAAGATTTATCCCCACTCCTTTGTCTCTACCCTCCCCACACCTCTTACCCTGTACTAGTACAAATCACCGCTAAGAGTGCTGAAAAACCGTTTCGGCAATCGTGCTTCAATCGTATCCCCACTCTTATCCCCACTCCTTTGTCTCTACCCTCCCCACACCCTTTACTCTGTACTAGTACCGTCAATCACCGCTTAGAGTGCTGAAAAACCGTTTCGGCGATCGTGCCGATGGATGCCGTGAACTTGACTGCTAGCAGTGCTCTAGGAATGTGTAGTGATGGTTGAAGTAACTCCAGGTTATAATGAAAGGGTTTTGAATCTCGCGAAGTAACTTACATGGGACGTCTTGAGTATCTCTTTGGTCAATGCCATGACTTTCTCATTAATGCTACAAAATGAAATAAATTCAAACTGGGAAAAGTGGCGATTCCGCAGAAAAAAAGCAGGTTAAGAAAACAGATTTGATTATTTTGGTTGCTTGCGATTGAAAGAAAAAACTGAAGCCCAGAATCCAATGTAATTCCTAAACAAAATGATTGATAGCCCTACTTATTAATAACCAGGAGGCCTAGCTTCGTAGCTTTTAAATATAGATTTAGATCAAACACAATAGGGCTAACACAATGGTCTGTAGAACTAGTTAATAGGATCAATAATCTAGCCCGACGATAAAAAAGATTACCGTAAGCCTAGATATATGAAAAATAATATTATTTAAGGATACAACTGTAGGTTTAACTACGAATAAAAGGGTCTAGGTCTCATCTACATACTGTATATGTATTGATGCTGAAAGATTTCATTTTGATGCTGAAAACATTCATTTTATACATACCTGTCATAAATATGAAGTAAGAAATCAATCATTATTCCAGTAGATACATCAACATCAAGATTGCACTGGTTCTCTTTCTTAGCTGCAAAGAATATGTCGTAGATGACGGCTTCTAGATCAGCATACTCGAGAGCAACTTCGTTTTCCGTTGTATGGAGGTGATGACGATTGAACACGCCAGCGATAAGACCAAGACGGACATTCTCCACTAAAAAGTCAAGATTAATAATTTTCATTGTGATTTCATACATAGGTTAGCGTATCTTAGATTAGTCCACCAACAGTGTACAACATACTTACAGAAGTTGGTAATAATGCACTGGTGAATTAAGAAGAAAAGAGTGAAAATATAATGTAAAATATCAACTCACTAAAGAGAGTACTCTGTAAAAGCCGCAATTTGGCGGCCATTCTATACGCTGCATACTTGATAACGTTGCACTCGTTCAGCAGAGTTCGTTTCTCCTTGATCATGGGGATATCCCAAAATGTTGTTCTAGCTGATGATCTGCAAACAAATAATAAACAACAATACGCTTAACAATACATACAATATTTCCAACTAGGCCTATTTTACCAACGAGTAGGCGTAGGCTCAGGGCCGGCTCGTGATGTTTTTGCGCCCTGGGCGACATGAGTAGATTTTATAAATTCGAGAGAGAAGCTTGAGACTATACGCGATCCTAGTTTGCCGATCGCGATGGTGATGGAAGGGGGCAGCGGGCAGGGGATATTAGTGGAAAAGAAAATGTCATATACGAACAGTGGTGCAAAGGCCCGTTAATGCGAAGCCGGCGACCCGCGGGGGGGGGGGCAGAGGGGAAGGCCCCCTTCTGTCCCCGCAGGGATTTTTAAAAATTACACCTTTTTAATATGGTTTACCGTGTTTCAGATGAGATTTTGATGTCCAAATTTATTTTTCAATAGAACTAGAGATGTCTAACTGATATTTGCCAATCACAGGTACTGTTACTACAGAGTTCCATTCCCCGGGCAAGGACTCAATTGTGAGCCCCCAAACTAGGTGTGCATAGTGAAAGTGAATTTGCAAGTGAATTGAATTGAATATTGAGGTTTTACGGCGCGTCAACGGCGAGGTTATATTGCGCCGGGTAAATATGCAGGGAAATTTTTTAAATGTTCTCTTTTTATAGGCCTATACGACTCTACGAGTTTTGAGAACTACACGAAATTTCTGGAAGTCATGGATTCTTTAGCGTGAACGCAATGTGGAAAACGTCCTAGACAGCGCTAGTTCGCGCTAAGCAGTCGTATTCAATTCATATATAATTCGAGAACGTATTTTGCCATTGAAGCGCCAGTATATTTTTGCGCCCCTGGAAATGTTGCGCCCTGGGCAGCCGCCCAGGTCGCCCAGTCCACGGGCCGGCCCTGCGTAGGCTCCACCACTATTGAGTTCTAAACTCAACGCTACCACTAAAACCTAGACATATTTCAACAGTTGCACAGACGACACCAGATTTCAAGCAATGGTATTCTGTTTACTCAATACATACTTTTATTTATTTATATTGGGTTTAATGACGCATTGTACTAAAGAATGTTGGTGAATGTTGAAGAAGGTATGTTGGTGTCGAAGAATGTTGGTCGTGGCCTGTTATTAAGGAATCATTGCAGTATTGATCTGAACAACAGAGTGAAACGACAAAAAAAAACTGTCAGGTTGGTCGACCATGACGAGAACCAAACACCGGTCTCCTGAATGACGGTTCGTTGACGTTCGAATGACAACTCGCCGCAGTTCGTTACATACCTTTCCACCCCTACCATTGTGCCTACACTGGATAACCTGGATAACTCTTGTGCCTACACTGGATAACCATTCCAACATGGGCCTATGTGACAAATTATTCAATTAATTGTAATAACACCATATTATGCATTTAATAGGGGCCCTAGATAGGTGGGCCATACCATCGAGTTTGTAACGTTAACACTACAATCTCCACGGCCATAACACATATTTCAATTTTTAGTTACTTAAGGAATAATCCCAGTATTCGCTTCAACAAATTGGCAGTCCAGTGCACAGAACAAGAACAATTACTTTGAACAATGACTAGGCCTACACTCATTGCTCAACTTGTCTTTCAGAATGGTCAACCATGGCAGAAAACGTGCCCTGTTTCGATGCTTAGTCTCCGCATTGACTTTATAATAACTATGTTAATGTTTTCCTGAATGACAGTTCCGATTGACTGATTGTTAGATTCAAGGAGCATCAACAGCAAAGGTTATTTTGCACTGACAGATCAGATTCAGTGTAATAGTGACTGATTAATTCGCCTCAGTACTGAGCACATAAATATCTTTGATCTATGGCCTCAGTAACTTGAATAAATTGATCAACGACTAGGACTATACTTACACTGCTTACGAGAGCTAGGCAGGCTACAGTAGGGCCTACTAGGACTACGTCAACATTGGGCCTTGTCTACATGAATAGGGCCAGGCTTGAGCCAGATTAAAGTATTAGCAAACATTAGTTAGATCTAGCTCATATAGTTTGTTGTCTGCAAACTCAGTGCCTAGGCTACTCAGTGGCACGGCCATTGACTTCATAATAATGCCAGATCAATAATTCAAATTTATTTTAGGTTATGGTTTGAGTTAACCTAGGCCTAATCTCAATCTGTATGGTTATGCATTTTACTTACGATGTCATTTTTGAATTGTAAACACTCTTTACTGCTTCCACGATTAGGTTCACTTAAAGTGGAATAGAACAAAACTACATATAGTTAGACCTGCATATCATTAGTGGTTGAAAAAACAAACAATATTAACTGAGTGTTTTGAGTCAACTTTTAAAATGCAACGGTTATTTTATTTCCCGCGACCCGCATTTAATTAAGTAGGTCACCGCCTCCTAGTCGGGAACGTGGATTGAGCGAACTCTAAAAGGCAGTGGTCAATTAACCAACCACCGCTGATGAAATGAACATTTTGTATTCATTTGAACATTTTTTTTTTTCAAAACGGCCGGCTATCATGGTCCAGCTATCATGGTATCGGATCACGGTCCGATATTTATATTTAAATGTGTCTTGAGGTTCAGGAAAATTCTCAATGTTTTGGAAGAAATTTGTATCTAACTTTTCAACCCTGCCCTGCCTAATCTCATGGGATGTTTCAAATTATTGTAAAGAATTACTCCAAAGTGTTACGGGGATTTTCTAATTTTCAATATAATTTTCCGAAAACAGTTCCAAACCGATTTTGATCAAAACCATTACCAATATGTTCTGGTAGGCCTATAGTACTATAATGTCCAGACCGTTCGGGAGACGAGGAGAATTTCGAACCCAGTTCGATCCCCGCCGCCATCCATCTTTACAGCGTTTTTTCGTGGTTTTCTCTGTGTAGCCTAGGATAATGCCGGGATGGTTCCCACAATATAGGCCACGGCCGCTTTCTACCCACCATCCATCCTTCCCCTTACCCAAGAAACCTTCATCTCATCATCTCATCATCCCATCATCTCATAATCATCCATCCGACGCCAATAGATCTTCGCTGTCATTACAGTACGTCGTTAAATCCAATACAACGAGCGTGAAAAAAATAATAATGATAATGTCCAGAAGTCAGTCAAGTTGATAGTTTAATTTGTCTGATATTCACACACAAACACACACTCGTAACATTAATGCCTATCAGAAGGCCTATCTGAGATGGAATCTTTGCTATATGCTCGGCTAAAAACGAAAACCAACACAATTTATTCAAATTTGGTACGCCATTTAAAGTGAGACAATGAAGTGGGGTCTATACTATTTTCAGATTTATTTTTCACATAATTGAATATTGATTATGTTAATGCGTATTATAAATATATAATATTATAATACACATAATAAAAAGTACAAACATCGAGAGAATCAGCTTGGTACCTTTAATGTGATAGTAAATTCAGAATGAACACCTCCGTTTCTGGAAAAATAAAAATTTTACTATTCATATTTAACAATAGAAATCATAACAAAAATAGTGAAAATATAAGATTTTAATGGTAAACACTGAAAGACTGGATAGTTTAAAAGCAGGTTTAGTTTAAATTTTTTTTTTTACGGCTGTTTGTGTTACTGACCGGTGAATACCCTAAACAAATTGATCAAATTCACTCCTACGAGTTTATGCAAGACCACACAAAAAAAGCTTGCAGTAAAGGCAATATAAACTCACAATAAATTCCTGGTGATTGACTCAATTTCACAACGGTAGTATCTTTGAGCAAGAATGAAACGTTATCTGATTCCATTATATAATATATTAGGCCTATTACTTTTTATACCAGTAATCAAACCGGAGTTTGGAATTATCATTATATAGTTAGATGAGCGTAGCGAAGACTTTCATTTCGAATACCGAAACAGAATGGGCTTCGTTTTTTTTTGTAATTTTGTAAAAAATGACTGATCGACTCCAAACTTTGTTTGAATATTGGTGTCACACCAGAATAGGTTGGGTTTGTTTTTCAGGAAAATCGGTTGAACGGTTTTTCCGAGAAAAATTGAAAGTTTGGAAAATCCCCATAAGAGTAGGGGTCTAACCAAGGGGGAAAATACTTACAAAATGAAAATTCTTCAGAAGCTTTCAAATTCATACAGAATATGAAAACAACCATCATACACATTTTCGATAACTTGTTCAACAATCAGATGAGATATAACGAAGAGAACGCAATAAAAGTTAACATTTCATCGAATATCAGGATCAAAACGTAATGCAAAGTGTAAATGCGACAGATTGCTCTATAAATAGCAACAAGTTGCAGGTATAAGGTTTTTGAACGTTTGAAGTAATCCAAGATATAAACTAAGCAAACGCGGAATATGCGTTGTACGATGAGTGAGATGTCTATATATAAAGTATAATCTAAAACTCTACACACCTTGATCATATAAAATATATTTCATTCGATACCAACGAATCTAAGGTGCCGTGGATCTATCACTGCAACATTTTTCTGCTATTATTTCTATCGATTCGATGAATAAAGAAGATGTATAACATTATTTTCTTCGAAACGGCTGGTCCGAATTGCATTTAAATGTTTAATTATGTGTATAATTTCCGTGTTTACATTTGAGGAAAATTTGAATTATATTGAAGAGATTTTATTTTTCAATTTTTTCCGCTCAGCGCTCAGCCTAATCTTATGGTTTTTAGAAACTTCGAGATGATGTTTCACAAAAATGGTCCAGCCGATTTGACCCAAAAACTATACATGTCTAAGTTGGATAAGTTTGTGTATATGAAAAAAGTGTCATGTCGATCGGTCAAACCCTGCAATCTGTGCAGTGCCCACAAACAAACAAACATGGTCCAACCGAGAGACAGACAAAGAGAACAGACCCAACCGACAACAGACAGACAAAGCTCCGTAAGAGTTGCATGGAAATCTTCGCTAACGCTCATCCAAAAACGCGTTATGTGTTTTCGCGTTGATGGGTGAGCTAATAAGAATGAAATTGAATTCTTTCAAAAAGGTATATCAAGTTGATGTTTTGACGGCATTCAAGTTGAAAATCAATCTTTCCTTTCAGTTGGTTTATTTCGTAGACTATTCTAATGAAGGAAATATTAGACGCAATTAAATATAATATGTAATATTAGACTACTTTATGAAACGTAATGACAGCTGTATACATATATAGACCTTGAGATCCAAACAATAATTTTATTACCCTCCTTTTATATTCACTAGGAAAACGCCTTATATGCGTTGTGAGATGAGCTTAGAAGTATGGAAATTTAGAATTAAGAACATTTGGGCAGCTCAATGTACATAAAGGTTTAAAAACCGCGGCTGTCTGTTGGTATATGGACCTTGGTTTCCAAACAAAGGTACCAGTGCCTTCTTCATATCCATCACAGATTTTAATCGTTTCAATTTATTGGTGACACTTGTTGCTCACATTTAATAGTTCCTTAATTATTGCTTTCTTAACTGCTTTTATTGATGTGTAAAAAAGTACATTAAAAATGCGTTTTCTTCGTTATTTCACATCCGATTGTTCCATAAATCGCCTAACATATGTATGATAGTTCTTTTTTACATTCAGTATAAATTTGAGCGTTTGGAAAATTTTCATTTTCCAAGTATTTCTCCCCCGGCTTATTCTTATGAGGAATTTCCATACTTTCCAAATTTTTCCGGAAAAACCGTTTGACCAATTTTTCTGAAAAACAATTCCAATCTATGGTATAACACCAATTTGGAAATAAGTTTCGAGTCGGTTGAAACTTTTTCCTGACCTGTATGCCGCGTACAAAATTACACACGAAAAAAAAAAAAAAAAAAAAAAACATAAAAACCAAGCCCAAAATTTTTTGGTATATGGAATGAAAATCTTCGCCACGCTCATCTAATTACTCATTCTCAATAATAACTTTGATAATAAAGAAGGCCTTGTTTTAATCGTTCTTCATTAATTGGTGACACTTGTTGCTTGAATTTAATTGGTTTTCTTAATAGCTTTGAACGATGTATAAAAATGTCACTATATAATTTTTTATATCAAAACGACTGATTGGATTTCAGTGAAAGTTTGGAATAATTTGTATAATTTTTATATTGAAATTCAATTGAATTTGAATTTTCGTTTGACCTGTGGAGCGCGAACAAAAAAAAAAAAAAAAAACTTCTTTTCCGAGTCAATTGAAATTGAGTTCGTCGCTTCGCTCATCCAAAAATGCATAGTATCTAGAATATAGGTCTATATAGGTATATAGGTCTAGACCACGACCCAAGAAACAATGAAAATGAAATTGTAAGGTGAAACTAAACAAAAGCATCTAAAATACAAGTTCTTGAATGTGTGCTATTCAGAGCAAAAATATTGAACAATTATTGTGTTTTTCCACTCGGGAATTAATTTGTACTTTGTAATATTGTACAGAAAATAATAAAAATAGTACATAAAACACTTGAAAATGATTAAATATGCACTTAAAGAGCATAAATATGCCTTAACATGCATTTATAGCGTAAATGTTCCCAAATATGTGGTTTCATGCCAAATAAAATTTACATTTTCAGAATCAGAGACGCCTAAATCATTAATATCCATTAATGAGCATGTGATAAAGGGTAAAACAAAGAATATGATATTGCATAAACATCCTAGACTTATTTATATCAATAATGATACATTCGTCATGTTCGAATACCGAGGAAGGGAGGGGGGGGGGGGGGAGAAGGGGGGTTAAAAAACTCCTAAAAATTCGAACAAAAAATTCCGCGACGGTAACTTTGAAAGGAACTTGTTTTTTGGGGGAACTTTTGAGTTCCCTTTTTTCTGAGAAACTAACGATAACTAGTTCCTTTTCGAACCGAGTAACAAGAATTGTAACTATATAGCCTGGTTCCTTTATTCAAGTAATTTACCCAACACTGAGCGTAAGTTATAAGGGGGAGTTCGCCCTCCGTCCACGCCTTTGATATTAAATCTTGATATTATAGAGGATTCGCAGGACTTCATACATACGACATGTGTGGGAGCGACCAGGTGTGTATTCTAGCACAACATTTCTCGGAATGATTATAGACAATAATTTAAACTGGAACAATCACATTCACAATAATTTATGTATGCAGTTATGTTCCGGATGCTACTTAGTGAAACGAATAAGAGACATTGGTGATTTCGCGTCGGCAAAACTAGTGTATTATTATACGCTTTTATTCACTCTAGGATCCAATACGGAATCATTTTATGGGGACAGTCGCCACTCGCAAATAAAGTATTCGTCTGGCAGAAACTAGCTATACGCTACTTAGCTCAAGCCAGTCTCGACCCCACTGCCGACATCTTTTATAAAGACTCGTGTTCCACTCTATTCAGAAAATACAACATTTTAACTGTCACGTGCTTGTACATTTACTATTCAATTTTATTTATGTGTGACAATAGACATCTAGCTAAAACTAATAAATGTGTACATAGCCATAATACTAGGGCCCATACTGATTTCCATCTGTTGCGGAAAAAATCAAATCGTGTCAAGAAAGATAGATAGATAGATAGATTGTTTTATTTAGCATGTTTCAGCTATTGGCACATACAGTAAATAATAATACATGATGATAAAATATAATAATAATAACATACAAAGGTACATAGGTAGACATACATGGGTATATAAGCAAAAGTATTTTAGCATTAATTTAGGAAAATGATGCACTTGATTAACAATACAATACATCAAGAATTAATGATAATTAATAAACATTGGTGGAGAATTAGTTATAAAAAATATAATATTGTAACATTAAATATACTACTATACGGGAAACTCTATTCTGACAAACTTTGTACATTCTTTTCTAAACGAACGTAAATTTGTAAGGTTTCTTACTCTTAAATCCAATTTATTATATAATCTAAATCCACAATAAAAGATAGATTTTTGGGTACTACTTTTATTTTTACTATCTAAATATAACTTATTTGAGTTTTTAGTATAAAGACCCCTTAAAAAAGACCCCTTAAATTCAGTTTGCCTGATGTATTAAAAAATATAGGCAGTACATCTTTTAAAACGGAACTGAAAAGTTGGCTAATAAGCAAATGTTTTTATACCATACACGAATTTATGACAAATTAGTGTATTATTACTTGTAATTTAAGAATTCTGTTCCATGTCTGTGATTGTTTGTTTGTGATTCTGTCATTACCTTTCAACTTTTAAAACTGACTTACGGTATCCAATATCATGTAATGATCAACCTGGCTTAATAAATATATTATTATTATATTTCATAAGGCCTGGTTCACAATTGAAATATGGAATAGTGATTCGGGAATAGCAATAGTGTTATAGTTTATAAGCGAAATGGATGATGGCGTTTCCATGTAACCGTTCACAATAAGAAACTTGGTATAGTGATTAGGTGATAAGTCATAAGAAATTAAAAAAATCCATTTCTTATGACTTATTTCTTATAACCATTATGACAAGCCAAATTTTGACCAATCAGATGATGTTACTACTGAATAGTCAAGTGACTTACCGGTATGTATTTCGGGTATTCACTTTTCTCCGAGACTCAAATCAGACATTCTCAATGAATAAATATCAAAATGACTTTTGACAGTTGCTGCAAGGCCCAATATATAATAAAATAATGAAATAATAATAGAATAATTTAGAATGCCTTGGTTGTTGCCACTGCCACTGAAATTCCAACCGTTCAAGACAAAATAATGATTTGGGTTGGCGGTGAACCAGTGAAATAAGAGGCTATTGTGGCCCACCTATGTCACTATACACCATAACACTATTCTATTCCATAATCACTATTCCATATTCCAATTGTGAACCAGGCTTAAGAGGTATGCTTCGTAGGATTTCATGTAATCAAACGACATGTGTGGGAACGACCAGCTGTGAAATTCATATTCTCAAACATGAACGCTTCTTGAAAACTCTTATATCGACTTCTTCGTACGTTAATTGGCACACTTGACAAACTGGCGTTATCCTTGGTTATCCTTGTATTGATGGTAGAAGCAAACATGGCAGACGTGAGTAACTCAAATGAAACGGTTAATCATTATTGTTGATTTTTGGAATTTATCTTCTTTTATCTTTTATATTATTATATATATATATATATATATATATATATATATATATATATATAATATATATATATATATATATATATATGAATATATATATATATATATATATATATATATAATATATATATATATATAATATATATATATATATATACATATATATATATATATATATATATATATATATATATATATATATATATATAATGACAGTGAATCGGTCCTGAGATTTGAATCCGAGCACCCGTTTGTAAAGACCGCGGGTAGGACTGGTCTTTACGTAAAAAAATAAAAAACGTAAGAGTACCAAAATCGCGAACCTTGCAGTAACGCAGGTCCATTTCGCTGGCACCCCCAAATTGGAAAGAGGGAATTATTTTTTGTCAATCGTTTGTGCTTTGTTTGTGCACGTTTGTGCTCGAAACCGCATCGTTTGTGCTCAACTCGTTCGCCCGATAATAAGAAATTAATTTGGGGGTGCCAGCGAAACGACAGCACCCCCAAATTGAAAACTCTTTTTTTTTCTCGCCAATCGTTTGTGCTTCGTTTGTGCTTGTTTGT
The DNA here is from genome assembly GCA_907164805.1 of Brachyptera putata. Classification (NCBI taxonomy): domain Eukaryota; kingdom Metazoa; phylum Arthropoda; class Insecta; order Plecoptera; family Taeniopterygidae; genus Brachyptera; species Brachyptera putata. The sequence goes on from OU015462.1 coordinate 56,711,583, forward strand.
GCTCGAACCCGCATCGTTTGTGCTCAACTCGTTCGCCCGCTAATTAGAAATTAATTTGGGGGTGCCAGCGAAACGACAGCACCCCCAAATTGGAAATTCTAGTTTTTTTTTCGTCAATCTTTTGTGCTTCGTTTGTGCTTGTTTGTGCTCGAAACCGCATCGTTTGTGCTCAACGTGAAAAAAACAAAAGGTAGGAACAATATGCGGATAATGAGGAAAGAAAAATGTACCACTCTCCAACTTTAAATATATATTTCGAGATTGGCAAGTATAACCAATAAGGGATATCAAATGTTCTAAAAGATAAGTTGATTTGACTCAAATTTGTCATTTTTTTAAATTTTAATTCTTCATTGCATTCTATGGGATTTTTATTTAGACATTTCATTCAATATTTAAATAATAATTTCATAGAAAATGATTCAACCGAGTAGAACCAAGAACTGCACATTGCACAGGAATTGATAAGTGTGAATATATCCGCTGCTGAGGAATCAGAATGTCTTTCTATTGTCACTACCGCGCGGGCGGTTCGCTTCTTCATCCATCGACCATCAATCAAATTTCCTGTGTACATCTCTCTGTCGGTAAATGATTCAAGTCAGACAACTAGTATATAGTTTTCATGCAATTAGCACTTGTCAAGGTGCTAAAAATTTGATCTGCACTCGAATGATTCGAATTGATTGAGTGCTATTGATTGGCATTTACGGGATAATTAGAACTTGTCATGTTAGATTTTGGAGGAGTGTCGACAACGAGGTCATGCAATATAGAATTGATAAGTTACACCATCAGGAAACACAAGATTTAACAGGACCTCATGCTAATATGGATAAAAAATTATGTCTTTTGAAACGTTTGCCATTTGGAGCGCACACAAACAACAAAGAACAAATTAAATAATAGAGTTGGGAAAAGGGTAATTCTTTCATTGTATTATTATTTGCAATATTACAACAGATAAACTAGGTGTGATAGAAATGCAGTCCGTTAATACCATTACTCAATTCTGTACTTACCTCATTTAACGTATTTGTAACAACCACCATGGAAACAGAACTGCCTCTGTCGATTATCTTCATCAGATACAAGACCGTAATTCTGAACTTTCTGCATAATATTACATTTAAGAACAACCCTGATTGGTTTGTGTAATTATGTACAAATAACCAAACAATAATAATTTCATAATCCGAAATATTACTAGAGAAGCAAGATATCAAATTGACCTATAATGCAAAATTATAACTATTCAACAGTAATTCGTTTGAATGAATTTTTTAAAATTGTTCAAAATTTGGGGGTGCTGTCATTCACTGGTACCCCCAATTTAATTTCTAATTAGCGGGCGAACGAGTTGAGCACAAACGATGCGGTTTCGAGCACAAACAAGCACAAACGAAGCACAAACGATTGGCGAAAAAAAAATAGAATTTTCAATTTGGGGGTGCTGGCATTTCGCTGGCACCCCCAAATTAATTTCTAATTAGCGGGCGAACGAGTTGAGCACAAACGATGCGGTTTCAAGCACAAACAAGCACAAACGAAGCACAAACTATTGGCGAAAAAAAACTAGAATTTTTAATTTGGGGGTGCTGGCATTTCGCTGGCACCACCAAATTAATTTCTAATTAGCGGGCGAACGAGTTGAGCACAAACGATGCGGTTTCGAGCACAAACAAGCACAAACGAAGCACAAACGATTGGCGAAAAAAAACCCAGAGTTTTCAATTTGGGGTGCTGGCATTTCGCTGGCACCCCCAAATTCATTTCTAATTATCGGGCGAACGAGTTGAGCACAAACGATGCGGATTCGAGCACAAACAAGCACAAACGAGGCACAAACGATTGGCGACAGAAAAAAAATGAATTTTCAATTTGGGGGTGCTGTCGTTTCGCTGGCACCCCCAAATTAATTTCTAATTAGCGGGCGAACGAGTTGAGCACAAACGATGCGGTTTCGAGCACAAACGTGCACAAACGAAGCACAAACGATTGACAAAAAAATAATTCGCCTTTTCCAAATTGGGGGTGCCAGCGAAATGGACCTCAGTAAGGTATGACTGTCAAGTATAATGTGACGAATTGATGCAAATGATAAACTCTTCGAGATACGGAGAGGTTTAGCTAACATAATTGAATTATCTATATAAAAGGCTAAGTGTGTCTGTCTGTCTGTAAGGATGGTGGTGATTGAGGGGTAGGGTGGGGGGGGGGGGGGGAGAGGGAGGCATGGATGACGGGCGGAGAAGGGAGGGAGAGGAGGGAGGCGCACAGCCCTGATCATTGTGATCATGATGAGTGTGATCATTGACACTTTGTTGTTCGTAAATCACTTCACACTTCGCCTGAAGATAAACACGTGGCTGTCGAAAGATGCTTGGTGTGGGCAAGGGAAAAGTGCATGCGTAGAAGTTCTGGACAATTCCATTTGGGCGAGACCTACTATTCGAGATTATTCGATTTGTAACATGGTAACCATTTGATGGGTATAACTACATTCATTCAGTATTTAGCAACGAACGGCGGGGGGCAGCTTACGCCATAAGAAGAACGTATCACCATGTACAATTGGTGCGTGCTACAGAACAACAATAGGTGAGTAATGTAGATATACCGTACGCAATCGCGCCACGAATATTCACGAAAAACGTCGACAACATCCGATCATTCCGGCATAAGCACAAGGACAAACATTCGAACATGTCGGTATCTACCTCGATGACCCGGTATTCGCGCATGGACAGCTGTATGTCGCCATATCGCGATCGCGACAGCCTGAAAACATCAAAATGTACATGCGGACAACAGGACTAAAAGAACGATTGTTGGCCGATGAGAGATATTTTACCCAAAACATTGTTTACCGCGAGGAGTTGCAGTAATAACCGCACATATGAACAAAATGAACAACACGATAGACTGTCAAGAGTACTTGAAAATGCCACTGATAAACACAACCGACAAACCACCATTACTGCCGTTCACGTTGGCCGTTGCTACCTTGGGCTCAAGACGTCACTGTCCGCATCGAGCCGAAGCTGGACAACAACATAATGTATTGGGTGATACTTTCCAATTCTGTTCTCCATAATTAACATCGTAATAGTTACTACAATGATACCAATGATAATAAAAATAATTACTAATATAATTACTTATATATTTATATGGAGCCCCGTGTTTACAAACACGCGGGCTACAGCTAGTTATGATATGGATGTCAACACCAAGATTGATGAAGACAGACATCAGCAAAAAACCAGATGACAATTCAATATAATTGTAGCAACATAAAAAGACCAGCTATGCAAATTAAGGACTGAGCAGTTCAAAGACCGGTCTCCGGGTACCCGGTGTCATCACTAACATATATATATATATAGGCCTATAGCTTATATATATATATATAAATATATATATATATATATATATATATATATATATATATATATATATATATATATATATATATATATATATATATATATATATATATATATATATATATATATATATATATATATATATATATATATGTTATGTCGGATGTTTTCGCGGACTGGATGAAATGTTGTGTACTTTTCTCGGGTTGACCGCGTTTGCTCTTTTGGAATACAATTGCGGTCCCAAAAGGGACCTTGTCTGTGTTTCCACAGTGAAACACAGACAAGGTCTCTTTTGGGACCGCAATTGTATTCCAAAAGAGCAAACGCGGTCAACCCGAGAAAAGTACACAACATATATATATATTTATATATATATATATATATATATATATATATATATATATATATATATATATATATATATATATATATATATGGATGATATATCGTTTGTTACAGCATTGATGCAAGACAATGTTCCGTTCCAATATCATACTCAAGCACATGAAGAAATTCATAAAATGTGTAGACAAATTCAAATGTGTCGATTTGAACAGAAAAATACATTACTTTCACGGTGAGTTCTCGTGCATATTACATATGTTACTTTATTTATGCTTTGAATTTTTTTTTGTGTACACATTCAGTGGCACATTGTCACATTTATCTAAAATTCAATTACACACATTTCATATTAGCATATAATATTTCATATATCTCATATATTTTCATATCCGATATAGGTCATCTTTTCAAGATGGCGGATGACGCTGTTACAGATAATCTTGAGCAGGATAGAATAAGTGAATTAAAAAAGAGTTGAACAAATTAGGAGTGTCTGAACTACGCAGTGAACTGGACAAGCTTGGACTCTACAAAGGAGGTTTAAAACAAGAACTCGTAGAAAGATTAGTAATTGCTAAAAGTGATATCAGTGAGAATAGGCTATTGAATGGGGCGGGACCCTCCAACGATGCAACCTACATTATGCTTATGAAGACTGTCTTGTGTGAAAAAGATAAGCTACTTGCCGAGAAAGACAAACGACTCACAAATTTAGAAGAAGTCAATCAATTACTCCGCGAAAAGGTGGCAGGTTTGTTGATAAAACTTCGGAATCATACTTCAGAATCTAGGCCTTCAGACAACTGTCAAACTCATGTTGACATAAGTAGTACGAATATCGATCGCCAGAGCGCACTGATAGACAAAATGGTGAAGCGTTTCGAACAGCCAACCATCAACCCGTTGAATTTGAGCGCGGAAACGCATAGACGAGCTCTTTCTCTTCCTGACAAGCAAGAACTAATGAAGGAAACGTTTGCTGCAAAGTTTCGAATAAGCTCTCTTCCAAAAGTTGTTTAACGAGGGATGGTGTGTTGTCTTCTGATAGTAAGGTCGTTCCTCATGAAGGAGAAGAATCTTCCACAAATAACATCAAATCTGATACGTTATTGAATTCGAATGAGTTCACCACAGTATCAAGAAGAAACAAGCATAAAAGTCATCATATTGTTGGCACATGCACTGCGAATGACAACACTGGTTTATATGCAGCTAAAAGCAAAGTCTGGGTATTCCTAGGTAAGATTAATAAAGATGTAACAAGTACAAGCGTGGAGACTTATCTGAAAGGTAAATGCCCCCATGCGGAATTCAGTGTAGAACAAATGAACGATGTAGCAGCGCGATATAACTCCTACAAAATTGGAGCAGACTATTCACTGCTAGAGGAGTTGTATCGCCCAGAGTTCTGGCCGGCGGGTGTCATCGTAAGGCGCTTTTTTCTGAAAAAGCGCCTAGTTCAGCAGCCAGCGTAGAACACCCAGTGACTCGAAGCTTGCTTCAAATCAATGTACGCAGTATTAGGAATAAAATCGGTGAATTGGAATTAACTCTGGATCATCTCTCTCCGGACCTTTTGTGCGTGTCAGAGCACTGGTTGTGCGAAACGGAGGCGCAGGTAACCAGTGTGATGAATTATAATACGATTGCCATCTATAGTCGACAAAGTGGAAGAGGAGGTGGTGTATCCATCATGGCAAAATCTTCATTAGTGTCAAGTGTGACTGATATTCCTCGAATAGCATCGCAATCCATCGATCATGACTTTGAGTGTTGCGGCGTCAAATGGGAATCATCTGGAAGTATAGCTGTGGTGTTGTCTATATATCGCTCTCCAACAGGCAACATCAAAGCTTTTATCGATAACTTGGAAAAAGTACTCGAACAAATAATTACTGAATTTGGCCAAAATGTAAAAATTGGAATCGCAGGGGACTTTAACATCGACTTGTCGCAAGGACGCAGTTCGCCCGCACAAGTACAACTCATGGATCTTACTGCTTCATTCAACCTGACACCAGTCATCAATGCACTATCAAACATGCCTACCCGTATAACAGATACGTCATCAACGATTATCGACAATATATTTACTAACTTTGATGAGGCCATAGTCCATTCAGGCACCTATGATCTCGATATATCAGACCATCAAGGAATAATACTCAAGTTCCAATTAGCAAATGTAAACAGGTTAGAGAACCAGCCCACCACCAGAAGCTACACGCGAACCTTCTCAGTAACTCAAATCGAGCACTTCAATCAACTTTTAAGCCAGACAAGCTGGGAGAGCACCAAATCAGCGCGTTCGGTAGATGAGAAATTTGATACTTTCCATTCTATTTTTATGCATAATTTCAATGTGCATTCCCGAAACATGCAGTGCGAAATCTGAGAAAGCCTGGAAATAGCTGGATAACTCCTGAAATCAGAGAATCAGCAGATAAACTAAGATGTCTACATTCTCAGATTCAGCACGATTGCAGTGAAGAACTGAAACGAGAACACCGATCCCTCAAGAAATCTCACGCAAGAGCTATAAAGCATGCAAAACGAACACATAATGACAACCTCATAGCTAGCTCAACAAATAGATCAACTACAGCCTGGCGAATCATCAAAGGAAATACCAACTCAACATCAGCAAAGGCTCAAAAACTCATCCTCCTATCAGATGGCGAGACTCTCACCGACCCCAAGCTATGCGCAGATCTACTCAACGATCATTTCTGTGAGGCGGTGAACAACCTTCAGCGCAACAATAACAGACAGAAGACAGACAGATCCACGAACCCACAGCCTGCGGCAGCTCGTACCAACTGTCCCCATGGCCAAATATTCTTCTATCCTATTGATCAAGAAGAAGTAATGAGTGTCATAACCAAGAAATGTGTGAAGAGATCATCCGGAATAGACGAAATTCCGAGCAATATCCTCCGAGCATGCGCCAAGTACATCTGCGAGCCACTCACCGTTATCATCAATTGCTCACTATCCGAGGGCATATTTCCAACCAAGCTTAAAACATCGAAAATTATACCGATCCACAAGAAAGGAAACAGATCAAACCCTGAAAATTACAGGCCAATTGCCCTCCAATCGGCATTCTCGAAGATCTTTGAGGTTGTAGCTTACACTAGAATAACCCATTTTTTAAAGAAGCGGAACCTTCTTTCGAACAATCAATATGGTTTTCAGAAAGAAAAATCCACCACTCAAGCAATTGACAGTTTTTTGAATCCTCTTTACAAAGCACTTGATGAAAAATCTCACGCCATTGGACTCTTCTACGATATGTCGAAGGCATTCGACAGCCTTAATCACGAGATTTTATCCAATACATTGCAGTCACTGGGAATAAGAGGAGTAGCTCTCGATTGGATCAACTCATTTCTACATGAGCGCCATCAATACGTGTCACTAACATCAGATTCTCATCCTGAACCTATCAGGTCCACAAGAAGAGTCATGAACATTGGTGTTCCCCAGGGCACAGTCCTCGGTCCTCTCTTGTACCTACTGTACGTTAACCATCTCCCTACAGCCCTAGGCCAAGGAACAGTTACGCTCTTCGCTGACGACACTAGTCACATGCTAACTGCAAGCAGCCAGGAAGAGTTGACTCCAATAGTGAACACAGCAGTGCTGAACATGACAACGTGGTGTGAATCGGCTAAATTGATTATAAACAGCAGTAAAACTACCTTCATACAATTCCACGCACGTCAAAGGCACATAGATTCAAGTCCACTGATTAAACTTCTAGGCAAGAGTCTGCAAGAGAGCACGGAAACTAAGTTCCTAGGAATTACCATCAGTAGTACTCTTGATTGGGTTACGCATATTGACAATATTGCCAAAAAAATATCAACTGCAGGTTATCTTCTTCGCCACCTTAGACAATCAACCAGTATCGAAGTTAGAAAGTTGGCGTACTTTGCTCTATTGCAATCCCACCTAAACTACGGCATCTGCTTCTGGGGCTGCTCACCTCATCTAACACGCCTACTTACCCTACAAAAAAGGGTCATTCGAGCCATGGTCGGCGCACATAGTCGGACTCCGTGCAAACCACTATTTAGAAGCCTGCAAATATTAAGTGTACCATGTCTCTACTTGTTCTGTACAATCAAGCTCGCAAGGTCGAATTTAACGAACCAACCAACCAACAGACAAATCCATAACCACGACACACGTCGAAAAGATGATTTCTTCCGCCAAAAACATAATTTGTCAATATTCACGAAGAGCTCAGGGTACGCTAGTGCATTACACTACAACAATTTACCTCAATTCATCAAGGAAATCAAAAACGAAGTTGCTTTTAGGGCACAGCTCAAAATATTTCTGCTGGACAAATGCTTCTACTCCATCAGCGAATACATCTAAGATTTATACTATGACTGCAAACTGTTGAGAACACATTTAACATTTGACTTTATTTTAACATTCAACATTGCAACCGATATATATAATTATTATTCTACACAACATATACTAACCTAAGTATACATATATTACATTATACATACTTCTGATGACATGTTCTACACTCTGTAAAGAAGTTCCACTGAATAAAAAAACTTATTATTATTATTATTATTTTCATATTTCATATTTCATATAAACATTTCCAACACTCGTGTCCTGAATATTTTAATTGATTGGCAGTTTTTAAATACTCTACTGCGGTAACCCGTTCCACTCCACAATCCCTATTCATCCACCAATGAGTTTATATCCTTTAACCGCCTGGCGCCTTCCAAATCTTTGCATCTTGATCCCATGACAGTGTTTATTCCTGCCCTTAAAATCGGGTGTTTCGAATCTGGCTCTAATGTCCTTCCATGCCTTATCCCCTCTATACGCTTTGTATATTGCACCTAATTTTGCCGCTTTCCTCCTGTTACTCAGTGCGTCCCATTTCAATTTATTCACCATTGCCGTTGCACTCCTATATTTATAACTAGTCACTGTGACCCACCCTATCTCATCTCCCTCTTCTGCAGCCATTCGCTCAAGATTTGTAGCTAGCTGAGCTTTGTTAACAGCTGTTATTCCGGCCGTTTCGCTTATTCAGCTCTTCTGCTCTACTGCTATTAGCTCACTTATTGATCTCCTCTTCTTTTCTGTCTTGACCCATTTCCCTCCACCAACGAATTTAGCAGCTTTACTCTGAATATTCTCCATCTGTTTGTTTATTTCTTTGTTAACATCGTAGATTCCATTCGCATATTCAAGTATTGGCCTAACTATAGTGCCGTATAAGCTCTTTCCTTGGCTTTTTACTTCTATTTTCAAGAGTTCTCATGATGAAGTATAGTCTTTCATTTGCTTTTCTCATGACGGTGTCTGTGTGTGTTTCGCCCATTTGAGACCTGATTTAATGGTGACACCCTAATACTTTATTTCCTTTTTTTTTCTATTACCTTTCCTTCAATCTTATACTCGAAGATATCTATGTTTCCCTTTTCTTTCCTCACCGTTATCGCAACACTCTTTTTGCTGTTTAGTTTTAGACCTATGAGTGCTAATCTTTCGACATGTGTTATTACATCCTCCTGGAGTTTCACGCAGTCCTCTACTGTCTCAATGATCTTATAGAAGATTGCATCGTCTGCAAACAGTCTCACGGCTGATCCCAGGTATTTGTCAGAATAATGAGAAGGAGCGGACCCAGTACACTGCCTTGGGGCACACCTGATGTAATGTCTGTGAGTGAGGACAAGGCCACTCCGATTTCGACCCTCTGCTTCCTGTTCGTAAAAAATTCTATCCACCGAACATCTCTTCTGTAGAGTGGCAGTGACTTGTGTTCCTACTTTTATTTGGTGGCTGACAGTATAAAAAGCTTTTTTTGACATCTAGGGAGATAGCGTCGATTCTTCCTCCAATAGCCCTTTTCTTCCCAGAGATCTTGAATTAGGGTTGCTAGCTGAGACTCACATGAATGCTCACTTCGGAACCCATGTTGTGTATGGTAAACCGTTCCTGTGTTTCTAATATATTGTCACAGTAGTCTAACCTACTGCAGTTATTTAATCATAATTCCTATTTTAATCACGAAATGTTCCGACGTCTGTCGTTAGGGAGAATGAACGATACATTTACTCAGTCAGCGTAAATGTTCCTCTAAATGTCCCGTCCCTCTCGACAGACCGGACACGTATTAACAACAGGTGAGGTGTGTGTATAAAAGCGTGTGTGATAAGGGAACTCGCTCTCTTTTAGAAGATACAGACACCAGAAGACGGGATGGGACAGAGCCGCTGTTAACATTTTAGCGTGCTACTGTCCCCGATCGACGTACTCTTTTGGGCAAGGTGTTTTCTATGTGGCTAAGTATTGGTCTGGTTGACCATTTCATGTCTGAATACTAATTTCTAATGTCGTCGGTCCGTTTATAGTTTTATTATTGTAAGACGTCAGGTTTATTCACAACTGTTCAATTCTTTTCTGCTATTCTCAAATTCACTGTCAATAAACAACTAGTATCAGTTTAATTGGTAATCTTGTATCTTGCACCTTATTACGATCCCACAACCAACCTCTCACTACTTTATAAGTAAGCGCCATTCTAAATTATTTGCTTTACCTTTCCTTTGAATCCATTTAGGTCGTAACATCCAAATTTCGGTTTTAACAATATCTCTCATATAGCTAGCCAGTAACTTTTCTAGTATCTTACAGAGCACGGAGGTAAGGAAAGTGGCCTGTAATTACTGGAGACTTTTTCTCCCCTCCTTTGAAAATCACTATCACCTTAGCTTCCTTCCAATCTTTTGGTAGTTCACAATTATTGAAAGAGACGTTGAATAATACCCGAAGATACGGACGATTGTCCGTTGAGCTATCTTAATGTAATCTATTGTTATTCCATAGCTCCCCCAGCTTTGTGTGGCGTCAGTTTCATAATTATTTTGTGAATGATAACGCTAAATTCTTTATGCTTACCCCTTCCTCTTCTTGCACCATCTCAATCTCGTCTAGCACCAACTCTTCTCCTCTAGTGAACACACGGCCATAAGTCTTGTTTAGTATTTCAGCTTTCTCCTCATCTGTTTTATGTGTCTTGCCACTCTCCTCTTCCACTAAATCTGGAATTTCGTTTTTGTTACTATCCGGCATCCTTCCTTCTTACGTACCCGTAGAACTTATTGATAACCTCTTTACTGGTCCTACAATGATCAACAGTTTCTAAAAGGTTAATCAAGTATTGATCCTGGGCATACTTTTTCCTCTTCAGGTCTCTAGTTGCTTCCTTGAACCTCGCTTCCTCTATTGCACTGTCTTTTCTGGATTTATACAGGCGCCTGCACTTTTTCTCAAGTTTTTTATGGACCCATTATAATAAATGAGGTCAGGTTGTTGCTCAATTCTTTCCATGGAATGAACGCTCTACTTTCTTCTACTATTCTCCTAAATTCTTGCTAGATGTGGTCAACTGTGTCACCACCTTTCTCTGCCCAGGCCTCAAACTTACTGAATAGCAATTTTTCCAGACCAAGTTTGTTAGCTTTAGAATACTGCCAGGTAACTTTACCTTTACAGCTTTTCCTCTGTATCTTTCTGTTAATCTCAAGTAACATCATGTTGTGATCACTAATCCCCTCCACTATTTTTACCTGTTCCACCATTTCTTCCGGCCGTACTAGATACACATCTAATAGGTTTTCATCCCTTGTAGCACCTTTCACACACTGGGTCAACACAGCTGCACTCAATAGGGCCGAGACCAAGACCTGTGCTTCACCGCCATCTCTAACAATACTCTCCCAACTCACCCTTGGTAGGTCAAGATCCCCTCCTATTATGATTTCCTTATTTTCCAATTTAGGGGCAGTCGTTAGATCTCTCAGTACTCTTAAGATGTTGAGATCTGTATTTGGGGCTCTATATGCCCCAATAATCAGTAAAGGTTTTTCCAATTTTGTTTTTCTCACTTCTATTGCTAATATTTCTTCCTGATCTCCTCTCCATTATTCATTAGAGACAAGAATGTCTTTAACTCCAATCACCACACCTCCTCCCCATGTCACTGTAGCTCCATCTTTTCTGTAAATCGTATATCCTCCCGGCATTACTTCGTTATCTCCGATATCCTCATGTAACCATGTTTCGGTGCCTATAAATATGTCTGGGTTGTATATATCTATTTGATCAATAAATATCCTAGATTTGACTTGACTTCGCAAGCTTCTGCAATTTATCTGCAGCAGCCTATACTTCCCATCATCGCAGCTTGATTGCTATCTCTTATATTTGAGTATCGTAGTTTTTTCACCTCATTCATCTTATCAATGAAAGCGTTACATATCTTGTCGATTACCTGATGGCATGTGTTCTGTTGAGCACCATCTGCTTGGTTGTCCGCATGCAGTTTATACATTCGGCTACGTCACTCACATATGTATTGAATGTACGATGTCCTGCACAGAAACCGCATGACAGCTTGTTCGCGCATATTTTCCCTATGTGTCCCAAGCCATTACACTTGAAACACCTGATCAATCGGTATAGCTCATCAACTACTTTGCATGCATAGTAACCCATAAATAATCCATTCTGTAATAAGCTTTCCTTTTCTGTTGCTGGCACTTCTAAGATCATATTGACAGATTTCCTGGTATAGTTTTCTTTCACATTCACTATTCTAATCTCCCCTATCATGAAGTCATTTTGTTTACATATCTCCCTTTCCCATACCTGCCAATCGGCTGACACTTCCTCGACGTGTACACCGATTACCTTCAATTTTGCGTCTTTCTCTGTTGTCTGTTGTTTCGTAATTTCACGTAGTTTAGTCTTCTGTTGCTCTGTCCTCTGCTGCTAAAGTCTAGTTGCACTGTCTCCTTCCATTTGTCGTATTTCTTTTTTTGTCGTTCTCTATACCGCAATTGTTGGTCTTCTGTTGCTGGCACTTCTAAGATCATATTGACAGATTTCCTGGTATAGTTTTCTTTCACATTCACTATTCTAATCTCCCCTATCATGAAGTCATTTTGTTTACATATCTCCCTTTCCCATACCTGCCAATTGGCTGACACTTCCTCGACGTGTACACCGATTACCTTCAATTTTGCGTCTTTCTCTGTTGTCTGTTGTTTCGTAATTTCACGTAGTTTAGTCTTCTGTTGCTCTGTCCTCTGCTGCTAAAGTCTAGTTGCACTGTCTCCTTCCATTTGTCGTATTTCTTTTTTTGTCGTTCTTTATACCGCAATTGTTGGTCTTCTAGACTGCAGTTAGATTCTTCCGTAACGCACTCTCTCACCACTACATAAGGCGCGCTCTCCCCAACGTCATGTTTGGATGTAGGATGATAACTAGCAGAGCCATCACGCGGCAGTACATAGGACGTAGCTGTGGATGAATTAGTAGTACTGTTTGTGCTGGTAGTACTGCCAGTACGTCGTGGTCTTTGGTGATCATCATTTTTCTGCCGCTGCATTTGGTATTCTTGTTGATGTCTATAGTTTTCATCAATTTAGTGTCGCTGCTTTTTGTATTCTTGTTGTTTTCGTAGTCTTTCTTTCTCTTTCCTCATTAGATCATCTTCCAAATTCCTCACGTTGATTCTTAGTCCAATGAAGTCAATTTCCATCTCCGACTCCCACATACATCTGTCCGTGACTTACTTCATATAATTCTTCTCCTGTTGCTCATATTTTTTTTTCAAATCGATTATTTCCAACCTCAACTCACCCACCAACTTCACTAATTTCACTGCCCAGTTCGCCTGATTTCCATCTATATTATCCTCCCATAAATCCACGCTCCTATCATTCTCACTTGCAGCCAGCCTTTTCTCACTTTCGCAATCAGCACACACCCATTCGGTTCTCTTCAACTTTTCCAGCTCTTTCTTGCTAATCCCCACACATTTTAAATGTGCCCACCTCATACACATCTTACACACTAATCCTTTCTTTAATCTTCTCTCACACATTATGCAGAAGCTTCTCATTATATCAATGTTTTCCTTACTTGATACAATATTTTCGACTTCTTCTTTACCGTGTTCTATTTTTTCTCTGTCCTTGTTCTTTCTTTCCTGCTACTTTTGACGGTTAGCCTTCGTATGCACACCCCCACCCCTTCACCAACCGCGCACGCATACGCGTCTTCCCTATGAGGGATACTCTAGAATTATCTTTACAACTCTCTAGAACTCATACAGCTACACGTAACATTTCATGTGCTCCAAAGTTGTTTCTTCAATCACAATAACTGACACACGATGTATATACGTCCAGTCCATACACCTTGAGAAACACGTCCAAACACCTCGAGGAACACGATCAAGGATCGTGACTTTGCAAAGTATCTAGAAAGGCTGTGGTTTCTCTTTTCCAACAAAAAATATTAAAAGAGAAATTGAAAGAATATGATTTTACTCAATATTCCATGTGTGAGTTGAGTAACTTATTTAATGAAGACGAGTAACTGTTGATAGTCACTTGTAATAATATTGCGAAACACAGAAGTTGACCGAACTTATACCTTGATTCTAATGTTTGTCACAGGATTCTGGCCTCCAAGAGACAAGGATCCGAGCTGGATTTACACAATACAATACATCTACTATCGATTACACGTACTCTTCTTGCTATTCTTGGTAACAGTCATTTGTCCAAACACTATTTACATGCATTCGGATGACTTATTACAAGTTTGTGAAGATTTGATAGCAATGTTCATACTATTGATGAACTTCACGAAAACTGGGTGTTTGTTACATTACCGGGATCTTCTGGAAGCATTGGGCGATAAATTGGAGAAGATTTGGAATCTTGAACACGGTTATCCGATGTCGAGGTTGGAAGAAGCTGTGAGAAAGAGCACACAAAGATCGGCTAACTATTTAACGATAAGTGTTTTTCTGCTCGCGGCTGTTAGTCTACCATGCTTTGTAGCACTATATACTTACGCGCACTTCGTCCTAAGAACCTATTATGTCAGGTAATTATAAGACTACCGAACATATGTATATACAGAGATGGGCAAACACACTTATAAAATGTATCATTAGATACAAAATACAAGATGATCTCCTGAAACCCTAAAAGATACAAGTTACAAGATACATTTCAGAAAACTCAAAAGATATAAGATATAAGATACTTTAAAGTAAGTATCTAAAGATATACAAGACCCTTTTATTACACCATACTATTATTTACAGACCCTACTATAGTAACATTTTTCCAACTACTGTTTTTTTCCAAATATTATAGCAATTCTGTTAGTGAGGGTTGCAATTCAAGTTCGATACTTTGATTGATTCGATCGATATTAATAATACCATAGCATATAAATATTCCCCATAATAATTGCCGTGGCTAAAAGCCATATTCAAGTTTTGGTGAAGTAAAAAATTAATAAAATCGGTAGAGACTATCAATATGACATATTACCGAAAAAATCATCATTTTCTCCACAAAAATGTATCTTGTATCTTGAATTATGAAAAAGTTACAGATACATTCAAATTATTGGAAAGATACAAGATACCATGGAGATACATTTTTGAAAATTGTATCTATGATAAAGATAGAGATACTGCCCATCTCTGTGTAGGATGTAATAATTACTCTTATGGGATAACATATACCATACACATATTATATATATATATATATATATATATATATATATATATATATATATATATATATATATATATATATATATATATATATATATATACATATATATATATATAAATATATATATATATATATTATTCATATTAATGTTTTCGGAATCTAAGAGAATATAATCTTAATATCATATTCTCTTAGATAGTGACGTGTGCAAACAAGTCGAAACGTTAGAGAAATAAAATGAATTATTTAATTAACACAACTGTATCCGAAAACATTAATATGAATAATTTGATACCTTGTGAAAGCTTACATATATATATATATATATATATATATATATATATATATATATATCCATTTAGTGAAATTATAATTGAGTGATTTCTTTCATTGTTCCACAATAAATCCAAATATTCATAGGTACCGTATTAATTGTATACTCAACATGCACAGTATAATAATATTGTTTTTTCAACATTTCTGTCTCTCTCTTCCATATTGTGCACATCGTATGACGCCACGTAGCTTAAAGTCATTTTCCAGTATATCATTACGAAACGATAAATAATAGTAATAATTCATTATTATCTTTCTGTAAATTATTCCATCTTGTAAATGGATTCCTATTCATGGGTATTCGAAGACGTTACTACGGAATCATTTCATCCATTCCGATTCGCAACACTTACCAATCACCAATTAACTATCGGCCCACTATCAAGTCACACGTTAATAACACTCTTGATCCAACGAATCGACTTCCGTGTTTCAGCTTCTGGTTACCATATGATGGCACTGTTTCACCCTACTTCGAAATAACATCTCTAATGATACATGTTTTCATCACGACACCTTTCCTTCAAGTGGCCCATACTGACATCTACGTAGGCACACTTATGATCCATATTGTAGGACAGTTCAAAATTCTGCGCATAAACTTGAAACACATTAGAATGTTTGCTATACAGTCACTGAGCGCCAGAAAAAAACGTGAACTGAACAGTTTGCCTTTACAACGTTATCAAAGTGCTTTGGGAGAGTCATCATCGGAGTTCTTTGAAGTTATTACATTCGACCAGCCAACTGGGCAAGTGAGATCAAATCACAGGTCTACTAACATACCGGTACTGACAACAAAAACGTTTTCTCAAGGAAGGTCACGTGAGAGAGCAATCAGGAAGGCTACGGTTACGGCGCAAGAGATCGATGACGAAATGCAGATTCGCATGAAGAATTGTGTGGAACATCATTTGCACATCATCAGGTAATAAACGTTTCATATTTGTCGTTGAAAGAGAATAATTTCGAATGAGCAGTCATTGTTCAAATCCTGCATCAGTTACTCTCTTCCCGCGTTCATACAAGTTTTCTAGTTAATCGATCGAGAAAATATGAATGATTTCAATTTGTGAATCAGCTCATATAAATAAGTATATTGATGTATGTACATTCACCAAACTTTACTGCTATTTGGATTAGATTTTTCATGCATATTGGGTTTAACGACGTACTGTATATTGATGACTGACATCTATTATTCATGAGATTTGTATTCTATAATTTAGAGGAAAAAATCGAAGTTCTAGAACAGTGAGTGAATTCTTTGCCAACGCCGATAAAGTGCAGCATGCTCAGTATGAGATTTTTACGGATGGAGAACTGTTTGATAGGAATTATAGCTGAAGCACTATAACTCTAAAACTGATTGCAGTAGATACTGAACCAAATTGATTTGTGCACTCAATTCTCATTTGAATATGCCGAAATGAGTCGGTTTTTAAAAACATTCCCATTTTTATTTTTTGATAACCAATTTCAAACAAATTATCTCTTCCATGGCTCGCGGTAGGCGGCTGGCGTTTTTTATTCTGGCCAACCAGAAAGCCGTGAATTCTTCCGCCTGAACCTGTTGCTCGCTGCCGCGAGAGATGGAATAATTTCAACTTTGCAAATAAAACGCCGCGGTTAAATTCCTTCACACATACAAGAAGTAAGGTTATGTAGAAATATTGCATCCGAATCAGTACTTTTCAAATATTCATTATTGTATTTGCGTGTAAGATAGTACGATGTTGAGAATCAATTCAATGCCTGAATTGAACTCGAATCATATATTTAAATAAATGAATGAAATCTCGAATTGAAAAAAAGAAACGCGACTAGTTGTGAACAGCGCAGGCGGTAGGCGATGTTTTAAACGCCTCCGCTTGCCGCCTGCGTCGAGTCATGAAAACGGGCCTTAACTCGACTCTCATCTTCACGAAAATTCTTTGTCTTTACAGTCTTGTGAATGATCTGCAGGAAACAATGCAGATACCCACAGTGATACAGATCTGCTTGTACGTTGTAGCAACAGGTGTAGCTTCTACTTGGCTCACACTGGTAAGTTGTAACTCATCAGCAGTTTGCCCCAAATACCTGAGCTGTTGGTCGAATCATTAGACGAGCTTTAGCGAGGATTCAATTTGCCATACTGAAAAAAATTGGTGTTCTTTTTTTTTTTTCTTTTTATGTTTTTTGTCGGTTCTCCACAGGTCAAACGGCTACAGCTATCGACTTCAAACTTTTTTTCAATATGGTTCCTCATCTAACTTGAAGCTATATATTATTATTATTATTATTGTTGGTGTTTAACGGCGCGTCAACATCTAGGTCATTTTGCGCCCGTTGAATCTATATAGTTTTGTGGTATTATCGGGGGGTAACTTTTTTTTTATGAATTTTAGAAATTTCCAAAATACCGTACTCATTAGAATAACACAGCGGAAAAAAATTACTCTCCAAAGCAATGCAATTTTGTGTGAAGTTTAATTACATTTTGATACACATTTCTGGAAATTTTCAGCTTGATCGGGTCAGCCATTTTGAAGAAAAAAAACATAAAATGTGCCAAATTGGTACCACTCGAAGCAGTTTTTACCCATTTTTACTATTACCATACTATTACCATTCGCTCGTCTAACAACGCATATATGGCGTTTTCCTAGTTAAGCAACCATTGATAATTATTCTTGACAAGCTATCAGCTTCAGACGCGTGGAAGGTTTCGGGAACAGATTGAAATTTTATGTATGTTATTTCAAACAAATTATTGTAATGCGTCAGACCGGCAATCTGGAAATCCGGATCTGACTTCTATGGGCTTCAACGCAAGAGGTGAACTCGATCGCTCCAATTATTGCAAAGTGAACATCGAGGGGTCTACAACTCAAAAATTTGGTGTACTTTTGGTGGATTTGGTGGATTTCAGGCGATTTCAGAGATTTTAAGTCAGGGGATTTCAAGAGATTTCATACAGATTTCAAAGGGATCCCAAGTGATTTCAGGGATTTCAAGGAGATTTCAATGGGATTTCATGGCAAGTGTACACCAGATTTCAGGAGTTGTTAACCTGAGTTGTGAACATGCATTCATGGCCCATGTAAGTGTACATGCAAGTGTTGTATACTTGGGCTAACTCTTTCAGATGCCACTAGAGAACGTCGACTTGAAATTCGTCGTTGTCTTCCTCGTCACTCTCGGTCTAGTAGGAGACACAACAGTGTACTTCTATCTAGGCGAGCAGATCAGCCAACAGGTAAAATATGTGAACCACTGTACATAATTTTCTCATTACTATAATTGTTTTTTCATTTTTGTAATTGTAATCTCAACTAAATCTATTCGATTAGATTCCTAAGCCTGGATTACACGGATAAAGCTTGTGATCATCAACTTCCACCCTTGATCTCAAGTTCTTGAATCGTGTAGAGGATAGGAATGCCATTTATAAAGATTTCCTTGGCGTGCAGGGTTGCCCGACAACACTTGAGTTCAACCTTTGGTTTAGGATATTTTTTATTTTAATCAAAATTTAGATCAGGCTTGAGAAAAACCCGCCAATCCGACGAACCTGTCTATCCCACTGCGCATCTCCCGTCGCACACGACCACATTCCTTTATGAGAAGTCACGTAATTTATACATTTATCATGTTCCTCAGATTTGCACATGCATCATACAAATATAGGATATATCAAAATTCAGAGGAAAGAAATAATTAGTGGATAGAAAGAGAGGATACTAAATACATATTTATATATGATGTTAAAATGGTTGTCTACTGTGGCTTGAAAAGAAGAAATTCATTGAAGGTCATAAAAGGGGTTCTAAAATAGAAAATAATTCAGGCTATAGTAGTTAAAGGATGAAAGTTTGGTAAGGCTGGGTAGTTAGGCTGGGTGGGGCTGGGCTAGCCGGGTAATGTGGGCCGGTAGTTGCCAAGACGATTATGCGAAGACGGAGAGAGCAGTGGGAGAAAAAAGTGTGGGAGTGTGTAAGAGAACGCTTTAACAATTATTGTGACTATAGAAAGGCCTAGAGTAGTTAAGAATAGAGGAGTTTCCAGGAAAGCGGCTGGTGTTGGAGTGAACATAGGAACTGGTTAGTAGGCCTAGGATAGGAGTGAATGTAAGGGTGAGGATTCTGAGATTTGTGAAATGAGATTTTCATGAAGGATGTGGAGAAGTGCCTGCATTGATACGGATTGCTCCTCTTTGCATTACAAATGTCCGTTCATCTGCTGGAGAGGAGCACGAGAAGGGAAGTCCGAAAGTGAGGTGAGAGTGGGGGAGGCAGACTAGCAAGGGGGTGAGAGGGTAATTGATTTTTTTTTAGTCAACGAAGTAGTAAGGAAGACCTTTAATTTTAGCATTAGGGTTTTATCGATGTGAAGGGACAGTCTAGGTTGGGAGCTATGCGGATTCCGAGAAATTTAGTAGATGAAACACTGGGGATGATTTTTTACATCAATTTTTATTAGTGGGTAAATGACGGGTGGGTTGCATTCATTGTGAAAGTTCATAACGATAGATTTAGTGGGTTGTATGGGGCAAGTTTTTTATTCAAGCAATTAGGAGAATATTAGTGAAGTTTGACAAATTGCAGATTAATTGGGGGAAATGAGGGAGTTATTTTTCTAATGTTGCTTAACGACCCCACCAACAGCTAGGTTATAAGGGGGTGCAAATGAGCTGATGATAATGAAACGATGAAGTGATGATAGGTGAAAGGACGTTTACAAAAACCCATGCCTTATGCGGGACTCAATCCCACGCCCAACGGTGACTTCAGTTACTACAGCTAGCGATAATTGACTTGGCCACCGGGGCGGCAAATGAGGGAGTTGATTCTAGGTGTACTTAAGAGGTGATTCGTGTCATCAGCAAAATGGAAAAGATGCCCAACGTGCAGTAATTGAGGAAGGTCGTTGACATAGACCAAGAAGAGGAGAGGTTAAGACGGAGCTCAAGTACACATTGCTTGACAAATTGCTTCAATCAATCGGGAGACTTCAGAATGGCCGTTCCTTGAACAGCTGACAATTCTAATTTGACGTCAATTTGCTATCAAGTATTGATGGCAGGACTGATCCAGCTAGCTCAATATGTCAGTCAGTGTATCAATCAAGTGCTTGATCTCAGGGCCTGGTTGATCTCAAAGACGCAATTCATAGATTACATCCTCGATCTATATTGTGGGGTTTTGGTGATGAGGTGCGAGGTTAGGTTGTCACTGATACTAAAAGGTAGCACTGTATAATTGATATTTATTTACACTGATTGATAAAATACATGAACGTGAATGGGGACATCCGATTGTCCCAATGAAATATGAACCTACAAGATGACTGGCAACTGGCAACTCGACTGTAGATTGCCTTCCTGATCTTTATTATATTGGCACTAGATAATGGGGAGTCCCTTGCAGGATTCCCTTGTCTAACTCCTGCAGGAATTTCCCCTGTGTATCTCTCTTCAAGGCCACTGCAGGAGGATATCCAGAATTGAGCCGTTACAGTATCATTCAGGTTCAGCTATAGGCCTACCAGTCTGTTATATTTATTGTCGTGTTCCAGAGTGAGATGGTCCGTGAGGCAGTGTACGACTGCGACTGGTTCGAGGCTTCAGAAAGCTTCAAGAGGTCCATGCGTGTCATGATCTCCATGGCTAACCAGCCTGTAGAGTGGGTTGCAGGTTACATTATACCGTTAACCCTGGCCAAATTCTACGATGTGAGTAATTTATTCGTGAAGTTATAGCCCCTTCAGATGTTCAGTGTTCGAATGAAATATTCTGAAGAAGTCCATATTCACATCTACAGCTGAGAGGTTTTGATAAGCATTAATTATCATTTCCATTTGTCTGCAGCTGACACAGATGATATATTCCTACTACACCAACACGAGGACTATGATTCTGTCTTGAGCAACTGCTCGACGTCTGATTGCTCTGCTTCCCAAGGCGAACTTTTCACGTGCAACTTTTATGGGAAAATTAAATCCGTTTGTATCTACTACATCTTCACTCACAGGTCCACTCACGTGTGGGTCAGTAGCAAAATAAGTAGGCCTATTATCAACAATTCATAATTCAGTTCATGGCTAATGTGTAAAATGTGAAGATACCAAGTATTTGTTGGTAACATATTCCCCATAAATCTCTCATAGTTGCAGTACCGAAGCGTCGGGCGGAACTTTCGCATTGTGCCCGACTTTTCCAAAAATGGTCAGAATAGTCACAAGTCGAAAAAATCGCCGGCGAAGGCACCCCGAGATTGCCGCCAGTAAACTTTCGCATTGGGTCCGACTTTTGAAAAAAATGTCAAAAAAGTCACAAAACCAAAAAAAAGGAAAGGAAAAAATTGTATGTCCCTATTTTCATCTCTAAATTGATTTCAAGTTTCTCCAGGAGGGGCATTCCTGTACAAGATAAACCCAGGTATAACTTAAACCTGTGCTTTACGTGTATTTAAAAACCTGTAATTACCCTCTAAAACCGGATTAAATCGTACTGGAATGCACCCACTGGATAAGATGATTTGCCTTATATACCCGAGGGGTTTACAACTCGAAAATTTGGTGTACACCTGATTTCAGATTTCAAGATTTCAGGGGATTTCAGGTGATTTCAAGTGATTTCAGGGATTTCAGGGATTTCAGGGATTTCAAGTGATTTCAGGGATTTCAAGTGATTTCAGGTGATTTCAGGGATTTCAAGTGATTTCAGGGATTTCAAATGATTTCAGAGATTTCAGAGATTTCAGGTGATTTCAGAGACTTCAGGAGATTTCAGGTGATTTCAGGTGATTTCAGGGATTTCAAGGGATTTCAGGGATTTCAGGTGATTTCAGTGATTTCAGGTGATTTCAGGGATTTCAAGTGATTTCAGGTGATTTCAGGTGATTTCAGGGATTTCAAGTGATTTCAGGGATTTCAGGTGATTTCAGGGATTTCAGGTGATTTCAGGGATTTCAAGTGATTTCAGGTGATTTCAGGTGATTTCAGGGATTTCAGTTGATTTCAGGGATTTCAGGTGATTTCAGGGATTTCAAGTGATTTCAGGTGATTTCAAGTGATTTCAGGTGATTTCAGGTGATTTCAGGTGATTTCAGGTGATTTCAGGTGATTTCAGGTGATTTCAGGTGAATTCAGGGATTTCAGGTGATTTCAGGGATTTCAGGTGATTTCAGGGATTTCAATGGGATTTCAATGGGATTTCAGGGGATTTCAGGGCAAGTGTACACCTGATTTCAGGAGTTGTTAACCCCTCGTATACACCGTCACACGCTGTGTGTGTGCATGGTCGTCCGTGCGAACTGCTCTCTCCTATGTTTTCTACACACTGTCTCTTTTAGAGTAGGGCGATTCAGAATCGATATTTCAGTGTATCGATTATTTGGCTTTCGATTCATCGATTTTTGCATTGATTCTCCACTTTCCGATTTTTCGAAGATATTCAGTAGAAGTAGAAGTAGGGCCTGTCCTAGTAGCTACATTAGTGTGTCCAACTGAATGAACTGTACGATAGGCCCAATGATTTGTTTTGATCGTGTTTAAATTCCTTTTTATTCTTGGCTTTGTCAATTTTCGGAATGACCATTTGCATGGTGCATGAGACCCTCTGACTCTGACCCAGGTCCCACTGACTGCCACCGATGCGAGGGAAAGGAAAATGACCGTGAGCCGTGGTGGTATGGTTGGTGCATTTCGTATCGTCAAGCAACAATAGTAGATGTATGTGCAGTATCAATTATCGACAAACGTAGGCTTATTTCGCCACTTTATGGCATTGTGATATCATTTTTAAGTGTCACTACGTATTATTAAAATAATTTGGAAGATTCGGAGATTTGAATCGATACAGGGCGAATCGATTATGTTCTATGCAATTCATCGATGAATTGAATCGAAGGTTGGCGATTCGAATTCTGCATCGATGCAGTGAACCAATTATTCAGCTTTATTTGCTCATTTTTACTCTCTTTCCCGAGTCCAAGTCGGTTATTGAGTAGTGCGCATCTCTGGCTCTGATTTGTCCACAAGAAACCACAAATGCCTGCCTTGTTATTATAGTATGGGAGTCGGTAAACCTTCATATTATAATGCAGTCTGTTGGTATCACTATATCGTGGTAGGCCTAGTAGGTCTTTATTGAATGTTGTTGATTATGTTTTCTCAATTAATATTGTCGTTCAGATAACATACTGACGTGTGTTGCCTATAGTCTAGAGATATTATGGCCCATAGGCATACAATCTATAACACATTATTATGTAATAGGCCTAGGCCTACTAGCTGTTCTAATGCCACTATAAGTAACTGAATTAATGTAGGCCTAAGTTATGAACATTTGCTAGAATATTTACAACACATGGGCCTAGGCAGGCCTACTATATCGTAGACAAACAATAATTATAGGCCTAGCATACGAATTAATAATATTCAGCTACTTCGATTAGCCCCGCATGTTGGACTTACCTTCCGTTTCTATAGCAGTTTGCTGTTTCTTCTCCTCTTCTTCTCAAGTTTGAGGATACCAAATTGAATACGGCAAAGACACGATGTAGTGATACCAACTCACTTCATCATATTATAAATAATATTATGAAGTAAGTTGGTATCACTACATCGTGGCAAAGAGCTATCAATGCGATAATTTGTAAATATCAGCTATTTCATTTGACATTCAGTTGTGTCTGGTGGGCGGTGGCGAGCAAAGTTTTCGATGGTTCATTGGTGGCCGTGATTTAATTGTCGATACGACAGTATTCTACATTTTCTGTACGTTATTATTTCAATCTTTTCCAATTAAAAATTATCAATTGACAAATCTCTTACACACAATCGATTTGGTATATCTATACAAATATAGGGCCTATCGTTGAAATTTCATTGAAATATGTTGTAACATGATTTTTAAAAATAATGAAAACTTAAAAAAGGAGTGTAAAATGGCATTACTTCCGGTTTCAAAAACTAACTTCCGGTTAAATCATACAAAAGGGACATCTCCATATGGGTCCACATATTCCCTGAAAAAATCAGACAAATCGGAGAATTCGTTTGGCCTGTAGCCCATTTCGTATGTGACGACGGAAGGAGGAGGAGAAGAAGAAGAAAACGAAAAAAGTACGCTTTTCGCAGTGCTATAACTTCCAGACGTTTGGTCCGATATAGCTGAAATTTGATATGCCGTGTCGTGTAAGGCGCCTCATTCCAGTACAACAAACTAGAGGTATCTAAGTTCATTAGTTTCGGAGATACAGTATGCTCAAAACCGCCTGTAAGTACTTCGTGTAAACAGTGTAAGCGTGTAAGCGTGCTGGCTTCGCGCGGGACTTGGCTCCCGTCGAGCTACCGCTCGACTAGATATATTGAATTGTAGAATTCGATTGAAATGAGTGAATAATGAAACAAGAAGACAGTGACAAAATTGTTCTGAACTCAAGGTGCATATATAGCTTTTCATTACATATAAATATGCCTACATCGCTGATCGAACAACGTAAATTTTACGTTTGCCTGGTGTATTATTGATCGTTATATCCAAGATATCAACTTATTATTATTGCAACATCTTCTCTAGGCGTATAAGACCGGTTTCATCTCTTACCTCCTCCTCTCTCCTCATCTCCTGATCATCCTGCACACGTCTTCGTAGAAGAGTGTCTGATCTTTCGGGTCCATGATGCTGGAACAGTTCATTGTACTAATATAATATAATCATCCAGTACAGGTTTTTAGAGAGAGGGGGAGTGAGAGAGGGAGGAGAGAGAGAGAGAGAGAGAGAAAGAGAGATATTGAGAGAGAGTAAAAAATAGATGAGTTGATGAAGACGGATTTGTATTAGAATTTGTGTGATGAATTACTCGATTTTACTATGAATGATTATCGGCTTTTTTCGAAACCAAAATTAGTGTATTGATCAGTGTATTACACGCTAAATTTATTCGTCCACTATTTACGGTTTGTATTATTAACAGTAGCAATATGGATAATTTTTATGAATAAGTTTTCAGATGGTAAGATTTTCCCTGCGGCACTGCATCCTCACGATCCTAACTTGTCATCCTTTTAGCATTATTTGGGAAAATTTCAAGTTTGTGACAATCAGGAATTATGAGGAGCGGAGAGTTACATCGAATGTTCTGTCAGGCGTTTGGCCATTGGTTTTCAATTTGATTCTAATTACAAATAGCTACCTACAATATGCTTTTAGTACACACAACCTGGACATCTCTAATTGATTGAGGAGCTTGGTTTGGTTTCTATTCGATTCGTTATTTTTATACTGCTTTTTTTTAAATTAAAATCTGTGTTTATTTTTTGACTGCAGAAGATTATTCACATTAACAAATTGAAAACTTGATCAGCCTTTTTTAAAAAGACAGACACGAAAAAATATTCCTCAAAATATTCTCAGAGATCATAGATCGCAGCGCTATTGTGGTATAAATTGGAACTTGATGACTGAAAGTACCATCTATCGGGAAGTAGAGGATACTCACTATTTACCAACAGAACAACCGATAGAAAAAATATATTGTGCCTTACGTGTAGGCAACTTGTAGTTCATGTATGTGTGGCAACATGCCTAAGCGAATGCAAGCAGGAGGAAACAGACATCGACAATAGATAGGCCTAGATATACCATAGTTGTCTTGAGCTGTCGCTAGCAAGAAAATAACAGCACGTGGTATCAATGTTTCTTAGCTCATAGATATCAATTAAATGGTGGTTTCACTAGACAACCTGTAGAATTGCGGATAAACGACAATAAAATAGATCAAATTATAGATGATAGACAAATAACTCGTGTCTAATAACTCATTTAATGTCGGTATAACAGACTTATCCACCATGATATTTAAAAAGTTATAATTTAATTATGGATTTACCGTAGACAGAATGCTGAATGTGCTACATATTACCAACTTCATATTCAGTGCAGTTAATTTGAATTCTTTTTAAATAAAGTTTCACGACATATTTCGCTTTATATATTACCGTACGTATATATCATGATATATAATGATATTGTGTGATGATATTTTCTCATAAAGTTAGCGTTTTTCATGATATAATTACAAAGGTGTCTCTTTGGAGGAAAATAAAAAAATAATCAAGCGCATTTTGGATGTAGTATTTACCAATATCAATAATTAACTGATAAAACCTCATTTGTGGTGTTTATTTGTTCGTTGTTACTATATTTACTTATAAGAAGTGATTAAAAAGTAGATCACTCTATTACGTCCATTTACCAAATCGCTGATTTCCTATCCAATTATATTTATATTCTTTGTATTTTGATGGGATGAGATGAGCGGTGGTCCATGCACTTCCGCGTGCATTCCATCGCACTCGCACGCATGCCCTCTGGCGCCATCTTGACACCTTGACTTGTGGTCGAAGTCTCGCACGCACAACCATTGGCACAACTAGGTGCCAGCACACTATCTGTGGTGGCACAACACATATGAAAAATATACGTAATAATAATGATATTAGATTGTTATTGTTTGAACTAGGCTGTAATTTTTCGATCGTATGCTTTTTTTAGTCATTGTTATTATCCTTTTTCATGTTATCGCATCTTAAATGCGCAAGTGTGTTTTCTCTATTACTGTAATTCATTGTGTGCAATCAGTTCATTTTTCATATTATGGTTATCTTTGCATTTCTCTTTTCATTCTCATTCGTAATTTTATACTGCAATTTTTGTCCTGTCTTTCAACTAACTAATTTTGTGTGTGTAATAAAGAGTTAATTTATTTTTGTAGCCTATTACCACAGTCAAGCCCTTATAAGGCTTTGTGGATAAGCGATGTTAATTTTGATTATTTGTAATGTTTTCTAACTTTTTGTTTTCTCAATAAAAAAAAATGATTAAATTTTTCGAT
Organism: Brachyptera putata; assembly: GCA_907164805.1. Taxonomy (NCBI): domain Eukaryota; kingdom Metazoa; phylum Arthropoda; class Insecta; order Plecoptera; family Taeniopterygidae; genus Brachyptera; species Brachyptera putata. Next base: position 56,739,147 of record OU015462.1, read on the forward strand.
GCTTCTGTTTTCTGAAGTATTTTGAAGTTGACTCTTTTTTGACACATGACAACTTTAATGCACAATTACAGAATAGAAAATGATGATGAACGTTTGATTGAATTTGAATGAAACAAGCGTAAGGATGGTTTCTTGTGTGCGGGCTAGCTAACAGAGGAGTACAACATTGAAATAATAAATTCAACAGTTGAACGTATACTGGAATAATAACAATAACAATATTGTTAAGTTAAATTAATATGATGAAATCAAATCGATAATAATGTATTACCATGTGATATTATGTGGGGAGAAAAACTTTATAAACTTCCCGATAATATATATATATATATATATATATATATATATATATATATATATATATGTGTGTGTATACATAATTTTCAATTTATAATTATAGTCATAATAAACCTAATGGGATTTGATTAATTCAATTGAGAGTACTTATTACTATTCAATCAAATAATATCATTTTGAATTATCAATTGTATCCAGAGATCCGTGCTTAAAGTGTACCTATCACATGATTATTGGGGGGGATCAGCCGACCCCCCCGACCTCTTCTACCCCCCTGGTCCACCACCTCTGAGCAGTTGCAGCACAATTAGTCCCAAGTTTAATCCCAACAGTTAAATCCGACTCGTGTTATGCATTTTGTAAAGTTTTATTCTTCCGTATAGTCACAATTTACATTTCGATTAGCATAACACATATCGTGCTCATAGTTTACAAGAAGGCGCGGGGTAGACTGCTACGTCATCTCATTTACACATAAGCATACTAAATGATCATTTTCAATATTATTTAAATTTATATTACGTTATTCTACTCAATCGTTGATTATAAATATACTACTATGTGTGCAGAGGTGTAAATGAAGTATCTTTAGGTAGGCCTTCATATATACGTTTATAAGAGTGCATGGGAGTCGATTTAGCCAAATAGAAGCTTTTTGTTGATAACTTTCGATTGGTATCAGATTCTAATACGGAGGAGACACAGATCTTTTTGATACCTTCAGGACGGTTCAAGTAAAAACTAGTCAACTTATATTGCTTAATTGACAAGAATATACAGCTAGAAAATGTGTTAGTTTAGCCGTATACGGCTGATAATGCGATGTGAGATAAGTAGTTATATTTGATACCATCTTTAAGGTATTGAAAGTATCCATGTTTTCTACTTATTAGAATTTTGTTATCTCATACCGTTCAAAAATTATCACCAAAATACTGATATTTCGCTAATTCGACTCCTATATGCACGCCTCTTATGCCGTCTTATTTACTATAACCATTATGAATGTACAACATCGGCCTACAAATGCTGATTAATTGTTTGTTATGTTTTCGATTAGAGTATGCAACACAATTAGATAGAAGCCTTATCAGTAACAACAATAATAATTGTATAATGTGTATAATAAACAAGAATATAAGCTCAAGGTGTCTTGAATATATATTTGTGTTGGCGGCTGTCTTCATACCTTACAGTTAAACTAACTCTCGATATTGTTTTTTCAAGTTGGTATAAGTATCATTTGTGATTTAGCAAGGTGAGCAAGCAACCCACCAACATAAATGTATCAATCTTTCTTTTATTCACTGTTGCAGCAATGTCGAAATAGTATATTTGAAAAAAGAAAAAAAAACGAGAAAATTTTGGAAACGGAAAATACGGTTAACAGTTACATACAACAAAACCAGTACATGGCATGAAGATATCAACTGATGTACTTGTTGAGTAAACCTTCCTCTATCAGATAAACTAAATTTGATTAGCATGACTATAACCGTTTTGATACAAATGAATATTTTCAGAATCACCTTGATTTACAACGAAAAATGGCGTGACTTTCCCTGGTCTTATATGCCAAGCGCATATGGTTGAACAGTTTATTTAAAATTTAGACCAAACGCAGTTGTATTACGAACACAATCGGTACTATACATAGTAAAATATCTCAATAAGTGATCAATTTATCTATGTAACGCGAGATGCATGTTTTGTGACCATTTTCAGTGTCAACTAAAGCATAAACAATCGTAGTGGTTTACGGATAAAAATATTGTTGAGCAAATGTGGATGTTTCCCACGGTTCAAAGAAGTAAATTCTAAAATATTGTTGATCCATAATAAACATTCTCAAAATCTTCACATATCATCACCCTGGTGGAAACTTTTTGCCCTAAGAAGACTGGGGACACTTAAAGGAAGTCCTCACTGAACGATGCATGTATGGACAATATAGCTATATCTGAAATTGATGTGGATTATTTGCAATTATAATATCATCTATATTTTTACGATTTTGGAATAATTTGTATTCCAGTCGTATACCTGATGCACTGTAGCCTTGGAAAGCTGTACTTATAGTAATAATCATTTATTATTTATATATATATTTATAGCAGCAGAAAACAGAAAATATACTTGATCAAGAGAATACTAGTCAATAAATATGTGTAGCAACAAAGTATAAGGCAGTCATTACAAAGTAGCAATAGATTTAATTTTCTGTGTATAATATAATCATAGAGATAAATTAGAAATTACATAAGTTATATTTGATTAAAATATCTACGATTCATACAATTTATTAAACAATTTTCAATAATTTATTCATTTGTTCTCTTGTCGTTCCGTTCTTGGGCTTTTCATTGGAGCGAGAGATACGATTAGGCCTACGACTTTTTTTACAAAAATGGAATGCCTATCGAGAAAGATATAGCAACTTAATTTTTATGCTGACCATAAAATTTGTATCCGTTTGAACTTCTGTCATGCCAGTTCAAACTTGTTATTTTACCACTTATTTTAAAATGTAATACTCCATATTTTATTACGGAATAGATTTTTGTTTCAAATAATATTTTTCATTTCATTTAATTACTTCATTTTCTTGAGAGATGTACTAGTTTCAATTCTGTTACATTTTCTCGAAGTGGCAACCATTTTGATGCCAGTATTTTCAATAAACTCTCTCTCTCCAAATAGAGTATAGTATTTAGATGAAACTCAATTGAAATATTGTAATTTTCTCAAGAAATGAAAGATCCATAAGATATCATCATGAAATATATTTATCACTATCAAATACATATAATGGCGCAACAAATACCGCATTCTCCTATTATTGGTTTAATACAACATGAACTATCAAGGTATTTGTCACAATAATGATTACAATAAACATAATCAGTTGAATAAGTTATGTCCACCCACTTGGCAAAGAGTGTTATATCTGTATAATTGTCAGTAGCGAATACAATAGACTAGCTGCATCCATGTTCATGTTATTATGTAATACTCGATGATATGCTATAGCTATACAATACCTCATAAAGTATGTTCTTACTTTTCAAATACCCAGTTTCATAATACTTATTCTAATAAAGTATCTCACTAGTATACGACAACTTATTTGATCGAAATTAACTTTAATACATTGTATTTATTCGAAATGTTTATCATACTATAGAGATGGTATAAAATGATATGTCAGTCAATAAATGGATTTGTAAACTCATATTAACTTAACAAAAATACACAATTAAAATTAGTAAAAAATAAAGATGAATAGAAGAGCAATGAGCCACTGGTTATATTAGTGAAAATTAAGAACTGCGCATATAGAAAAATCAAATATATAAAGAGGTAGGTTGCGCACGGATTCTGGAGGGGGGAGAACCCCCCCCCCCATCGCAGCCTCGGAGGGAATTTTTTGAAAAACTTGATTTTTCAAAGTATCCTGTTACTATTTGTGAATATGTAGACCTAAGGCTGTTTGTTGCTTCACAGTGATTTATTTGCGCCAAGTGTACTCGTATTGTATTTATTATTGGGAGAAGAAAATAATTATATGGAAGAATCATTCAAATTATTGAGCATTAACTTGAAATAATGTGGTTTGATGAATATAGATTTACTCATTATTCAATTCTTCTTTGATAACGTTCATTATTCAACAATATTCGTTATTTTACAATTACGCAAATTGAAATTAAGAGTTGCATTTTTGAAGTTCAGAACTGCGCATATCAGGGTCAACTGCGCACTAACATAACCCCTGCAATGAGCCACCCAAGAAGAGTGAGACTCCATTACACTGTATTTATCAGTGAGAGTTTCCGAAACTATCATTTTGAAATAAATGAATACATCAAATGAATAAAATAATAGTGTAATGGTAGTAGGCCTATATGTGTAGGTAAGGTGTTCTATATATAAGGATTGGACTAGTTGACAAATTGATATCGGATCGTAAAATCAGAAAATGTATTGAAAGTACGTAACGATTGCCTGAATCCAGAATCTGAATTGAATAAAATGAATAGAATAATAATATAGTTCCAAGAAAGCTGTCACACGCGGACATATTTTATTTCAAATCGATATGTTAATTTTTTCAATTGGAATTACAAGTTTATATTTGCAGAAAATGTCACTTTCAAAGGAAGTATATAATCAAGTCCGGTCTGTAGACCAGTAAGATATATGCTTTTATGTTCGCAAGAATATCTGTGTCAAGATCGAAAAAAGTGACCTATTTTTAGCCCATCCCACAAGCAGGACTAGGATATTGTACTGGGAGTAAATGTTCAATAAACTAGGAAAACGCCATATATGCGTTGTAAGACGAGCGGATAGTAATAGTATGGGTAAAAATGGGTAAAAACTGCTTCGAGTGTTACCAATCTAGCATATTTTATGTTTTTTCTTCAAAATGGGTGACCCGATCAAGCTGAAAATTTCCAGAAATGAATTTTCAGAATGTAATTCAACTTCACGCAAAAATCCATTTTTTGGGGAAAATAAAAATATTTCTTTTTTTTTCCACCATGTTATTCTAATGGGTATTTTTGAAATTTCTAAAATTCATAAAAAAAAAGTTACCGCCTGATAATGCCACAAAACTATACAGATCTAAGTTAGATGCGGAACCATATAGAAAAAAAGTTTGAAGTTGATAGCTGCAGCCGTTTGACCTGTGGAGAACCGACAAAAAAACATAAAAAAAAGAAAAAAAAAAAAAACATAAAAACGAACACAAATTTTTTTCAGTATTTCAAATTGAATCCTCGCTAAAGCTCGTCTAATAACAATTGATTAAATAACAAATCCGGTAGGTGAGGGGAATATCGGACCCGGCTCGATCTCCGCCACCGTATATCTTCACAGGTTTTTTCGTGGTTTTCCTCTGTATGGTCTAGGGTAATGCTGGGATGGTTCTCTCAATATAGGTCACGGCCGCTCGTTCCCTTCCCACCCAAGAGACCTATATCTAGTGACCTATCTAGTCATCTCATCAATCATTCATCCGACGCCAATAGATCTGCGCTATCATTACAAAGCGTCGTTATATAATTTAAAAATATATATATTTTTAGGTCGTTCATAAGGTTGTATCTTAATCGTGATATTTTTGTAATGATGTGGTGATATGGTGAAAGAACCAAAGAATCGAATTAAAATGCACTATATTCAAGGGCTTCTTTATAGTGTATCTTACAAAGTCTTGTCTCAATGACTTTGTCTCAAGATTTCCGATGTTGATAAAAAAAAGTTGAATTAATAAAAGATTTTTTTTTCGATACTTCATTGATTATTTATTAACTAGGAAAACGCCATATATGCGTTGTAAGACGAGCGGATAGTAATAGTATTGGTAAAAATGGGTAGAAACTGCTTCGAGTGGTACCAATTTAGCACATTTTATGTGGCTGACTCGGTCAAGCTGAAAATTTTTAGAAATGTGTACGAAAATGTAATTCAACTTCACGCGAAATTTCATTTTTTTGGAAAATAAAAATATTTTCTTTTTTTTTCCGCCATGTTATTCTAACGGGAATTTTTGAAATTTCTTAAATTCATAAAAAAAAAGTTACTCCCCGATAATGCCACAAAACTATACAGATCTAAGTTAGATGAGGAACCATATTGAAAAAAAGTTTGAAGTTGATAGCTGTAGCCGTTTGACCTGTGGAGAACCGACAAAAAAAAAAATAAAAAAAAAAAAAAAAAAAAAAGAAAAACGAACACCAATTTTTTTCAGTATGTCAAATTGAATCCTCGCTAAAGCTCGTCTAATAATGATGATTACAATATTTTCAAGAAATTTTCAGAATATTTCAATGAAAAAAAAATCGATCGATAATGGTTAAATAGTTTCGATATAGTTAATAGTCGATAAATAGTCGATATAGTTAATAAGGTTGTTAGTCCTGGCATGTGATGAGATAGTGATATGGTGACAATGCCTTCATAAAATCCAGCGAAAACAATACATATATACCCAGGGCCTTCTTAATCATGTACCTCACACAGTCGTTGACATATTCTCACGTAGCCGAACATGAAAACGACTCCTAGTGCTGTATTTATTAAATAAGGCAATGTGGGCCGCGACTTTACCTTACCTTCCTCCCGCCACAATCATGCACACACCTAGCTCATACCGAGACTTCGCTTGACTAGGCAGTTTACCTTCTGATTTCGTCGAGACAGTTGAATAGGACGTACTTGTCACATACGCTCTGACTTCGAGTAAATGATTAGTCTACGTTTATATAGACGTGATCGAGTAGTGTATTATTGGCTGTGGTCGTGTTAAGGAGGAGAATGTCATTTGAGGTAAGTTGAATGGAAGGTTATAATCAATTCTGTGCTTTATTGGGTTGAAAACATTCGAATTTTACAATATGAAATTATTGAGAATTTCAAGTTGACAATTTTTGTTGGGAAATATTTGGAATCAACTAGATTATTATGGCCACTCATAGGTATCGATTAATTCAAGATTTGGTTAAAAGTTTGATACATTGGAAAAGGTCGTAACAGTATTTGAGGGGATAACTTGGATTATTCGTGATTGTCAATACAACTCGTCATTTTATGCAACAATTATTTGCAAACCAAACTTTTTCGATCATTTTTTTCAAATATGACAGAATTTTAAATTATGCGATTTTTATTCAAATAACTATTTCTTGCTGTTGTCACAATTCCGAATGCATTATTATCGAACAGAAAGCTGATAATGATTTCAAATATATCAATATATATATATATATATATATATATATATATATATATATATATATATATATATATATATATATATATATATATATATATATATATATATATATATATATATATATATATATATATATATATATATATATATATATATGAGAAGCTTCATTCCACAGTTATTTAACCTTCAATTTTCTTGATGAAATAACAATGATTTGTGTGTTACGATTCACTGAACTATTACTTCAACACCTAGCCTATTAGTCATGATATTAGTGTAAACTTCCACATCTAGATTGTCAACAAATTACTGTTCATACTATTTTCATTCTCTGACACGCACGGTTTATATAAAAAAAAAAAATCAGAAATTCCTGTACATAGGCCTACTTAATACTGAATTGTTTACAATTCTTTCATCTTCCATAATTATTAGGCCTATATTTCCCATCCTGATTAATATCCTGCAGCTTCGAGGGTCTCAGGACCAGATGACGGATCATATATAGGCCTACATATATATATATATATATATATATATATAATTTACATGTAGGGCTATCTATAGATCCGTGCATTGTCTGCAATTAAATGACAAACCTATGTTCAATGACGATCGATTTTGACAACCTTCGTAAATTTTTTGTCCGCTTGATTGATCTACTTATTGGAGTTGTTTCAATATATTTTGTAGCGCAAATAACTTGTTAATTAATTTAATTCATTAAACTGTAGCCGTCACAGCGATTAGACGGTCACCTTCATTTGTTTGAGCGCGTGTTGAGTATTCTGTACAAAGATTAACTGCATGGGTTTAGTAATTATACAGACTTGCTAGAATACAGACAATAAAAAGTCGAAAAACTAAAAAGTAAGAAATATTAGTCTAGTACATGATATAATAAAGTCGTAATAATAATAAGTCCGATGATTTGATAGTTCGAAATAATTATTAATATCAGATTAGAATGAATTTGAAAATGAGTTCGAAAAACTTCAACTTTTAAATACCATTCAAAATGACATCTCAATTTGGACGAAATGAAGTAGTAAACATGTTGAGAATATGAACTATACGCTATCTGTAATATGTTTCTAGTTTCAATAACATTTGATACATTCCTTTAAGATTCTAAATAATATATAATATATCGAAATATGACGTATATAGTTTGATTTTGTCATATACAGGCTACAACCAAAATCATAGTTATTTGAGAAGATTATAGATTCAATACAATGTTCACTTCACTGTGATATCATATATTTTGCATTCTCCATGCCCAGAGAAAAAACAAGCAGCAGTATAATTATAATTTGTCCTGCCACAACAACCATTCGATCGAAATCAAAGTAAACATCAATCAGTTCATGAATTGAATGTATGAATGTAATGTTTGATTTCTCTCCCATATAATCAAGTCAAGCCCAAATCAGGTGAACTCATACGAATACAAGTTCTACATCCGCTTACGCATTATAAGGACAACGCATGATCAAGATTCAATGTCGTAATCCATAAATTTCTCCCAGAATAAATCTTCTAAATATTGCACATTTCCGTTTATGTTGAATGGACTTGACACATCAGCATGATTCATGTCAGGATCATCTTGATTGTATTCATTGAATATGTCTCATAGTTTAGTGTTTGCTTCAACTTGGAACTTCAACTTAATCTAATTATTCATAATTAAAAAAATACTTCACTCGTTAAAGTCAGCTTAGTCAGCTTGTTACAACTTGTTAATAGGCGATGAGTATAGAGTCATAGAAATATAGCGTCTTTTTTTCTTTTTATAGCGTTTAGAATTGGAAAAGTAGCACTTTGGTGCATCTATCATTTTGAAAAGTCGTGTTTTGCATAGAGTAATAATGTTCTGTAGCGTAACAACAGTATCGTACTGATAAACCCATTACATAACGTACAATTGCATACAAGAACAACACATCAATTGATATTTCCAGAAAAATGATTTGCGCCACCGGGTTAAATCTACCTACGCCTCAATTCTCATCTGCTACCCGCATTTTCAGTTGCGTTTTGTCCCAACTAAATTCACTCTTTTCCATCTCAATTCATCTCAAAATACACAACAGCTATATGCCTATGCTCAAGTCGTATTCACATCAATATTCATAGATCAGAATTCAACGTTTCTAATTTTGGTATTATTCAGGTTGAGCAATTTCGAGCAGATAAATTTTGAAATTTTCAACCAATTATCTTCGAACAATCCAAATTTCATCGATTCAAATATATAAATTCTTTATTCATTTAAAATAAAGACTCTGCCTTTTGAAGAAGGTTGCCTATGGACACAGAATATAAAAATATAACGAATATAACAAATTAGTGAATGGTACAGAAAAATAATGATAATATTGAGCTAAATTCTAGAAAAAAAAAGTTTTGTAGTTGATTAATTAATTATTTAGAAAAAGAATAGTAAAAAATAAGAAAATGCACATGATATGAGAAAAAAAAATGGCTACACACTGAATTAATTCAAATTATATAAATGGTTTCTAAAAATTGAAATGGATCCTTTTAAGGCTAAAAGGAAATGGTGCACATTTCTGTTGAGTTTGTGTTCAACCGTCACTCATCTCAAACCAACAACGTTCTCGTATGGTTACGTCTTATTCTAACATCTAAGAAAATCAATATTTGCCACAGGTGGCCTTCTGGAGAGTCTTGTTTACCACACCACACACCTAAGGTCTCGTTGTGATTACCAATTACTGAATATGCATATATCACACAATCTGTGATAAGATGAACAATTCAAGGTTAGGTAAAGTTATGGGGAAGATAAGGTGAGGTCAAGAACATAACATATTTTTTTGTTTTTTTAATCGTATTTTATTTTATTACGAGTCCATGGTAGACGATTCAGCAGCATGTCAGTTTTTTGGTGAACTGTTATCTCATATCACCTAATTGCCAGGTGCATACGGCTGACAAACTCTTTTGTGAACGTATACTTCTGATAAGAATGTGATTCAGGTAGGGTCTATGTAATAATTCAAAAAGTAAGAACTTTAGGAAATATGCCATTTGAGAGAAAGTAAATTTCATGAAGATAAGTAGAGGGATAGTGAACAATACGATTGTCTGTGATTTGGTTGATGGAATTTTCAATTCGATTATCAATCTCCATCTTATTTTCAGAGATTAGTAAATCAAAATTTTCTCAAATACTATAAATGCTATTTCGGGAAGCTTTCATTCTCTATATACAGTTACAACCAACCGTAGGTTATATAATAAGGTCTTTGGTTACAACTCACCCTTTTGCAGGGATGTGCCTCTAATTTTAATTTACAACCCTTCACTTTGGAACTCCATCTAAGAGTCCTAGTGGCTTATTCAGCTAAGATACTGCTTTGGACACTGAAGTCAAGTAGGGTTTGATTACGAGTCCCGCACAAGGTATGTTCTTTATACATCATCCATCCATCACCCTCTCATTCGTACCCCCAAATAACCCAACTGTTGATATGTGAGCTAAGCAAACAATATTCATCCTCATTTGGGGTGGTAAAATAACCCTTGTGGTGCCCCGTCCGAACGATCCTACTTCCATCCATAGCCTTAATTGGGGAACAATGATTTTGTATCAAGTTTCGATGTAATCGAAGAAAAAAAGTACAACCTACTTGTTACACATTTCTTTTTTTTTTCAATCAAATCGAAACTTGATAGAAAATCATTGTTTCCTAATTAAAGCTACGGATGAAAGATAAGATTACACAAAGTTACACAACTGGTAGTTTTGTCTACAGAATCCCTTCCCCCCCCTCTCAGAACTGAAAGTGCACCGACATCATCAGATGTTACCAACATGTAAGCGAATAATCAACTGTGTCATTGTACCACGACTGAAGTGAAGTCTTTACCTCGTGATGTAACTCGATCGGAGGAATAATTACTGTTAGATCCGCTCGACGATCGCCGTGTGCCCGCAATGCGATTCCACCCAGCGATCAAATAATTAGCGACGCTCGAACGTCATTCGAGATTAAGACCGCATGGGAGTAGATCTTGTCGAATATATATATATATATATATATATATATATATATATATATATATATATATATATATATATATATATATATATATATATATATATATATATATATATATATATATAACCGCGAATGGCTCATTAAATCAGCCGTAGTGTATATCAGTGTATCAGTCGTATATATATATATATATATATATATATATATAAGGGCCTATAGATATAAGTTATATTAGGATGGCCGTTCGACTTCGATATTTTTCACTTGATTCGATATTTCAAGACTTAGAATCGATATTGAATTAGAATATTCGATATTCGAGTAATTCGATATCGAAACGATGATAGATATCGAAATTCGGAAATAGCTTAAATAAGAAATGAGACAAATAACCAAGTAGGTATAGTTAAAAAAAGTGGAGAAGTGAATAATTTAATTTTGTACATTTTTGTAGAATGGGTGGAAAATAAACTGGAACTGAAACAGTATAACATGTACGAGATCCATGAAACCGATCTCGAATTTTTTCTTATTCGATATTTTTGATTACTTGCCGTGATATTTTTCTTTCAATCATGGATATCATGTTGAAAGTTAAATGATGATCTGTGTCCCTAATATATCCGAATTTCCATATATCATCACGTCAGAGAGAATTATCATCAACAAATAAATTCATCAAGTCGACTCACATTCACTCTTAACATCGTCACAACCCAAGCAACACTCTGTGTTCCGTTCCGCCGGTAACGACCGTACGTCTCCTCTATGCATTAGTTAGAGCGATCAGTAGTGTCGGACTGGAAAATATCGTGGAACGAAGTATGTAGCAGTTGACAACCATAATTGTGTCTGACTTGTGCATGACCGAATGCACAACATGGGTTCAGTTACAAGGCGGGCTTTACGGACGAGCTCATAGTCAAATAATTATAATTTATAAAACAAAAATAGAAATAATAATAAAATCCCACCCAATATCCAACAATAGACGGGTTAAGGGGTTCAACAAATAAACCAAAATTGAGGGCAAATCACATGTGGGCAAATCACTCCATCTTTACCCTTGAACTCTAGTTCCACTCTCTCCACAAGCTCCCTCCATACATCCCTATCCTATTCGTCCTTCACTTTCTTCCTTATCACTTCTTTCCATCTTATTCTTGGTCTTCCTCGTCGTTTCCTCTTTCTTTATTTCTTTTCATCAATAAATTGAGATAATAATAGAAAAAAAATCAGTAGAGATGGTTTTGATTTAGCTTAGTTCGAATGTACACAGTGATTTGGATCAACTTTCGGTAATAAAATTGATTGACGGCTTTCACATATATACACACCATGATTTTGACATTGATCGAGTCTTCCTTAGTCATTCATGAATTCATCAACATCATTTCATTCTATGACGCATAACTGTCGTTATTACATGAAACCTGTTGATTTCCATTCATATACATTTTGAAGTAAATATTTGAGAATTTTCCAATAATAATTTATTTTCTCAAAAGCGAGCAATCCAAATTCCTTCCAACTCAATATAATCATGTAACGGTATTGGAATATTATTCACAGTATGTGGAAATTTCACCTAATTCAGATTATATTGGATAATTGAAAATTCTACCGAGTGATAGGCCCTATACTTAGTAGGATTTTCCAAATTTTCCGAGTTTTTCCCTAACAACCGATCATACCGATTTGGCTGAAATCCTGACCTATATTCAGATATAACAAAATTCAGAAAAAAAAGTAGATTGGTACTATTCAATTTCTGTATAGGTCACGTGCAAACAAAGACAAAAACAAGAACAAATTATATAAAAACATACTCAGATTATTTTCAGTGGAAATGGTTTTCGCAACGCTCATCTAATTATAATTATTAATGATACATAGAAAATTGAAATAACTAATTGAATAAACAGATACCCTGAGACATCCGTTATAGTTTATTGAACTCTGATACAGCTAAAATAATTCATACATAACACATTATTAGGCCATCGATGCATTTTTGAATTAATTTCATGTTCTAACTGCATATTCAGCTATTCATACATCATTACAATTCGTGATGCGGCAGGAACTTATATATGATCCTCACGTCGTTAAACAATCATTTTAACTTCAGTTTCATTTGAAAATGAATCGTATATCATTACATATGTCATCACGACCAAATTAGAGCTCAAACAGTAAACCTATCACAGTTTTAATTGTCTATTAAAACTACACATATTCCTGCTTTACCACATTTTGTCCAGATGTTAATTTATGCTACATGATTATTTCTGATTTGAAGTTGGAATTCAATTTGTCACAACATATTCAGAATGAAAATGGATTAGAACTAGTCTGTTCTTCACATGCAGCTTCTTGAAAATTCATCAAATTCATCGTCGGTCGATGCTAAATCTTCGGGTATGCCTGAGGTGATATAATTATTATGTAGGAATACAAATTTGTTTTGAAAAAATTCATGATAAAACAATAGATTTGGAGATCAAAGTATAAAAGTATCAAAGTATATATATATATATATATATATATATATATATATATATATATATATATATATATATATATATATATATATATATATATATATATGAAAATAGAAAGTTACATAATTATGAATATATATAGGGCTACATGCTATTTTATTACAATAATTTCTTTTTTTAAATTTGTTTCAAATTGAGCCTTACATTTTTTTCATTCGTTACTCTATCATCAATAATCCCTTAAATTTTTCTATTTATAACATTTTTTCTGATAGAACCATTAAGCCTACAACATGGCAAGCAAATTATTAACCCCAAATCATCCTTTTGTAATTGATAATTTATTCAAGAATTTCAGAAATCTCAGGAAAGATTTTAAGGAATTCAGAAATGTAAGGAATTCAGTAACTTTGTGAGTTCATCTCTCAAATTCTCATCTGATTGTTTTCAATATTCAAATTCATCACGCAACTAACCGCATAAAATCAAGAACATCGTCCTATCTCAACCACATGGCCAAAACACGAATATCGACTGATCGAACATCAAATAATCGATACGTTCATTGATCTATGGCCCACAAGATGAGGTGTCGCTCTTCACCACAGGTCCTAACACACAATGACATTTCAATTCCGTGCAATTTGCCGCACCCTCAATTACCTTAAAAGGTCAAATTCAACCACCGTAAGCGTTATACATTCCACTACAGCCAATCCTTGCGTGACTGTATTTAATGAAAGTCCACTACAAATTATACATAATATACACATGTATATATATATATATATATATATATATATATATATGATTTGAAACTCTCTTTTCCATGATGCATATTTGTAAATAAAGACATCTTTTGGGTTTATATCATGGACCAACGTTTCGCCAGGATTTGTCCTGGCTTCTTCAGGGTCAAAATTGATCGAACTAATTAATCAATATTAATAATCATTTTTTTAAATAAAATGTAAAATATGAATCTAATTCTGATAACAATTATCTCATGTTGGTCTCTTCAATTAAATTAAATAATATCCATGATATAAACCCCAAAAAAGTCTTTATTTACATATATATATATATATATATATATATATATATATATATATATATATATATATATATATATATATATATATATATGTGTAAAGTATGTAAATTTATGTAAAGTTTAATTAAGGTATCCCTATAACACGCAGAGTCTCTACTATTATTCTTACTATCTATTAATGGTTTATATCAATGTTTATTCCAAGTTATGACGTACAACCTATATTATGTCATTGTTGCTTACAGTACTCAAGGTCAAATCCTACCTTGATACGGTAAAAATTATTTATTCGAATATTAATAATTTTTGTTATATTATATATGAAATTGATGTAAATATTTCAATTTCGAACTACATATTTATATCTTATTTTTTAATCTTACATGTTCGTCTACATCTACGTTCATCTTCTCATGATTCACTGGTGAATTTAATTTCCATTTGATCAGACCCGCACAACAAGTTACTTATGCGCTTCCCTAAGTTATTTTATCTAGGTTGTATGTATATGTATTATTATTTTTGTGAATATAATATATATATATATATATATATATATATATATATATATATATATATAACAAAATAATAGGCATGCTGCTCAAAGATATTTACCGTTGATGGAACGTAAGTAGAACTATAGTGTCTATTTTATTTAGGCATAAAATACAATTGAAATACATCTCACAATGCTTGGGAGAGTGCACGGAATGACTGAAATGGCGGTGTAACAGCATTGTATTGGCAATGATGCAGGTGTATGCTTAATGGCTTCTGTGGAGTATTGAGCATTGATGACTGTTGTGGTATGCCTTTGTAAGGTGAAAACGAGAGAAAACTTTAGTTTTTCTGAGCAGTCTTTTGCTAATGTAGAGTCTCGTGGTTGGTTTATATAGAGGATATTGCGGATAGTGACTCTAGTAATGATACACCCTAATAAAGGCAATGAAAGACTATACTTGGGATATCTAGTTTTACCTTAATGGTGAATTCGATAAACTATATAGATCAGTAGAGTTGAGTCTGGAATTACCAATTTTGGAATAATTTTCCAATTTTGGGGCGCCTGAAGAGCATTCGGAATGAAGTCGTGTGACATGGGTTTGGGTGTCCAACCGAACCTGAACCCTAACCACATTTTACAACCCTTCATTCATAAGTACCCCTAAGCCCATGTCACACGACCGAGTCGACTTTATTCCGGTATACGCTCTTCAGAGTCCCCATAATTGTAAATGTTATATTCAAGTTTTATCACCATGGTTAGCCATTTTATTTATTTCTGATAATTCTCAGAAACAGGGTAACTTGAATTTTCAACCGGACCTTATGGTTATTAAATTTCATTTAAAATAACACAATAGTGCCAATGATGATGGTGATGATGACGATGAATAAATGCATCATTCGAGAAGGCTGAGTTTCCTTTGTTTTACAAATATAATATACCTATTCCTTTTTCATTTTGACAAATAATAACATACGGGAAATATCATAGTGAATATACAGAAAGTCGTCCTCGGTAGCTCAGTCAGCTATGAGACACCGCATAAGGCATGGGTTTTTGTAGATGTCCTTACACTATCATCACTTCATAGTTTCATAATCACCTGCTCATTCGTATCCCCGTAAAACCTAGCTGTTGGTGGGGTCGTTAAGCACACAATAATCATCATTACCATTGAGAAATCAGAACTGTTGGGAAAATTATTTGATTTGGCGTTCAAAAGTATTGAAAGAAAAACGTAATAGTTCTGCTATGTATTTCAACTTCTCGTTTCCTGTCATGTAATTGCACGTTACATATATCTATCGCTATATTATTATCGGATTGACTTCAGTTTACCGAGAACATTCTAGCTCAGTTTTCTTGTGAGTCTTTGTACTTTTTTGTATTCGTGATCTTGCTCTTGCTACAAGCGCTCAAAGATATAATGAGACTCAAATTATACAGTAAATATTGCTAAACATTTTTTACAATACTGTTTTTGTATGCCAATGTTCCTAACGCTCGCTGGTCTTGGCTCCTGCTTCCTATAAGTATTTTTGAGGGATAAATATAAAGCAAAACACTCAAATATATCAGATTAAAAATATATCCGCCCTCCGTAGCTCAGTATCTTTAAAACTGATGTCAGAGTGAACATAGGTTCGAGTCCAGCGTAAGGCAGGTTTTTGTATAAACGTTCTTTCACCTATCATCACTCCATCGTTTCATTATCACCCGCTCATTCGTACCCCCGTATAAACTAGCTGTTGGTGAGGTCGTTAGAATGAATTTATCTTTGGAATTTTAAGGATTTTAAGGACACTACTATTCTGGCGTTTAAGACCGGAAATGTACCATACTTATCGGTACGTTGATTGATACGTACATTAACAATTTGAAAGTAAAGCAAACGGTAATATGAAGTTTTAAATTATATATATATATATCGATTTTCGAGCTCCCCATCCAACGATGTCGGGTTTGGGGGGTGAAGGTGACTCCACCGTCGTTTCTAGGGCTGCCTGGGATGTCGAAGACGGTGAGCCATTCCGTCTTCTTGCCTGTACTCTGCTTCTCCAGCTTCTTCGCAGTCTTCTTCCTCCTGTTGCCGCTCCACCAATTCCTTCCATCTTTCTCTGTTTTCCCACCATTTCTCTCTTCAACATCTCCTTCAACGCTATCAATCCACCTAGCTCTTGGACGACCCACTTTTCTTTCCCTCATATCCCTACCCTTTTCAAATTCTCTTCTCGGGATTCTATTTTCTCCCATTCTTTTCATATGTCCAAACCACCTTAATCTTTCTCGACCCAACTTCCAACTCAACTTCTCCACTCCCAGGTCCTCCCTAATCTTCTCACTCCTGATCTTGTCTAGCTTCGTCACTCCCACCACCCCTCTCAAGAACTTCATCTGGGATGCTTGGATGTCTGCTCCCTCTTTCCCCCCCCATTGGCCATGTTACTGCACCGTATGTTAGGATGGGTAGATAGTAACACTTGTAAATCATTAGTTTACATCTTCTTGGAATACCCTCCTTCCATATTAATTTTCGTACACATTGATAGAAACTCTCAGCCGCTGCCCTTCTATTCTTGATCTCACTCCCCACCTTGCCATCCTTCGTTATCACACTCCCTAGATATTTAAACTCTTCTTTCTCTCTTAGTACCACTCCTTGAACCTTGATATTGCACGTTGCCTTCTTTCCTCTGTCCATCGTCAGTGTTTCACTCTTCTCGCAGCTAATACGTAGTCCAAACTTCTCTGTCACCCTCTCCCACTTATCCACTCTCGATTGTACCTCTTCGTTTGACTCCCCCCAAATCATAATATCGTCCGCATAAATGAACGTCTTTGAGTCCGCTTCTTCCTCTTCACCTTCCTCCACTTCACGTAACATCTCGTCCATTACCACACCAAACAAAGTTGGTGATAGCACACTTCCTTGTTTCAATCCCTCGTTTACCTTGAACCATTCTGTCCTCCCTACGTTGCACTGCACACAACTCCAGTTTTCTTTGTAGGTACTCCTTATTTTTCTTATCAACTCCTCGCTTACGCCCTTCTTTTCCAAACATCTCCACACGACTGCTCGTGGAAGTTGATCATAAGCTTTCACCAGGTCCAAGAATACCATTCTCATCACTGCACCATCTTCCCACCTATTTTCCATTATTTGTCTCAATGCAAATATCACATCTATTGTGGATCGTCCTCTTCGGAACCCATACTGTTCCTCTCTCATCTTTACCTCTACATATTGTGTGAGTCTTTTTCCAATACTTTCTCGTATATTTTGGCTGCTTGGCTCATGACTGTTATGCCTCTGTAGTTTTGGCACCTTAATCTGTCTCCCTTTTTGAATATAGGTGTCATGACACCTTTGCCCCAGTCTTGAGGCACTCTGCCTTGTGTCCATGCCGCTAAAACGACTCTGTAGAGCCATTCTGCTCCGTCAACACCAGCTGCCTTGATCATTTCCACATTTATCTCGTCCATCCCAGTAGCTTTTCCATTTTTCATTCTCTTTATAACGTCGGTTACCTCTCTTCTGCTTGGTCTCTTGTTTTCATCGTTGTCCTTCCCTCTTGTTTCTTCCGTACCTCTTTCCCTCGTTACCGCTTCTATTTCTTCGCTTCCCTCTTCTCCCTGCAACAGGTTCTCGAAGTATTCTTTCCAAATTTCCTTTAGCTCCTCGGGTTTGTTTGTCACCGTGCCGTCGTTCCTCCTCATGACCGTCTGTGTATCATTTGTTCGTCTCTTCAACTTAACCATATTATACAGCATTTTTTTATTGCCGTCAAAGTCTGTTTCTAACCGGTCTGCAAAAATCTCCATCGTTCTTTTCTTTTCTTCTTCAACCACTGACTTCACCAAGTTCTTACATGCTCTATACTCTCTTACATTCTCTTCGGAGTTGTTCTGTTCTTTCCTGTCCCACGCATCCTTCTTCTTTTTCACGACTTCTTTAACTCTCTCGTTCCACCACGGTGTTTCCTTCTCTTTCTTTTTTCCAGATGTCCTTCCACAAACTTCCTCTGCCACTGTCACCATTGTCAATTTGAAACTCCTCCATTCCACCTCTACATCTTGGATCTCCCCTCTTGGTGCTTCCTCCGATATTCTTCTGCGGAACTCAACCTTTTCCGTGTCTTGCTGTAGCTTCCACGTTTTAATGTGTTTCACACGCACGTTCCGATTTCCTTTCTCCCTCTTTTCTATCCTCAGCTTTGCTACCATCAGTCTATGGTCACTAACTACTGTTCCCGATGGTACTGCCTCCACGTCCAGCAGATATCTAAATACACTATTGGTTACACAAACATAGTCGATCACTGTTTCCAAGATCCGTCCGTCTTGTCCTCGACCAACCCGTGTGATCGTGTGGTTTTTATTTTTCGCAAACCAAGAATTTGCTACTTTTACACTCATCGTGTCACACCACTCCAACATCTTATTCCCTTCTGCGTTCCTCTTGCCCCAACCATTTGGACCCAACACACGCTCGTGTCCTTCCCTGTCCATCCCTACCATGGCATTAAAATCACCGATGATTAGCACTTCATCTCCAGTCACCAATTCTTCCAGATCCTCCCAAAACTTATCCTTTTCTTCCTTCGCTCTCATCGTTTGAGGTGCATATACTTGTGCTATCTCTATGATTTTATTCTCCACTGCTATTTTCATTTTTATGAGTCGATCATTTCTCCTCACTATTTCCAACACCCTTTCTTTGTAGGTGGCACTCACTACAAAACCTACTCCACTCTTCCCTGTCTCACCTCCTGACCAAACCAATTTATAACCACCCCGCAATGTTTTCTCCCCTTCCCCTCTCCATTTTGTTTCGCTTAAACCTAAAATATCCAGCTTCCTTTCCAACATGAGGTCAACAATTTGTTCTATGTTCTTTGTTAATGTCACAATATTGATTGATCCAATCTTCAGTACACATTGTCGTCTCCTTCTCCTCGTTTCCTCTTCTTTCCCTTCTCTTTCTTCTTTTCCTCGAGTTCCCTTGTTTCCTGCTCCTGTGTTATATGTTGGAGTTCCTCACTGTTCTTGACCAAAAAACCTTCGATCTCCCCTCGTTGTCTCTCATTATTTTCATTTCTCTTGTTATTACTTGCTCTACCACCCGCCTCATCTCACCTCCCAACTTCTCCTCCTTCTCCCACCGACTCATTCTCTGCTGCGTGTGCACCATCGGTTCAATATACACTCCTCCTAGTGCATTTACTCTCTTCCTCATCTCGTAGTTCACAGCGCCACCCTTCCTTCCATGCAACCCACACACAACCATTTTAACATCCCGTCCAAGCACTTTTCGAGCTGTGGCCATCACTTCCTCTACGTCTTTCCCTATATCTTCTTTTCGCACCCCAGCCCTTGCCTCCCACGTCCCCGCACTTATCACAACTGTTCCTACTCTTCCTGCCCATTTTCTTTCCATTTCCATTTTCTTGTTCAGGGCTCCGAGTGTTATCCTGGGAATAGTCTTGCTCGGTATCGTTCCGGTCGTGCAGATCCTTGTCCCATCCCCCCTCCACCATCTCCAATTAGAAGCACTTGTTTTCCATGCTTCTCTGACATTCCCCTCTCCCATTTACTCTTCCCACCTTCTTGCCATGTCGGTGCGTCTTTTAATGTTACTGTTACTATTTCTCCATCCTTCAGATCTCCTTTCTCGCTGTCTGTCCCTCCTTCATAATCTTCCTTGTGGCTACTCCCTTTCCTTCGTTGGACCTCCCCACCCGTTGAGGTGCCATTTACCCTTTTCTTTCCACTGTCATTCCACCTTTTCTCTTTCTCTACTTTCCCTGTAGCCCTTTCTCTCTTCGCATATCCTTCGCCTTCTTTTTTTGTCACTTCTGCCTCGTCTTCATTTGGTCCTTGATCTTCCTTATCATAAGATATCTGCTTGTTCTCCCTGGTGCTACTTGTGTGTAATATCTGGGAGGCTGCGCACACGGTGGTACAGTTTAATAGGTCGACACCTGATAACATCTTCTGTTTCTCCACCGTAGTAGCCTCTCCTTCCCCTCTTCTTCCATTTTCCTTCCTTGACACTTCCTCTTCTCTTCCCGCCACTGTTGCATTTATACCTTTTTCTATCCATGGCATTCTTCTCCTACCCAAAATCTTCTCAGCCCTCATCATCATTTTTTCACCTTCTGTATCTTTTACTTGACTCGTCCTTTGTTTCAAAACCTCACTCCCAATATTTCTTTCATCTGGCAAATCTCTATTCCCTTTCGAAACTCTCTTAACTGAATCTGAATTCATCACATACCCACCTTTCTTTTCCATATTCTCCTCTAAGGTCACCATTCTTCTATTCATTGATATTGTTTGTATGTCCATTCCCATTTCCCACATAAACCTGTCTCCTAATGCGTCATACAAGTCTTTCTGTTGATCGCTCACTCTTTTCTTTAATATTCTCACTTCATTCATCAGCTCCGTCACTAGTTCCACCATCTTTACAGACCAATTTTCCCCATTTCTTTCACTTTCTCTTTCCCTCCATATCTCCATATTACCCTTACTTTCACATCCTTTACATACCCATATATTCCTCATCATCTTCGTAAATCCTTTTCTCTGCACTCCCGCACATTTAAAATGTCTCCATGTCTCACAAACCACACATTCCACCCCTGACTTCACACCTTTTTTACAATCTTCACACATGTCCTTTCCTCTCACTCGTTCTTCTTCGCAATTCTTATCCATTACAGATTTACAAAAGATATTAACTTTATAAAAGCCCTAACTGGACCTTGATTCACTGCACAAAGAAAAGGTCGTATGGGCCGTGAATTTCTCAATCTGTTCTAGAAGGTTGTGAAAATCAAAAATTGCTAACCACACTTTAAAATATAATTGCTAATGCCATTTTCATGAATTGTCTTGAACTTCACTCACAGCACACGCATTTTCACGATTTATGGATCCAAATCTACCTCTGCCTGAAATCTTCACTTCTGTGTACACTTTAATTCACTTATCAAGATATAAAGGTACTTTCAACTATAAAATGTGATGCGGGATGTTTTGAAATCAACCAGCTTGTTATCTGGTAACTATGGTAACTATTTATAAATTATATAAAGATATTAATTTTTGGTCTCGAAAGTAAATCTCATATCGGATCTTCATACTTTCATTGAACAGTTATGATTAGAGATAGTAATTATACTACATATTTTACCACTAATACTGAAATGATGTTAAACATCATTAAAAGGCTTTTAAAGAGGTAAACTGAGTGCATTTTTTGTGTTTTTCAGTTTGATAAAGATAATATCATGGCAAAGTAATTTTGAGGAATTTTAACTCGAGTTTGGTATTTCAGAAGCTTTCATTACAGAATTTTTTTAGAATGGGAGAAATTTTACCTGACCAACTCTGTTGAAACCCACTGGGGATTTTGGGTTATTCGATAGCTGTTTTGTTGGGATGACGAACACTTCCTTGCTTGCAGGTGCATACAATGCTCAATTGTTAAATGTAGCGCGCATATTCAAATGTGTTTCTCAATAAATCGTTGTTAGGAGCCTAAATACAATCTGATTCAGTGATGGATCAAAGGTTGGAACGTTTGGAACGTATCTCATATACCAATGAAAGAAGACAGTTAAAATGTTCGTTCTACAAATTACAGTACGTATATATATATATATATATATATATATATATATATATATATATATACGTTGGATTTTCGGTGATTACTGCAAGTTATTTTGCAAGTTATTAAGCGATCGAATCGCTGATCTACAAACCGAGAAGACCTGAAGATGATGGGTGAAATCTCATCGAAACGTCGTTTCCCGCTAACTGCAAGACGTGGCACAACCGAAGAAAACATCTTACCATGTACCATCGGCCACGAGAATCTCCGTCAACACATATATATATATATATATATATATATATATATATATATATATATATATATATATATATATATACGTTGGATTTTCGGTGATTACTGCAAGTTATTTTGGAGATGATAAAATCTTGACAGTTTCCCAAAAATTGGTCAAATCGATGCTCTACATTCAGAATAATCATATCTTAAATATAAAATACACGATAATTGTACACAAAATCAATGCACATTTCTAAATACTGTATGATTAATTGTGTTCTATTAAAATACACCTCAATTTTCCGCCAGAAATCGGCGATTGAAGTTTTTAATAATATTTCTTTTGAGTCAAATAAAAACACTTCTATTCGATTAATCTATTCGAAATTCAAGACTCGCTTGCGAATACGTCACACTCTTCTAACTCTAGTTTATTTATTTACATTGGAACAAATCAAACCTTGATGCAATACTTGTAATGAAATTACCACTGTTAAACACATTCTTATTGATTGTATAATACAAATCATCTACCATCATCATCTATCATCATCTACCATCATCAAATCATCATCTCCATGGTTAAATCTTTAAACAAAATATCGTCAGATAATTCGAAATGTATTGACAAACTTCTCAAATTCTTGAATTGAACTGATTTATTGAATAAAATATTATTGCATGTCACTCCCTACTGTCTACACCAAATCATTCAGCATTAAATTGGAAAATGGGTGACGAAATGACCACCCTGCCGGTGTTACTCGTAAAAAATACTTCACTATTTATGAAATATGTACGCTATTGTTCAATAAATATCGCTATATATAAAAATGAGTTTTAGGATGATTACATTGTACCTGAAGAACTAGATACCAAGGACCTATAATTATAAGTACCCTACATAAGTCCATTATGCGAGATAATTTCTTCACAATCACATTTCATGTGCCGTTAAACCTAATGAAAAGCTGCATTAAGTCGTTACTCTTCAAGCGTGCTTTCAATCATTATTACTTGTAATCAAGTACATCGTTCACCAGTTGGAGAAGTTTACGGTCCACGAATTGTTTTTCACTAGATATATTAATGGGAAGTTCCTTCAGATTTCAACGAGCACGACATTTACGACTATAACATTTACCGAAGTACTAGTTGAACCGTAAATAATGGTCAGTTATTATATAAAATAAATTCGCAAGTAGGAATTAAAAAATTGTATTTAAAATATAGAGATGAGCTAGTACCTGAGAAAATATTTCTCATTTATTTAACGATTATGGATGAATTTATCACCAATAAGGAGATCTATCTTTCAAGAACTCGGTTCGAGAAAACCATTTTTTAATTATTTGTTTCTTTAGAGTAAAAACAAATATATTCATGATCAAATCAAAGCATTAGTTGTAAAATAAGTATAATCAAAGTTTCTGGAAGTTTCCATTCAGATTCTTCTAGAGTCCAAAATGAGAGGAACATTTTCTCGAATACAATCTCAAATACCAATACATTCAACAGCTTCGATATTATCATTCCCATCCTCGATATATCGAGATATTGACATAACATTATAATTATATCAACAACTTCGATATTATCATTCCCAACCTCGATACATCGAGATATTGACATAACATTATAATTATATCAACAACTTCGATATTATCATTCCCAACCTCGATATATCGAGATATTGACAAAACATCATAATTATATCGATTTGAGTACCACACGTTTAAAAATACATTTTCAATACAAAAAGCTTTTTCAAACACAAACTTGCTCTATAATTTACTTCTATCATTTAAAAACACATCTCTCACTATAACCAATAACTAATTGATACAGATCGAGTTATATCATAGAGTAATGAAGTTTATAGGTATTATATATCGATTTGAAACGTTTCCTCAACACAATTTTCAAACACATAAGCTTTTAAACATAAAAAATCATTCAATAATATTTACTTATAATTCACCGAAACACTGTCACCCACTAAACCAATAATTAATACCTAATTTACAAAGATCGAGATATATATCGATATAATATATCGATTTGAAGTACCACTTGACAATAATTTTGATAATACTATTTTCAATCACACAAGTTTTTCAAACAAAAACTTTCATTTAATAATATTTACTTCTAATTCACCGAAACACTGTCACCCACTAAACCAATAATTAATACCTAATTCACAAAGATCGAGATATATATCGATATAATATATCGATTCGAAGTACCACTTGACAATAATTTTGATAATACTATTTTCAATCACACAAGTTTTCCAAACAAAAACTTTCATTTAATAATATTTACTTCTAATTCACCGAAACACTGTCACCCACTAAACCAATAATTAATACCTAATTTACAAAGATCGAGATATATATCGATATAATATATCGATTTGAAGTACCACTTGACAATAATTTTGATAATACTATTTTCAATCACACAAGTTTTCCAAACAAAAACTTTCATTTAATAATATTTACTTCTAATTCACCGAAACACACTCACCCACTAACTACTAACCAATTAACCAAGATGTTCGTGGAAGCCACGATGACGCTGTCAAGGCGCGAAGAGTGTTAGTGACGTCATCCAGGTATCTCCGCAGAGGTAACCGGCGATCTTACGCTGCTAGTTCAGTCCTTCTAGCACGTTCATCGAGAGAGCTTGCACACAGTGTTTACCTGTTGACTACCTACACTCAGAGAGGTGTGTAGATTCAAACGCGCGGAGTCCGTTAATCATTTCGGTAGCTTTTTAACAGTTTTAAATCAAGTGTTACAATTTATAAGTTTGGTGAATGTTTACTACGATAAATAATAAGTTAATTTTCAAGCAGACTGCCCGTGAGGTGAGTACGTGGGTTTTAAATGCTGTTGCATATCTAATTACTAGTTAGTTACTGTCAACGTGTATTTTATAATAAGCGATCGATTGGTGTTTGTTATCGGTGTGTTATTGGAGGTATGTAAATAGCGGGAAATTAATTTATGATTACAATTAATTAATATGTATAAACTATAAAGTGATTTTTGTGCGTGATGACATTTTCCTAGAATGGTAATTCACTCAATTTATCATAATATGCTTATTGAGATCTGTTCCCAAGATAAAAACTGCATTAAGAACTTATTATATAATTATTCTGTCGTTGGAGTCGGTTAAATTATCAATCGGTATTTAATCGGATTAAATTAATATTAATGCAGATTTAACTGGATATAATCACAATTTGTTATCGGTGTGCAACTGGAGATATATACACAGCAGGAAATCAATGTATTATTCTAATTAATATGTATGAAGTGATTTTGGACATAAATACATTTTCCTCAAATGGAATTGGACTTGATCTATCACATATTTAATGAGATATCTTCCCAAGATAAAAACTGCAATATTATAATTATTTTGTCATTGAAGTTAATTAAATTATCAATCAGTATTTAATCAGATCAAAATAATATCAATACAGATTTAATTGAATAGAATCACAAAATATATGCATGTATTTTGAACTAGTTGACAATTAATGACACGACTTCCTGTTTTTCAATGATTTTATCGTATTGGATATGTATGTAATTCACTGGTCTATTACCCTATTAGGTTCGCCAGATAGAAAAGAAGGAGATCAATCAGTATGCATTCCTCACGTTACTCTATAAGTCTACTTTTATTTGTTTACTGAGCCGGTTAACTCGATTATCAGTCAGTACGAGCACAGCATGACAATTACATAGATAGAGATTAGTTCTATTCTATAGTTTCTTCATATTGAGTTTAAAGACACACCGTAATGATAGCGAAGATCTATTGGCGTCGGATGGATGATTAATGAGATATTGGGATGATGAGATGAAGTTTCTTGGGTAATGGGGAGGAAAGCGGTTGTGGCCTATTGTGGGAACCATTACGGCAGTAGACTACAGAGGGAAACCACGAAAAAACCCTCTAAAGATTAACGGGGATCGAACCATTGCGATAGTCCCCAGGTCTCCCGGATCATATACAGCGAGCGCGTTAATCACTGCACTGTATATGCCGGTTAGTTTATTGTTTAATGAAAGATTACTTTTTAATCGTGTATAATAATACGTGTAGGAGAGTAAATGATGCAGTTTCCTAACAGCGTGTAAACAATATAATATTTTTCTTATTATATAAAATGTTATGTAAATTGTCAATTATTTCAAGATCTTGGGAGTTCGAAATGCGCTTTACTCTCAGTGTATTCCATGTGAGAATTCTCTCATAGTCATGAAGTAAATCATACGAAGCTAATATGAATTATAGTATTTACTTTGTGGTTGTCATAGCATTTGTTTTATACTATGTTTGATCAGTTATGATTAATGTCTCAATATTGGTTATGGCAATGGCAATTATTATTTTACAAGTGACATTCTTGAGAGATCATTGTCTTACTGTGACATGTGTCACTTTAAGACTACTTACAATCATAAAAGTCATTTGACAAGAATCAGAATGTCATTGTGATGATGCGTATACTTTCAATCCTTAGATCGAGATTCAACTTTACCGTTATGGTTTTAATTATAGAGGTGCCCGAGGAGCGTATACTGGAATAAAGTCGACTCGGTTGTGTGACATGGGTTTGAGTGTCTTACCTGAACCACATTCCATTGAAAAGCACCCCCCAAGTTCATGTCACACGAGCGAGTCTCTTTTACTCTGGTATACGCTCGTCAGCGATATATACATATATTCACATGATTGCTATGTCGTGTCTAGATATGATGTAGGCATATCCATACAGTTGAATGGGAAGTTACAAATTGCATTTGAAACATCAATAACATTTCATGATGTGATAACTAGGAAAACGCCATATGCGTTGTTAGACGAGCGGATAGTAATAGTATGGGTAGTAATGGTTAAGAACTGCTTCGAGTGGTACCAATTTGACACATTTTATTTTTTTTCTTCAAAATGGCTGGCCCGATCAAGCTGAAAATTTTTAGAAATGTGTATCAAAATGTAATTCAACTTCACGCAAAATTTCATTTTTTGGGGAAAATAAAAATATTTTCTTTTTTTTCCGCCATGTTATTCTAGTGGGTATTTTTGAAATGTCTAAAATTCATTAAAAAAAGTTACCACTCGATAATGCCACAAAACTATACAGATCTAAGTTAGATGAGGAACCATATTGAAAAAAAGTTTGAAGTTGATAGCTGTAGCCGTTTGACCTGTGGAGAACCGACAAAAAAACATAAAAAAAAAAAAAACATAAAAACGAACACCAATTTTTTTCAGTATTTCAAATTGAATCCTCGCTAAAGCTCGTCTAATTAACATTGATATTCACCTTTTTTCCAACAAAAGTGACGAAATGATTCAGGAATTAGAAAGAAATCATCCTCTATGGTCATAACTTCGCTGGTTCATTGAATAGTTCAACCTAGGGGGATTCAATATATAGCACATATATAATATAGTACATAATATATGCATTAAATTAAATTCTCTCAGAGTATAACCATTGACAATTGGGCATCTGAGCACCACGCTCGATAATAAAATATGTTGGAAAATGTTATGACTAACCTATCAGCATCATGGTTGCATTCGTATTCAACAAATTAGTTCGAATTAGTGGTAGTCGAAGTGCTCAAATATGTATTCTAGTTTCTAGTGTCTATAAAAACACTCGGTTCAGGTGAAACTGAAAGTGGGCTGTTAGTTGTATTCCAGTAGTCTTTAGTAGTAGTAGTTGTATTCTAGTGGTCTCACAAAGATCATCTAATCTTAGTGATTTACTGCCAACTATACTCAACTAGACTTGTTAATCTTTTCATAGTTCCAGGGCTCGGATTCACAAATAGTTTCATAGCTTGAACAAAGTGCTTTTTTGATCTTTGAGCATCTTTTATCTTAGGTCGGTTTCCAAATCAATCCGGTATCTAACATTTCCAGATGAAAATCGAATAATTGTAGTTAGACTCAAAGTATTGTAATGTAACCAGTCAGAGGAGATAGCAAGGATATTGTTCAACTAAATGGGCATTTGACTCAGCATGTAATGCGTTTCAACTTTTTACGTATTCTTTGGTTTTAATCTCGTTCGAAATTATTTTCGCTAAACTGAAGTTACTTCACGCGGCTGATCTAGTTTTTAGGCCAATAATCATAGGATACCAGATCATTGTTGGTGACAATCAATTACGGAGCAATAATAATAAAACCCTACCCATTCCTACAATAGTTGGGTTAGGGGGTTTATCCATAATGAACCAAATCTTGAGCACACTACACGAGCTTTGTTGTGCTCGCTATAGGCACAACACTCCTTCGTCATCTTCAACATACTCTATAGATCCACTCTCTCCACAAGCTCCCTCCACATATCCCTATCGTCCTTCACTCTCTTCCACATCACACCTTGTCACTTCTTCCCATCTTATTCTCGATATCCCGTGTCTCCTCTTTCTTCCAACTATTTCTCTTTCAAACTCACGCCTTGGTACATTTCCATTCTGGAACACAATCCATCCACTCCTTACTTTCTCTACTTTCCTCACGCTCAACATACTCATCAAAAAAATCATATCTGCAATATAATAATTATAAAGTTCTGTTGAGGAAAAGAAGGGCTGGGGTATGGTGTCGGACTGCTTGAAAGACGCAATTAATAAAAAAATACAATTAATGAAAATTGTCTTTTTATAAAAAAAGACGGTTAATATGCTGTCGAGATATATAAGAAGCGAGTAATGTTTGTAATTAATTTGATAATCAATCGTGAAAACTGAAAAGAGAAGTTAATTTGTGACGAATGGTGTGAAAATTTGAATTCTCTGTTGTTCTCTATAATTGTTTAAGAGTTGTCAAAAGGTCATCACTTTCACTGAGACACATTTGATTCATTCTTTTCAAGATGTGATAAAGACGTGAATTTTAGTACCAGTAACCGTTTTTTATGTTTTAAAAAACAAGATTGAATTTAATCATCTCGTTTATCTGAGTAATTTCGTACGCTATAGGTCAGATCGTGACTTGCCATCAACTATTCAGTATCGGTTAGCTATGCCTTTATTACGTCGACGACAATAACATCAGTTAATAAAATAGTGACATACAAAATATTTTGTATTGTGGAAATTGCAATTGAAAACAAGTATGATAGATTTGAAAGAATATGTATTACATTATTACCCTTCATATTCATCATAAATTAAAATTGAAATTAATTACATCGCAAGAAGTTAAAATACATTGTGAGCATATTTTTTTAGCAATGTGAATAAGAAACATTCCATGCTACTATCAGTTGATTAAGTGATTTTAAAATGTCTGATATATATAATTTTCAGTTTTATTTTGTATTTTGATAGGGCTAATTCGAATTGAAAAAGAGGATGACAAATTTGAGAGAATTTTCATTTGACGTTAACACCCTTATTGTTTATTATCAATAAATGTCGGAATTAATTACATATCAAGAACTGAAACTACATTTTAAACTTATAATTGAGCAATACAAATGATAAAAGTGCACGTTCATATCAACATGATTATCCTGAATAAATCACACATAAAACAAATGTATAATATTTACTATTTCATCAGATCATCTGATTCTAACTAATATTCCAAGTTTCAAGTTGAGAGTACATCCTGTAGCAACTTAGCAACACAACTGAGAATCGTGATCGTATCGTTAAGCGAATCGTCACCATTAAGCCGGAACCACCTGTAAGCGCAAATATATGCAACAATGCTGTACATGATGTAAAACACCGATGCATGACTATTTATTCAAATTAATTAGGATCGGTCTTCTTAATCTTGTGCATTGGTTTGATACAGATTCGATGTATTTTTTTTACTTTTGTCAATTTCTCAAGCGTATATGATATTATTTCTTTGACGGTATCACAGACCAAAAAAACTATCCTGTGTTGGTATGTCGGCCGTGTGTGTGACCGTCTTATATATAGGCCTATATATATATATATATATATATATATATATATATATATATATATATATATATATATATATATATATATATATATATATATATATATATATATATATATATATATATATATATATATATTTATATTCGCATATCCGTGCTCAAGAAAAATCGAAAGTCATGATACTATATAATGAACTTCATATTATATAACTTGAATAACAACTGGACACTGTTTTGTTATGCAAAATACATTTGATAGGAATTGGGGTGGGTTACACTTTTCCGTCTCTTTTAGGTGTGGTTTATTCCAAAGAAATGTATTCTATATAAAACTTGTTAACCACAGACAGTGATTGTGTTTACATAATTATGTTTATGAGCGTACATGCTAACAGTTTTATCTAGTCCCAGACCTCTGACTCTCTGTACCTACTTACCATGTTTGCTCTGTAATAAATAATACTGAGTGAACTGAAACATGTGACACCACCCGCACGAGAGGGTTAACGCAGTAAATGTTTTATCTCGGTGTACTTTATTATATATAGCCTAATAAAGTTTCAACTCAATCTCTAAAGTCCGAACATATACATGTTTTGAGGTATATGTAAGACGTATAATGCATAAGTGAACTGACTTCACTGAAAATGGAGGGGGAAATTGAACGTGAAGTCAAATTTATTACACTGCAATTACATTATATGTATAAGTTATTGTTTCTCTTATTTGAATAGGAAATAAGCATGCAATATAATCGACTATATGTTTTTATATTTTTCACTTTTGAGAATAATATGTTTATCGAGGTTTAATTTGATCTATTTTTGCGAATTCATAACATAATGTAAGACTAATGCGGATCACCTTCAAGAACTATACATATACGTGTATATTATTGTCCAAAACGACAAATAATACAAAATTAGATTGAATTAATTCACTGAAATAGTTAATTTTATTACAGGTCCATTTTTTGAAGAAATTTATAGGAAAACTATATATGAGTGGACATTGTTATCCAATTGGAAATCTTGACATGAAGTAATTTGTTCCATAATTAGGTCGAAGGGGAGACGGGAAACTGCAACCTGGATGAAATTATCACTCAAATATATTATGCAAATTCTTATAAAATAATCCAGCCAATTCGTGACTGAAGATGTATACCACTCTTCCGTATGAGATAAAATAATATACTTATTCGTATAGAATACTAGAATGAATAACCATATTCAGCAAATCATCTTTGGTAACACGTCTAACACCATCTGTAAGCGTTGCATCATACCCAGACAGAAATAATTGTGCGTCCATTAAAGAATTATATATCGTTCGTCATATTATATTAGTACACCTTGCACAGTACATTGATACAATACGTGCAAATTGACTTGTATTATACAATCGCAATCACATCTGGTTAGTGACTAAGTTATATACAATCACTTGAGTGGTGGCGGGTATGATTTGACATCACCCTCGGTGTGATGATTATTGTTGGCGTAACCAACACTAGGTTATTTCAGGTTATTTAGGTTATTGTCGGTCATTTTGGGGTACAATTTAGAGAATGATGGTCGAATTGGGTTTGTTTTGAATTAACCTGTCTCATTTGGGCCTCGAACCCACGCTAATCTTTACTTGAATTCATTCAAACAGAACTTTGATTGACTGAGCTAGTAGGGTGGATAATGTGATTGAATTTGAAGGTTATAGTAATTAGCTGTAATTAGTTCAAGTTTTATATTTAGTACGGTGTAGGCCTACTTATTGAATACTGTATCATTTTATAATGTTACCGTGATAATTTTTAATTAATTTCGAATTGAGATACACAAATGATAATACCAAAATAATAAAGATAATTAAAACCATACCCACATGTCGAATTAATTCGTAGTATTCGATAAAAAATATGGGGGTGGGAGGATGGTACCTTGTATGGTGGTGTGGGGTTATTAACCTATTCAATTAATGGTCGTTTATAAATGCCTCTATTATCTGTAATTAACTGCATGTGAAAGTATATCTAGTTTTGTTGTACACCGTATGAGCAATTATGTATACGACAATATGCAAGTACTTGATAATTACTCAAGTGATTACTGTTCTTGTAAATTCCAAGATGACATTTTAGCAACAGAGTATAAGTGGCTTCATTTTCTTACACGACTCGCATGTGTTTACTGCACTGAAAAACATGAGGACGTGGTTTTATAGATACTGCTGTAAGGGAAATATTGAATGAAAATGTTCTTGGTATTAATGGAAAATGATATTTTTCTATTAATTTCACCGTCTAAACCTTTATATATAATTACTATTGTATTAATGGAGACTAGTATTTTATGAGTACCGTAATTTATATTGATAATTATCACCTTCGAAGACTTCATTCAGTTAGGATGGCCTATTCCTATGGATAGAAAAATTGTATGTTACTTAAACCTGGCGACAATATGAAGTGTTTCATTTATATGTAACGATTGTGATCTCCCAGTGCCACTGATAACAGTTACTGATGTATGCCAGTTGATCTAAGAACTGATATGTATATATTATATAACTAATAATCTTTCATAAAATTGATGTGATTGTATAAATCAAAAGAAACGTAGGCCTACATATTATTCACCTCATCTATAAGAAATTTTCATGGAATCATACAGATAACTAAATTTTTTGATTCTAGGTTAACCACTTCTGCGAACTTTTAGTGCACTTTTATAGAATCATAAGTGTATTTATCTAGGAATTAGTTTGTTGCTGGATAGTATATTGTATTTTCAATTTACATTCTGACGAGTGAAATGAGAATAAGTTTGCAAGATGTTCAAAAACTTCAATTCCAAGATAATCAATATATCGGAATAAAACTGCACTTTTAACAGGAGTATATTTTCTAGAGAAAAAATTATGTATCAAATGATAGAATGTACTATAGTAATTGTTATGTCCCTCTTGTTTCGAATACTAAACGTACACACTGAAATTTTACTTTTCTTCCTAGTAAACACATTTGATTATATTAAATAATAATGTATAACTGTGTGAAAAAACATTTCATGTTACCGTCAGTGTACATCAAAAATATTATAATGATTGTAACATTCATAATCGTATGGACTATTTGCTTCCGCAAAGAGAAACTTCCAACGTAGACTCTAAGCTTCCGTGGACCAAATTAGTTCAGCGAACACTATTTTCACTTCGTGTCTTGAACTGACAGATCAGTGCATGCTCAATAATTTTAAATACACGATCCAATGTTTATGTGTGTCGCACCGCTTTGATATGAATCCATTATTATTATCGAGATATATCTGACCGCGAAAGTTTGGAGAACCTCATATATATATATATATATATATATATATATATATATATATATATATATATATATATATATATATATATATATATATATATATATATATATATATATATATATATATATATATATATATATATATATATATATATATATATATATATATATATAGGGGCCTACATATACTGATATAATGCGGGTGCAATAGTTCATATAAATTTGATATAAAATTATTCCAATTTTTTAGTTATTTTCAAGTAATTGATAGAACTTATTGGCAGTTGACAGTACGCCCATATTCGATTGTAAGCTTGCTGGTTGGGCCTGTATCTGATTATTATACTCAATCACTTCCATAAACGCCTATGTGAAAGACACTACTTCGTAGTACGAATATAGCTTGAGTTTGTGTTAACCCCCATATAAACTTGACAGTTGGTGGGGTCGTTAAGCACCACAGAAAGTGATGATGAATTGAATGAAACGACTGTGTTTACACAAAATTTTCTGTTCTCTGTGTTCAATATAAGACAACGAAGAAATTATTTAAATTTATTGAAACTTGGTAGATCGTAATTCAATTTTTATATGCTAGTGGCTATATGTAAGGACGTACATGTGTATGAATACCCAAATTGGTCGATTTCTTTCTGTCAGTGCGTATAGCATAGTTCGTTGCGTCACAAAAAACATGTTTTCTGTTGAAAATTATACATAATTAGATAGATAGTTAAAGATAGAAGAGATAGATCATGTGGTAGATTATTATAGTAATATATATTATAGACCCACTCCATTGTTACGAATGCTTCTAATGTTTACGTGTATGTGCATATTATGCAATTTTATCTTTATTTATAACCAATTCCAAAAAATTCACATACATATATTATATAAGTTATATATTGAGATGTTATAATTATTCGCATTTTATTACCGTCTAGAGAACTGTCTCGCAGAACGCCAGAAATCGATCTGATCGAAGCTCTGTATCATATGATATTCTTCACGTTCACCGATACAGGTGATCAGCATTATTGACGCACAATAAATTCAATTGATATCGGCTGGTATTTTACATCGAGCCTCTTAACTTTATTACGGTGAAGTTGTCTACAGTGGTTTCAACAATTAACATTGAAAACTACATGTTATATATATACACTTACATTCCTGGAGAGTCTTACCAGACACTATTAAAATGGTATTGGAAGATTATTAAAGTTATACTTAGATTACTTTTCTCATTTTTTTACGGGAATTGGGAAAGAAATGCCCTTTATTGTCCTAATTCTATCCCCAAATGCCATTCATTACTTCGTGTAAAAGTATAAGTATAGCCCTAAGCCCTATAATAAAACGCGATTTAAAACAGTGGTTGTTAAGTGATATTATTTGATTATGTTCTCGAATTTGCTCCCCTTATAATATGTACTGAATCTGGCTCCCCTCCAAGGTAATGTCTATTTTTGTTTCTGTTTTTCATAAGCTATAAGTTATGAAAATTAATGTAATTCACTTTCTCAATTCTCAATTGTTTTCTTTTTTAATAATTGTCAGTTGACAAAATGTAGTATATATCGTTTTTTTTTTCTATTGTTCACCACTAGTCGTTTGTGTTGTTTAATTCAGTTTATTTATTTTTTTGTATCCTACAGACAAGCCTTTCATAGGCTTTGTAGATCTTTGTAAATGTTCATGTAATTGTTATTATATTTTTCAGGTGACAATAAAATAAATAAATAAACTTTAGAAAAAAAAGAGGTATAACTTTAATTCATACTTGTAACTTAAGTTGTGCGCGTACTGAATCTACATAGACAACATATCACTGGTTTCACGTGCTTTTAATGAACATTTCAAATCATCATTCACACGATAATCAAAATGATTACAGAATGATAAATTCAATGGAATTGAATACCGCATTAGACCTATACTCAAGTTAACAATTAAAAAATTGTGATTAAATCAATAATTATTCCTTATTAAATAATAAGAAAATGTAATCATATTAAAGATCATTTCTCATCTATAGCTAATTACAAAATAATTACATAATTACAAAATAATTTCATATTCTAATAATATTGAATACTTTCATGATAAACTTTTAATTGCTATAGGCCTACATCTATTCGGAAAATATATCTAACTTTATTCATCATATCTAGGATCATATAGTAGTACTACATTTTCTCATACCGGAATACAATCCTCACAAATATCACTGTATATTGTGTCTCGTTCAGTCGTATTTACATGAAAGAGGAGTGTCTTCTACCATTTTACTCGACTACTTATTACAATATGTAAATCCACCGATTCGTTGGATCACAATCAACAGTATCAAATACTTGTCTATCGGTATCCGATCGTGCGGTATGAGATGGGAGTGATCGAGGGAGTGTTAGTGGTTTATGACATGCTCACTTTTGTCATACACAGATTTAGCTTCGAAATGTAGTAATCGGCACGAGTATAGGCCTACTGTGCGTGGGATGGAAAGAAGATTTAGCTTATAAATTATCACTTCGATGAAGATTTTCAATGTCTTGGTCTTAAAAATGGTCTTGCCTCTTTCTTACAAGGATAATAATATATTCTGGTTCGTCTATGGCATTGGTATTATACAAGGTTCTATGCTAAACGTATATACCGGTACCTATAACTTATATGGTAAATATTGATAATTATTGAATAGCGAAACTGTATTGTACATGCTACATTATACATCATTGTATGCATATGTGGTCTGGAATAAAATGAAATGATATTAATAATGTTCTTTATTACAATTTTTTCAAGATTGAATTTGAATAATTATTTCGGGGTATCGAGCTTGCCTTTGTAGTACCCTGTCCGAACAGTCATGTCTATTCAAAAAATTTCAAATTAATTATATTTACAGTCTCAAGATAGACAATTTAGTTCCAAGTTCAAAAAGTAAAAATGCCAATAGGCCTAATTGCATCCATAGTTAACGCATATCGTGCTAAGGTTAAAGCGGTGGGTAATTTTGAGTTTGGAAAATATTATTTCCATCAGGATGGAAAATAGAATGTTAGTTATGCTACTGTGTGTTTTATTTTTCCACAAAAGAAAGTTTCACAGTGATTCGAATAGGGTTTCGCATATTTTCGGTAAATTTAATGAAAAACCTGCCTTGAATTAAGTATTTTTACTGCACTTGCTTACAACTAATTGTGAGTGCCCTCGGTTTTTCTTTGTTTGCATACAATTGCATTACCATAATTCCAATAACATATCATATTTATAGACTTTCTAGTTTGTACTGTTTTGTATCACCTTTGTCACCTGTTGCTATGTATGTCATTGTGATGCACTCTGTAAAGATATATGGCAATATACATGTGTGTGTAAGACACGTGCTTGGCATAGAGATATACAAGAAACATTTGAAATTGTGTCACTATAGAATATGACTCTTTATATATTATCATTTTCAATTCCTCAAAAACTAATATTTTGATCAAATAGCCTAAATCACATCTACTCATTATTCTCCATTCAATTACCTTAATGGAAATTTTATTATTTTCTGTGTATTCGAAAGATGCATGTGAATAGAATGAACTGATAAATGAAAATGACAAAGATAAAGATAATCGATTGAATGTTTCGTTCTCACAAAAAGGTTTTAAAATAGTTTTACTTTCAAATAATTCTTATTATCCTACGTGCCTAACATTGACAATTGTTGCCGCAAAGCACATCTAAAAACTTCATTGTTCGTACACAATAATTATGTCAATGAAAGTCATCTAGAGTTTATAAATCATGTCCTACAAATCGTTCACTCGTGTCCTGCTTATTGTCATTTAATAGCAGCTTAGCTACTTCACTTAATATCAATAGGAAACAGGCAATCAATGCTGGTATAGCATTATCCCAGTACAGCATTATTCAGAAAGTTCAAGTTAAATATATCGAATTTGACACAAAACTAAAACTTATAGATGTTTAAGTGATTGCACTGATCGACTTTCTCTTCATTTCTATTGACATTTCTATTTTTACTCAATTATGAATCTGATAATAGTAGTGATGAGTAGCATATTATTTACAGAATATCATATTCTAGAATATTAGTATGAGAGCATTGATTTAAAATGTTGAATGTATAATATATCAGTTTGTATATTATATATGTTCCGACTATACAGGTATTCTACGTTCAAATTGATTACAATATGAAATAATTCAAAATATGTCATTTCGAAAATATTGAACTGAAAAAATATGTGTAGATTATAGGCCTAGAATGATGTAAACTATGATGGAGTTATAATATCTCTCAGGCAATGCCACTATGAATCTGATTATGAAGAATTTATGACGGAACTTTCAAAAATCAATTATGATATATTTTCAAAGTGAATCTTAAATTCACAATACATTATGTGAATTATTGCTTCAAAACATAATACACCATTATTGAAATATACCTACACACTGTTTAGTCTAGACTCTATAATAGACTATCTGATATTTTTACTTTTCGATTCCTTCCCACAAAGAAACAAATATATAAACAATTTCTCTCATGAAAAAGATATTTCACAACAATTTCATCGCACACAAATTGCATAAAACTGATAAGAGTATGAACAATAAAAGTAACCTAGTTTTTATCTAAGCCATTTAAATGTGTACTGAATTTAGATCTACATTATCCCCTATGACTTTTCAGTTCTTTCCTCATCTGATAGTTTCATGTTTTATGCATAACAATGTTTCTGATATAGAGGAATATTATGAAAGGAGTTGTTGATTTATTATATGATGTATTACTGCACTTTGTAAGCAACCCACAGATCTCACCATTACCATCTCAGTTGCGAGAAGTTATAAATTACTCGTTATACTATAGGTTTTATTATTTTTATGTCATACGATATGAATAGGTATGTTTACAATTATGAGGTGAAATGGAGCTACTGTAAGATGTCATTAATTTACTTCAATAGACAATATGATACATGCATTAGACTTCATTAGACTTCATCGCAAAAAATATGTGGTGTCAAGAATCAGAATACCAGGTAGTTATTTGATTGACAATTTAACGATAAGTTATAATTAGAAATCACTTTCTCTGTAATTTTTGTTTCTTTCAATAATAATGAGGCATATTTATTAAATATTGCTGACTATATTCATATTTTTTATTTATTTTTCAGGTTCGTATATAACATAAATCAAATTCCAAATTCATGCATATGTAATATGAAGCCGTAAGGGACTTAAATTATATAAAAACGATCCAAAATAAATATTTTGGGTTATTGAGAGCACATGAATACAGAAACTCAAACTCTGATGGAAACGCAGAGAAAATATATTCAATCTGAAATCAAGTTTCTTTGAAACATGTTTAGTTTAGAGAAGTTGAAATGTAATGAGATGAAAATTCTTATGGAGATAACCTGAAGCGATAAGCCTATAGGTTGAACAAATCTGTAATCACTGTTTCTCAATATCATTAGAAAATATATATAATTAGCAAATACTTGAAAATTTCAACATTAGGAAATGTCTTGAAGCATATTATTGAATTATATATACATTTTCATTCTATTGCTGAGGAATTTGATTTCAGAGATTATTAAAAAAAATTGATACTCCGTATTTCAACAGATCTCATTTATTCATTAAAATTCAATGAGTAATTCAATGACGCTGATGAAAGTTCAGCTAAGGCTCTAAATTTAAATCTATAAAATATATTATATTTGATTCCATGAATATCATAGCTTTTCAATAAGATCGTTTGATCTGTAAATAAACACATAATCTTGTCATTCATTTTTACTTCATTTTAATTTGTTCCAGTCTGTTACTCATCGAGCTGAATCGTAGTGTAAAAAAGTTGCAATTTTTTAAAATATAGATCTCCCTTAATCAGATGAGACTGTAAATGAAATCCCACTAAAGTTCCAAAGTCTTGAAAGTTTCCCAAAAATAGATTAACATCACCAAAATAAAACCTGAGTCATACTCAAATTAACTATCTTCATTTTTATGAAAGATAACCGAAAAAACAAAATTCAGTATAAGTAGCACAAAGATAAATCAACGACCTATGACGATTAAGACAAAAATATAATAAATAAAACAAAAGTGCAGTTCATCTCATCGTTAATATAATAAAATTGACGTCGGCATAAAATTTCGACGCCTACATCCACCGTGAAATGTGCTATAGGTGCAGACTATAGCAGTGGGTGTCATGAACTTATGGTACACCATACAATATATGAGAGCGTATGATTGCATTTGTTTTCATTATGTATGCGGAGGAGTGACAATAGTATTGTAATTGCGTGTGGCTGAAAGGGCGTATCTCGAGTCATTATAATATACACACGATCAAAATTTGCGCGGTTATCAAACTGTATCATTAATAGTGACTCACTATAGAGGGCTGTGACATCGTGTATTAATTTTATCTTCATAACGTAATATAGATGGCGTAGAGTCGGAATTAATTGGGAATGATCCAAGGTTAATGTCGATAAAGAAGAATTCGGAAGGCGGTGATTTTAGTACCTACCGACGTTTGTGTTAACTAGGAGCACTACTATTTCATACTCACATTCATTTCATATTCCATTTCTATTCTACTGTATTGAGAGATGACGTATTTTTTTAATCATACCTTGTATACATTTGTGAAACCCAATTCTGAAAATGTTAGGTTGAGTCCGTCTGTAGTGCGGGTGGTATATGGCATTGATTTTTAGGCGCGAAAGTCAAGTCGGTCGTAATCACGTGTCAGCTGTTATACGATACGAATTTTTATTTTTTTGAATATTCATCTCTTTTGACTAAATATTCTTATGTTGGTGCGATAGTTTGAAAATAGAAAATGTTTTGAGAAGATCAATATTAATATAAGCCTTCATCCGTGCTATATAATAAGTAGGCTTGGATATTAAAAATTACTTCATGGAAATGCAAATATAATTAATTAATTTCATTGAGTATCTATCATAGAATGAGAGCCTACATATATTTTTTTAGTAGTCTAAAGTCTTTACATACGTTAAAATTGAATGGAATCATTTGACCAACTAAAATTCAAGAATTTCCAACAAATGAAATAATATACTAGTACTAAAAAAACTCAACATTCACAGATTAGAATTGATCCATCAACTTCATTAATGACTTCAAAAAAGTGATTTAGTTTGACCTTATACTCTTATTTTTCATTTCCATTACAAATAGTATCTAATTGAGAGTAATTAACACTATATGCAGACAAGTTCAAGTTATGCAATTATTAGCTAGTAAATCATTTCGCAACGAAGACTAATTTGTGTAACTTACATGTTAAGTGTAACATGAAGAAATAACGACTGCATGTATACATTGTATGACTAAACGAATATAATTATTCAATCCCCACGTATATAATATAATATATATTGTTGTAGGCCTACGTAAATAGTGATTGTTTAATGCACTTACAGTATATGTGTGGTCTATTGACATGTTTTATAAGGTACACTAAATTAAGAGCTCGTAAACAATAGCTAACAATGATAGTATGGCGTAAGGAGTATTATAATAATATCAAATAAGCATGTATACTTTGAGCTAAAAGCTACATGGAAATAAGGATTATCAACTAAGACCTGGTTCACAATTGAGATATGGATTCATTATGAAATAGTGACTGTACTAGTGTATAAGCGGAATGGATCATGGCGTTTCCATGTAACCGTTCAGTTCACAATGAGAGACTGTGTTATAATGATTCTGTTAATTGAAATTTAAGAAATTAAATAAATCCATATTTTATAACTATTCCCTTAAAACGTTTATGACAAGCCAAATTGTGACCGACAGATGATGTTCTATACTGTAGTCCAAAGAGATGCTGTAGTCTAGTGACAACCGTTTATGGATTTTGGGTATTTTATTTTTCTATAAGTTTCGAATCAGACACTCTCAAGAAACAAATGTCACAATGGCTTTTGACAGTTGTGTTCACTGCCACTGAAACTCAAACCGTTCAAGGCAAAATAATGATTTAGGTGGCGGTGAGCCGGATCTTCCGGTGAACTATTGGCGAACCTACAGTTGAAATAAGAGGCTATTGTGGCCCACCTATGTCACTGTAACACTATAATATGACCTTGGTTTCCAAACAATTAAACCAGTGCCTTCTTCATATCCATCACAGATTTTAAACGTTTTAATTTATTGGTGACACTTGTTGCTCACATTTAATAGTTTCTTAATTGCTTTCTTAATTGCTTTTATTGATGTGTGAAAAAGTACATTAAAAATGCGTTTTCTTCGTTATTTCACATCCGATTGTTCCATAAGTCGCTTAAAATGTGTATGATAGTTCTTCCCACATTCAGTATAAATTTGAGAGCTTTTGAAAAAAAAAATGTCCAAGTATTTCTCCCTTGGCCTATTCTTATGGGGAATTTCCATACTTTCCAATTTTTTTCCGGAAAAACCGTCCGACCGATTTTTCTGAAAAACAATCCCAACCTATTCTGGTATAACACCAATTCGTAAAAAAAGTTTCGAGTTGATTGAAACTTTTTCCTGACCTGTATGCCGCGTACAAAATTACACACAAAAAACAAACAAAAAAAAACAAAAAAAAACATAAAAACCAAGCCCAAAATTTTTCGGTATATGGAATGAAAATCTTCGCTACGCTCATCTAATTACTTTCATAATGATTAATCCGTATTTCAATTGTATCCCAGGCTAAACGACATGTAATACTACGAATGACGTGCACTCTAAGAAGAAGAGTACGAAGAAAAAACTCAGAAATTAAAATTGCAGGCACATAATTGAAAGAAAGCTTACCTGAATTTGGTGTGATTGCAAGCTCTGGTTCAATTAGGATCATCTGGAAATGAAAATGATATTATTACATTGAAATTACTTCTCGTCGGTGACTCAAGTAGTACGTTTTAAGGGGTTCTTCCACGGTGCTTATAAAAATAGAGAAATTCATTTTCGTTATTTTGTCTATGTAGGCCTAATAGAACAGTATGATTGAATAAAGAGTATATCAACTCTAAGATTATGGTATGCTCTTTGATCAACATGCCATTCTATTTTTGTGAATTCAATCAGTTTTAAGACAATGTGTCAATGAATTCCATCACATTATTGGTATTCATTAACGTTATATATTTGATTGAATTCACAATACTAGAATGTCATATTAATGAAAGAGCATAACATTTCTTGGGCTTGATGAGGTTTTCATTCAAATACTCTGGTTCGTGAATGTGAAAAATAATAATAAAGAGTAATTTCTCCATTTTTGTAAGCACCGTGCACGCACCCCCTTAATAAAATGTGTTTGATTAATGCAGGGTACAGTACTTTTACGAAGAATAGAATTACAAGTTTCCAGCTGATCAGGCCAGACACTGAAGCATAAGTCCATGAACGTTCTAGCATCAAAACAAAGTTTGAAACATCAAAACGTATTAGAAAATTAACAGTTGGTCATCTCGCGAAATAAATAAAATTAATCTATTTGTAAAGCCAGTTTAGTCAGAAA
Source organism: Brachyptera putata (assembly GCA_907164805.1). NCBI lineage: Eukaryota > Metazoa > Arthropoda > Insecta > Plecoptera > Taeniopterygidae > Brachyptera > Brachyptera putata. The sequence goes on from OU015462.1 coordinate 56,783,024, forward strand.
ATGTTTATCTTGAATTACAAACAAATTTGAGGGAGTAAAATATGTATATGAACCAACAGTGAATTTGAATATAAATAAAGATCGCAAGTGATAGGTTTACAGTGTATGTACATACAAACTATAGGCATCAGAGAACTAATTCTTCAGATAGTCAGTACATAATACCATGATGATTCCATGTTCTCATGCTTTTTAAGTGAATAATTATGTTACATATTTGCATATTTGCAAGGTAAAATGAGCTGAAAATATTATTAACTATGACTTCGTTATGTTGAGCTTCAGTGTGCAGCAATTAATTCCGTATTTGTAGGCCTATATATTTTATAATTGTTCATTATTATTCTACGATATAATTCATACATTTTTTCTCGTGTATTTTAATTCACTCGATTATTTCTATTTTTACACATCGAACGTCGTGTTTAGAACTTGTAGATTACCTTGGATCCTTGGATGTCATATATTTAAAATTTTCACCTAATCTTGCACAAGATGTCAGAAATGATAGTATAATAAAATGTCACCTCGATAAATCGCATTTATATTTAATGTCTTATAAACAATTAAAGGCGGAGCACAGACTATGATGCTAGCGCCAGTTCACCCACAAGTATAATACCAGTTATACAATAATATAACTTTGCCACTAAAATTACATTCAAACCTATCATTGATTACGATTATTTATATTGAAGCAATAAATTAATAATCCACAAACAATCTATTTAAAACGTAACTTGCTTGTAATATTGTTCATGCTCTTACAAACGAGTTTCTCACCATGGGTGTTATACATTATGTTTGTGTTTTAATCAAAATAATATGAAATGTATAAGATGAAAATTCTATTCCGTATTTTGTAACAATTAGATATGAGATCAGTTTCATTATTATAGAATGCAATTTTTATATACGTCAATCTAGATATATTGCTATCTGATTTTATTCCACCATTATTATGTTTACGTATCCGGGTATAAGAGATGTCGACACTACTGTTTGTTTTCACAAACTTATATGGAAAACAGCATAGTATTTGTAAACAGCTACGTTTACTTAACTTTATACCTGCCATTATATAATGTAATATGCCATAAATAAAATATAAAATGACATTAATTGCTAGAAATCTCAAATCATATGTCTTCTTCAAAATCGGCATCAGTATTATTTTCGATTTTAGTTATTATCATTTTATAGTAATTTTTATTCACAGTGAGGAAGAACTGACGCAATTGTCACTGCCTGTATTCGACACTGAAAGTAACAACAGAATGCCACTGCCAATGCCGAATGCCAATATGGCCAGCGGAACGTAACAAAAGAACTGTCAACAATAGTTTCACTTTCGATAAAAATAAAATGTCATTGTTGAGATTTGCGCGCGCTTTATTTTGTCAATTTTCACAAGTTTCACTGTTTACCACTGCCAGCGTACCTGATACTTTTACTGTCGAATAGTCTTTAGGAGAGTTTCCTATACAAAATGTAGAAAGATGACTATATTAGGTTTTTCATGAAGAACTATGAGAAATGGTTCTGGGCTGAGGGTAATATTTTTCCTCCCCAAATCACCCCAGACACCTTGGTCATCTTCAATATATTGTGTTGGAAATAGGTTAAAGCAATGAGGATGCCTATACACAACAGAATAGATGGTACTACCATGCCATGCCAAGTAATCAGAAATAACATTATTATCACAAAAGTACAATTTGACAATTACTATTGCTTGTGCTATAGTACTTGAATGGGAACATATTCTCATTCCGACCTGGGGATAATATTGTCATTCATACGGATTTCATTCTGCGTAACCTAAATTGACCAAAATCTCATTGAATAACCTAAACTAAAACTATAACCTATAATCTGACATAATACAGTGTAAATTCATTATGAATAGCCATTAGGGATCAAGATATGCCTATAGTAGACCAATTCTTTCCAATTTTTTTTTCTTTTTTTTTTGCAATTTTAGCGTTACAATTCTATTGGTATAGACATATAACTTGGTAGGTTTTCGTATTTATCTGACAGAATACCAACTTACAAACATGATATTTGTCAAGATTTGAAAGCCTATTTCCTTTGTTCAATATGTTTACCAGTCTTCACTCGATCCTGTTTTTTTTCGGTCCTCAAATTACCATCCATGGCCGGGTAAGGTACACGCTGGATATTTTAACGTGAACGTGGGTGTTGCAAGTTTACGAGGTGCAATCTTGTAGTGGCTATCTGAGTGACTTGAATATTGCCTGAGGGTACATTCTCTTGTTTCTCTACACCTACCTCTAGTCTTCATTGAAACATACCTCATGGGTGAACAATGACGATCGAAATTATTGTATTTCACATTTTATTGGTCTTGTTTTTGTCGATGAGGACACATAGTTTCTTTATGTTCGGTGAAATTGTTTTGTCGGGAATATACGCCCTTTTTTAATCGAATTCGTTTCGGGAAGGTAGACTTTTTATACGTTTAGATTGCTTTGTGTCAGGTTAAGTAATAACAAACTTTAATTTCGGACTGAGGTACTTTTTCTGTTCAATTTTTTCAATTTCAAACATCCAATTTCTTCATTATTAATAATCGTCTGTAAGTATCTGTATTTGTGTCTGCATTTGTGTCAGGTTAAATAATAACTAACGTTAATCTCAGACTAAGTTACTTTTTCCATTCAAAATTTTCATTTTAAATATCTCATTTTTCCCATTGTAAATAATCGTCTGTAGGCCCTATCACACTCTGTATAAAGAATGAATGCGGATCTTGTACCCTCAAAAATGGTATTCAAATTATTTCTGAATTGATTTACTATTCTCAGATTATTAAATAAGTCAAATTGTTAATTATCGGGTTCTTTAGGGTGATAAGATCGCCCTTGTGGTACCCCATCCGAATGGTCATACCATTCCATCCTTATCTCTTCCTCCTCATTCATCCTCATCCTTATCGGTTTTATTGTTTGCTTAACGACCCCAACAACAGCTAGGTTATACGGTGGTTATCCTTAATTGGGGAACAAAGACAAGACATTGAATATGTCAAGTATTCTATATTAAAAATCGTTTAAAATACAATGAACTTATTTACATAGTTTTGTTGGTACGAACGTTGTTGGAAGGTGGAAGAAATCATGTAGGTTTTTATGTATTTCTTGTTTCTGGAGTTGCTATGTTGTCATGTTATGTAGTGTTCCTACACATTGCATTATTTGAGTTTATCTTCGCTGCCCAACTGTCCACTGTTACAAGGCCAAAACAAACACTCAATTCTTTATCGATTTAAAGCAGATCAAAACATCGTCGTTTAAAAATACGTAAAAAGATAATTTAAAATCCTAACCACAACAATTTCCTCAATAAACAAGCAGCTAGTATATGCCATATGCGCGTGGTTCAAGTTAGAGAATTAGTCACCTCAAAAACAGATATCGTTGCTATGTGAGATAATTTGAAATCACAATTAATATAAATAGGTCTAATTACTACTTTTTAATAATATCTAAAAAATTTGAAACTTTTTCTTTCTCATAAGAACAATTAATGCATTCCAATCAAGTTATAAGGAACCGAATACTTTATTGCATTTTCAAAATTAATTTGAAATATGTAATTATCGAGTTTAAACAGTCGAAAACATATTATATACTTCGCTTGAAAATAATTTCCATACGAATCAAAACATTTTCTAGAATTTGAAAAATAATATTTTCGAATATGATATATTGAAAACATTAAAAATCCCAAACAAGAAAAACATGTTATGCGATAACTCGAAACAAATCGAAACGATAGGTGATACTGTTGATGGAATCTTTGTCTAGACCTTGAGAGTTCGAGTTCCACTCACTGTCTTATAGACACATTATCGACCTTTCAAATACTGCCACAGTCATTACCTTGAACTTTAATATAACTTGTTTCGAAGATCGGTTCACTCGCATCTTTTATCATCAACGTACATCTCGTATTACCCCTCTCCTCACCCCTCACTCTCCCAAATAATAATCCGCCCTCACCCTCTCTATCATCTCAATCATGTGATGTCGAACCGCATGCATATACACTCATTAGACGAGCGATAGCGAGGACCTCCATCCCACTCTTTGTCTGTGTGTTTGTAAGCACTGCACAGGTCGCAGGGTTTGACTGATCGACACGAAACTTTTTCAGTAGACGTTATGCAAAGCTAGATTTGGGTTGAACCGGCTGAAACATTTCTGAAAAATACTATCTCAGAGTTTCTCAGTTCACTATCTCAGAGTAAACCCCCATGAGATTAGGCTGGGCAAGAAAATTTTGAAGATAAAATCTTTCCGAAAAAAAATCAAAATATCTCTGAATGTGAACATAACAATGATACATTTTATTAAAAAATTCTATTCAATTTGGCCCAGTTTTTTTGAAAATTAGAATTTAATATATTTTCGATTAAACTCTGTTCAGATATCTCTCTCATCTTACAACGCATATTGTACTGCATTTGCCTAGTATCTGACAGAAAAAGTTGCCGAGTGTTGAAAAGTAGAACTAGTAAAAAGTTACAAAATGAAGCACGCATATTTTCAACAATGACGTTATTTAAAATATACATTTGTTGATTTGGTTTTGTGAAACTTTTCGTCAGCCATATTGCATTTAGAAGCGCATTCGGGTCGAATATCCATGTGCAAAGGCTCGAACCAACAGCTCGCTAGTTCTGTCGGTCAGGGAGACGGTCGTTCGGAACCTTCTTCTGCGGATATACGTTCATCATACACCATTCTCCGCTTTGGCGATGTGACGATCATTATGATGTTGAGAAACTCCCGATTGCTATTGCTAAAAGGTAGAAGAGAACGGATGAAGAACCTTCATTTTCACCTCGATACTTGTTGACCATGTGAGATGTAAAAGTCGTGACATAAGTCTCATCCACGGTTTATTTTACATACAATAAGACAGCCCTGCAATCATCTTGTCTATAATTATAACTCGATGATTATATACTTAGAAGTATAATATTCTTAAAATAATGATGATTTACTATGCTGAGTGGATGTCGGTTTTGAAGGGAAATGGCGCCTACGTTATCGAAACACCTTCGCTGAAGTCAAGATCTACTCATGTAACAAATTAGTAACAAATTGGTGTAAGCTGTATTGCATATATATTCAATGAGAGTCAACATTTTGCATTGATCTTTCACGGTGATGAATAAGAATGAAAATGTGAAATCAGGATCATCAATACGGTATTTTATTCACCCAAACGCTTTTGTATAAGAGTCGATTGATTGGATAATGATTTATTTCGGGACAATTTTCGGTTAGTTGATTTTTTCATAATTTTAATTTGAGAGAAATAGTGATTCTGCTAATACGTACAAATTGATGTTTTGAAAAACTATTGTTAGAAACTTCGCATTATGTATAGAGCTAAACATTGAGTAGGTTTTTCATTTTTCCATTGAACAATATTTAGACTTTAGAGTTTCGTCTGTGAACAAGTATTTTGATAGAACATATCAAGCAATCACGTGATGAACCAATTCATATATTCCCATTTAATTCATTCTAAATTAATTTTTATTCTCATCTAATATTCCAACGTTACCACCATCATTAACAAACTATAATTATGAAAGCGAATGGATAAATATTCCATTTTCTCATGATAATTATGTTTTATGTCAAGGCACCAAATAAAAGTGAAAAAACAACACAAATTCAACTTCTAAAAACTCTGTTTACAACTTCTTAATTAATACAATAACGTAACTGTGAGAGAATAATTAAAATGAAAGTTACATTGAAAAGTGCAACAACGGTTTTCAATGTAAAAATAATATCAGATTCGTTTTCATTCATTCACCTTTGCTGCAGAATAATTCTTACTCCGTGTGTTCACATAGTTTTTCTAACGAGAAGGTCATGACCTCAACTCTTTGATTACTGAATCGTATCCTAATTAATGAACAATTCAAAGTAGTTACGATTATGATTATACTTGTGACGGCTGTCTTTGTTCTACAGACTTGCCTGTTGCTCGTTAGTTGTTTTACCAATGGTGTTGCATGATGATCGTTTTCATGTTTATGAACTAATCTTCACATAATCCTGAGTTAATTCAAGTTAAGATGGTGAGGTCGCACTTGTGGTGCCCCGTCCAAACGATTCTTTTCATTCTTGGTCTTAATTGGGGAACAATGATTTTGTATCAAGTTTCGATGTTATTAAAAAAAAAAAGAAAATCAAGTTCCAAAAAAGAATGAATATTATATTGGTACTCTGATCCATGAGTTAGTTCACAGTCATAATTAAAGTGTGAAGAATTCGATGGATTTTCATATTAATTCCACCAAAATATCAAATTTGAAAAAAATCATAATCGAAAAAAATACACACCTATATATATATATATATATATATATATATATATATATATATATATATATATATATATATATATATATATATATATGTGTATATATGTATATATATATATATATATATATATATATATATATATATATATATATATATATATATATATATATATATATATATATATATATATATATATTGGATATATGGAAAACCTGATCTAAATGATTGAATCTTAGAAGCAAATTTTCAATCTTCAATTATACATCCTTTATGTTACTATAACGTAAACAAGTGAACGATGTATACAAAAATATACATTCTAAATATACATTCAGTGTATATTATTATATCATCACAATATATCATCAGAATACCGATCAACTTTTGGCTTGCAGGTAATATTAATTTCATGCATCAATAATAAAATATATATTCCTGACATCCTTCACGTACGGTTTAATTAATTAACATAATTATTATACTCTGTTAGAAGCAGTAAAATTACACAACGTGAACTGTGTTATTATCTTCATCTGGCATGTATTAATGTAAATACAAAAATGCGCAGAAAGATTGAAGGATGAACGTAATAAAGACATGAAAAAATAGTGCTAATATACATTTTTCGCAAAAAAAAAAAAACATTGATCAAGTCAGTCACCACAAAACACTACATTCACGAATAATCCATTCACAAAGAACAAACAGAACAGCATCAACAATATTTTGTTGATAAATTTAAAATTGAATTATAATAATATATCTTGAAATTATATACACATTGCTTCTATAAAAATGAAATTGTACATGTGTATGGTAGTAGCCCTAATTGAGAGAATATGTCGCGAGAGAATAATGCGGAAACATATGAAATATGTTTTATTATTTTTGTAAATTTACATTTGGCTCACAGACGCTCCGTACTGATTACCAAGATCTATATGACGTCGGTGAATGATATATGAGATGATGGGATGATTGAATGATATGTTGTTTTACTGTCTACTTTTGGATAGTGGGAAGGAGTCGATCGTGGTCTGTTGTTAAGGAACCATCCCATTATCAACCTGGAAGACAGGGTATAACCACGATAAACCCCTGTCAGGATGGTCGTTCACGGCAGGAATCGAACCTCGGTCTTCTGAATGACGGATCAGTGTGCTATAATAACCACTCGTCTCAAATATATATATATATATATATATATATATATATATATATATATTTTAATTTCACAAGTATTTTTTATCAGTCACTTTGATCCTTCGTCTCAGTCTCTTCTAGTGAAGTGTAATTGCAGTACCGGTTATTACGTAGATAATAATTACTTGTTTCCGTGATGTGCATTTGATCTGTCGTAGATATTACGCAGTCTGTAATATTTGCACGGCATGACGATATAATGACGGAAAGCTGCTCCCATTTCATTTCAACATCTAGCTCTTCAGTAAACATCACCTGTATCATCAGTAGAATGAATATATATTCATATATATATATATATATATATATATATAAATAAATATATATATATATATATATATATATATATATGTGTGTGTGTGTGGGTTGCTGAAGGTTTTGATGTCAATGGTTGATGGTAATGTCACACTTTGAGAATTGCCATTCTTTGAAACAGTTGGCGGTTCTGAAAAGAACCTAATGTCTCGACGTTTCGAACAGCTACTGCTGGTTATCTTCTGTAGTCCACGATTCCAGTTCACGGACGAGACGACTCCAGAAGATGACCAGCCATAGCTGTTCGAAACGTCGAGACATTAGGTTCTTTTCAGAACCGCCAACTGTTTCAAAGAATGGCAATCCGCAAAGTGTGACATTACCATCAACCATCGGCCCTCAAAACCTCCAACATCATATATATATACTATTGAACAAGGGAATTATTCCAGTGTCAACATTTGATTCAACACAACCTTATATTTCAAAGATTCTTTTAATATCACTTGAAATTCTGTACAATCCTATAATAATTTTTAAATTGGTGATGTAATTTGGATTTCCTCAAGGTTGACTCTGAAACACTGGTTGAGGCTTCTTCTTCAGAAGACTCTATCTACAATAGTTAATGTCCACCACCTGTTCTCGCTGCGTCTTAAAGTCACGACGCGCCGACGTATCAATCAATCAAATTATCAAATCATGACCACTAAACATGGCGCTTCGTTACCTTTTTTCATCGGGTTCTGTTGGTACCTCCGTAGACTTTTGTTTCATGGGAACACGTTTCATTACCATGGCAACCTTTCATTACATTGGGAGAAGAAGGCGCGGACTGACGGTCGCTAGTGTTGTAGGCTATGGGAGACGGTCGATTGGGACATTCATTATTTGTTATGCAGATGAGGAATTATTCTTTGCGCGTATTGTGGTCGTTTGTGAATGAATACAGATGCAAATATTGCATGGAGAATGTACCGCGGGAGAATATTAAATTTTATAATTATTATTCGAGGTTGCATTCGCATCAGTATTTCAGGATATTGTCAGTAGAGCCAAATAATGTCATTCCTTCGAATATATTATTCAAGTAATTTACTCATTTTGAATTGGTGTAGGCTATATTCAAACGAGGTATCACGAATAATTGAGTTCAATTTCAGTACCGTTGACTATAATTAATGTCAGTATAGTCGAGTACTATGTATACAAAATTCAAGTTCAAAACGTAAGAACGATAAAAAATCGAATTATTGGAATTATTGAAGATGGAAATGAAAAAATTGGAAAATGAAGTACGGTAATGTAATGTAGTAATGGAGCATAAGATTATGAATAATTAGGCCATTTCTGATTAATTAGTTTGTAGATCATACGAATCGTGATTTTATTTAAAAATAGTGAAAGGAAATTGTCTTATCTTAATTTACTTTTGTATGCGTCAGTTACATCATGACGATGAACAGAGAAAAGATGAAGAAGAAACTCATTAATCAACTAATTACTGTACAGAAATATATATGCATATATATATATATATATATACTAGGAAAACGCCTTATATGCGTTGTGAGATGAGCTTAGAAGTATGGAAATGTAGAATTAAGAACATTTGGTCAGCTCAATGTACATATACAGGCCATGGATCACTTCAAAGGTTTAGAAACCGCGGCTGTCTGTTGGTATATAAACCTTGGTTTCCAAACAATTATACCAGTGCCTTCTTCATATCCATCACAGATTTTAAACGTTTTAATTTATTGGTGACACTTGTTGCTCACATTTAATAGTTTCTTAATTGCTTTCTTAATTGCTTTTATCGATGTGTAAAAAAGTACATTAAAAATGCGTTCTCTTCGTTATTTCAAATCCGATTGTTCCATAAATCGCTTAAAATAGGTATGATAGATCTTTCCACATTCAGTATAAATTTGAGAGCTTTTGAAAAAAATAAAATTCCAAGTATTTCTCCCCTGGCCTATTCTTATGGGGAATTTCCATACTTTCCGATTTTTTTCCGGAAAATCCGTTCGACCGATTTTTCTGAAAAACAATCCCAACCTATTCTGGTATAACACCAATTTGTAAAAAAAGTTTCGAGTTGATTGAAACTTTTTCCTGACCTGTATGCCGCGTACAAAATTACACACAAAAAAAAAAAAAAAAAAAAAAACAAACATAAAAACCAAGCCCAAAATTTTTCGGTATATGGAATGAAAATCTTCGCTACGCTCATCTAAATTAATTCCTTTATCACTATATATAATTATAATTATCACTGTAAGAAAATATAACGGTAGTAATTATAATGTGCCAATTGTTTCTATTAGAGTTAATATACATATAGTTGGTATTTCTCTTCAGTTCGCCGGTGAACCTGAGTAGAAAATAATGTCAAGAATGTATTACAGAAATTCAGCCGAGTTTTATCCACTTTTCCTTTTCTAGTCCAGCCAAGCATCAAGGGTTTAACGAGTTAAGTATTGTAATAGAACCGCAGTACTAAGTAATTATAGAATGAATTATATACAGCATTGCTTGACAATAGTTCTTGATTATAGTGTGCTCATATCTTTACAATTGTTGCCAAGGTTAAACTTGAAGATGAGTTAAGTAATGTATACGACTTACACTGAATTCCATTTTTATATTCGAAAATCAGTGTAACAAAATGTACGCCTTATTTAAATTTTCGTTTTTCACATCATTAAATTTGATTGGAAGAAGCCAAATTTCATTCTGATTACGTCTACTTGGGTGGTTGACTATTTTTGTTGAGAAATGTGAAAATAATGGGTTTCAGAAAACATGACTTATATTGCTACAATGAAGTTTATGAAATAATTCTTGACGACTCTTCTGTTTTATTTTGAAAATTATATATTATAAGGAAGAAAATTTAAATCTCAATGGACAAAACAGTGCTGATGAGTTTATCTGTGGGCAGTTGAATGCAAACAGAAGATTATTGCATAACTCATATATAATAGGATCTGAAGAAAAAAAATCGCTTAACGATGTTTCTAATTATTATTCGATATATATCGAATATTTTCATAACGAAATTGCATAACATATCACTTTTGAAAAATCACGAAAATACTATTACTATTAATACCATTGTGTATCATGAGGAGTGAATATGATGTCGTGAGGGTGTGGGTTCGAATCGATTCATTTCTGATGACATCATGATTCTTACAATAATTATCTTCCTCTCTTAACAAGACAAAATTGTACAACCATAGTGAAACTGGGATGAAATCACTCTCCAAACAATTGCTTCCATAATTATATATATATATATATATATATATATATATATATATGTATATGTATATATATATATATATATATATATATATATATGTATATATATATATATATATATATATATATATATATATATATATATATATATATATATATATATATATATATATACATAACGACCTGATTTGAATATAAATAGTCCATACACCTCCATCAAGATAAATTCAGGTTTATATAATAGTGTTTCTGTCAATAAAACGTAAATAATGAAGGCAATGCAAAGTCAAGTACAAAACAGATTCAAATTCAGATCTTATCTGTCATTTTATGTAAGTAATGTTTCACGTTATCGTCCTGCTATAATGTATTCTATTCTAGATACTTGTTTTGGTTCAGAATAATAGAGTGTGTTAAAGTGTACGGAAGTCTATTTAAAGTCTATATAACTTTCATTCAATGATAAGAAAACCTATATTATGATTTACCTTTAATATTCCTTATGAAGAATCATGAGAAATCTCTCTTACTTTTACGATCAAATGGAAAGGTTCAGGACATTATAGACTACGATAATGTGAAATTGTTATTTATTATGAAAGAGGTATTCGTGGTATGTGACATTTTACTATAGTTTATAATACATAAACGAACTATAGCAAGTACTTGTATTCTAGAATCTCGATGTTTGTGTATTGAGGAACTTGATTTCCGTTTTCGAATACCTGTAGGCATTTGAGTCTCCACTCTCCAGTTCTAAGAATTCGTTGATATACAAAGATACTGTCAGGACACAACTAATATTACAATTGTGTATGTATACATATATGTGAATCTTCATTAAAACTAATACTGTGCCTTGGTATACATGGTTGCCAACGACACATATGTCCATAACAATCAAATAAAACAAATGATCGATTAGAAAAAATACACAATAATTAATGATAACGAATCAAGTGAAAAAAATCTGAAATGGCAATAGAATATGAGGCTAAAATCCCTTTTAAATTTATGAAATCACTGTTCAGATTGGACTTTCTGCAAAATTCTACCAAAAAACTGGTGATAGTGACCAATTGAAAAACCAATTGCAGTGATATTCGAAATATTATATTTGGTTCTCAAGTATGAAAAGGTATACTTCTTTTTTTTTATAATGTTGCTTAACGACCCCACCAACAGCTAGGTTATACGGGGGTACGAATGAGCGGATGATAATGAAACAATGAAGTGATGATAGATGAAAGGACGTTTACAAAAACCCATGCCTTATGGGAGCCTCGAACCCACGCCCAACGGTGACTTAAGTTACTACTGCTAGCGGTAATTGACTTAGCCACCGGGGCGGCGGGTAGGTATACTTCTTGCTATTGCAAGACTACGTTCTGATACATGATACAGACATAAGCCTTCTAGACCTTCCATAATGGTTCAATTTGAGTGTATTTTTTGGCAAGTTCGTGCTGTTCAAAACAGAGTACCGGATTGGTTGTCAATGCGTTTTGTAACATAATAAATTCTGTTGTCGTATGTGAATGGAATTTAATTCGGGAGTTAAAAGCGACTGATTATAAATCTTTGGATGTCGGACTGTGGAAGGTTTTCGGTCTGCCTCCAATGCATATGTAAATTTAGGGTGTAGAGCAGAATGGTAAGCATGTGATTCAATTCTGAGCTACTGCTTTTGGCACCTCGACTTTTACGTTTATTTATTCACCATTCACCAGTCATTTCAATCGTATCATTTACCAAATCATACATATAAAAAGTGTATCATAATAAATGTTCACAAAATCTTCATATATCTTTCTTGATCTTTCCTGAATCTTTTTTGAAAGGATTCGTAATCATCGTAAGAAAATAAATACTCATTGTATACAAATAATATATGAGGGAAAAGGTGATGAGTTGTTCACAAAATTAATGTACTAACTAAAAAGATAATTTTTTGTTTTGCACTGCCATTTCTAAATGAAGCTTAACAAATTGATGCATGCGTTTTATATTGTTTTTATGTGAGTTTCTGTTAATTTTAAAAAAGTTTTCAGCTTTCGAAAATATTTTTGGAAATTTTCATAATAGTATAGTGAGTGATCAATTCTCATTGATGTATACTAAACCATTCTCTGAAGATAGTTATGTGACATTTTTTATCAAATTTTCTTTCGAGTAGTTCCGTATGATTTTTTAAAATAAAAACAACCAATTTTCATTATGGTCGCCTCATAGCTGACTCAATTATAGTTTCAATTCACTGACAAAATGGGGCATAGCAGACCACATGAACGTAGCTTTTCATTCGAGCTATAGGCCTAATAATTTCCAAATGATCATTATAAAATTATTCCTACATGTATATAGACTCTACGATTGAAATCGATACAAAAATAAATTTTGTAATTCATCAGTCATTATCCTATATAGCTAGTCGATACTGATTAATGATTATTAATAAATAATAACTACCGGCAAGTGAAGAAATAAAAAACTTTCACATAATTTGACCTTAAACTTCATTATTTATAGTGTTATTATCATGGCATGTATAGTGCCCATATAATTTAATGTAATATATAGGATCGTGCTACATTTGAATAATTATTACCGCAATTTCTAAAATTTCGTAGAAACACCAAAACATGATGATTTTTACTCAATTAGCCCCCGATACGTACATGCACTTAAGCAGTGTTGAATTCAGAGATTTTGTTGCGGGGGAGCTTTTGTGTTTTCCGGAGGGGCAAGGGATGCGTACACAAAATTAAGCATGATAACCTTAGGCCTATATATATATATATACAAATTAAAATACGAACTCTTTTAATTTTCAAGTCAGTTTATTATGAAACGATTATGCTACTAATTCATAATTATGTGATAAGAGGTAATTACAGTATAACGGGTACCGGTAGTGTACACTCGACTGATCCATATGAAATTGACTCCACTCCAGCCACTTCTGATATTTGAGGTGTCACTAACCAGGATTCACGGGCAGAATGACAAATAACAATACAAATGAATAACATCTAGCTTTTTTCCCTTAGTAATAAATAGTAAATTACTGATACTTTTTTATTTTCACAAAAATTTTTAAAACCCAAAATACAAGTTTCTCAACAAATACACTATAGTGCTTCATGTTCTTATCTCGGGGGGGGCAAACGACAAGCCGCGGGGGGGCAAAGCCCCCCCGCAGGTATGCCTGGATTCAACACTGCACTTAAGGCCATATAAATGATTTGAACTGGAAATATTATTGTTATTCAAATGAGAGCAACGCATATTTGAAAAGATTTTTTTTCAGAGACTTTGCATGAAGTGCGTGTGCACATTGTCTGATAGGTTTATTGCGTGTAATATCAGTAGGCCTATATTTTCTTCTGAACACATTCTAATATAGCTTGATCAATCACTTTATGTGATCCCAACTTCACGTGTGATGAGATATAATATGCATATATATATATATATATATATATATATATATATATATATATATATATATATATATATATATATATATATATATATTAGCTTACCATATAATATTGGCCACGAGAATCTACGCAAACATATATATTTATACTATATATATATATATACACGCACACTGAACCTATAATTCTGAAAAAATAACCTATTTAATTGATTCAATAATTCATAAATAAATTACAATCACGTAAAATGGATTTGTATTTGAACAATTATTCCAGACATCTATTTCAAGGGTGTGAGAGCCACGTGAATTCATGCAAGCTGTAATTACACTGCCACAATTCCTTCCTGTAGGCCTATCCACACAATTAAGCGACCTTCAGTCGTAGATATTTCAACTGTGTGAAAGATACAAGTTGTTTTAAGGCGTCTCCAGTCTCCATAGGGCAAACAGTTCCCACCAGGGTGATTATTTGTGAATATATTGTGAATTTTTATTATGGATCGAGAATATTTCACGAGATGATTCTCTGCACGATGTGAAGCGTTTCACAACAATGCGTACATCCGGAAAGCCATTACGATTGTTTATGTTTTAGTCGACACTGAAAATGGTCACCAAATATGCGTCTCGCATTACATATATAAATTGATTACCTCTTGATATATTTCATCGTCAATATCAACTGCTGGGCTCGACAAAAATTACCAGTTCAACCGTATGCGCTTGTTATACAAGACCAGGGAAAGTCACGTCATTTTTGTTGTAAATCAAGGTAACAGAAACTATTCAATCTCTCAAAACAGTTATAGTGATTCTGATGAAATTTAGTTTATCTGATATAGGGAGGTTCACTCAACGAATGTATCAATTGTCATCTTCATGCTAACTATCTACCTTATTGGACCAGCACATTTAGCGCAGTGGTTAGCACGCTCGCTTCTTGTGATCTGGTAGGCGGCGGGAACTTCGGACCCAGTTCGATCCCCGCCGACCATCTTTACAGGGGTTCAATGCCGGGATGGCTCCCACAATAAGTCGGCCACGACCGCTTCCTTCCCACTATCCTTCCCATTAACCAGGAAACCATCATCCCATCACCCCATTAATCATCCATCCGACGCCAATAGACCTTCGCTGTCATTACAGTGCGTCGTTAAACCCAATATAAAAAAAAAATATCTACCTTATTGGTTTTGTTGTATGTAACGTTTAACCGTATTTTTCAACTGACTTTTCCAAAATTTTCTCGGAATATTCAACTTTTTCTCTTATTCCAAATTGTTGTATATACTATTTTCATTGACACATCAATTATAGAAGCAAAAATTCAATACATTCCTGTGAGTGGGTTTCCCTTGACATTGTGGGAATATTTCTTCAAAATATCATATTACATTTGGTTCTCATTACCGGTTATTTTCATCGTTTTTAAATATTAAATTCAATTAGTTTTAAGAATGACTTTGTGTCCACCCATTGGTTTCGAAGGACATGAGTGTACTCGTCGCCCATAAATAATGAAGGTGGAACTGCACAGCCAGAAAAAAGTTATCATAAATTGTTTTCGGAACGTGCCCAGCATGTGATACCGTGTCGTGTTATTTGTAGATCCATGCTTGTTAATAACCCGCTTGTCTGACCGGCAATTATTTTTTGGGATTGAAAATACTTTAGCGGTGAGGAAAATATTTGTGGTTGATGATATTATTTTATTGTTATTGATCGTATATAAAAAATAATGTATCCATAATGGATATACCTGAAGTGAAATATAATGTTTTTAAAAGAGGCTATAGAAGGATGGCGACTACGCAGAATCAGCCAAGCACTATTCATTGAAACATTCTTCAATTTATTCTTCATTCATTTATTCATTTATGTATTTTTTCTGGGTAACACCGACAGCGTGGTTATTTCGTCACCCATTTTCCAATTTTATGCTGAATAATTTGGTGTGGATAATTATAATTTTATCCATTATTTTTCTCATTTTATTAATTATTCATTCATTTTATTCATCATTTATTCTATTTATGATTCATTTTATTCCCCCGTATAACCTAGCTGTTGGTGGGGTCGTTAAGCAACAACAACAACATCGTTTTATTCATTATTAATTCCATCATCATTATTTTTTTTATTCTTCTATCAAAACCTCTTGTAAATAGACCTACTTTTACTCCTGGTAGATTATTTTTCCACATACAGGCTTCGGCTAATGTGGGTCTTGTTTCAATTAATTTCAGTACATTTATCAAAGAAGTAACCAATGAGTACATGTTTTGTTTTCCTCAATCTTCTTACACAGAGATTAGTCTTATATAATTGGTAATATGTACCAGAAATCAATTTCACTTACATATTATCATTATCGTCATCATTTTTTAGTTTGTACCAAATATACCGGTAAGCATGCCTCTATTTATTCAATAAGCCTAGCATCAACATTGAATGAAATGAAAATAATAAATAAATTTCATTATTTGAATAAATGTACACCAAATCTCATTTATTCGAATGTACATTCATTCAATTTGTATATGCAGAAACTGTCCACTACCATTTTTATTTGTAATATCAAAAATAAGAAGAAGTATATGAATGACCTCGTCGAATCGAGAGTTGAAATTTCTACAAGATTCACCAGCTCTTCATTTATTACGAAACATCGCCAGAACCTCGTGGATAGACACGCCATAAGAACAGCGAACAGTATAATCACAAACGGTACATTTGGCATGATCTATATTAGACAGATCCATCTATAAATTCCATTAGATCTTATAAATATAATCATCATACCAAATAAGAGGAACTGAATTCTCAGACATGTTTATACTTATTAACCGCCCAAAAACGGTATCCACAAAAATGTAAATGCATGGCACAGTGTTGAGGGATGTACCGTATAGTACGTAAATAATGCGGAAAAGATTCCTCGGGTAAGAAAGGAAAAGGTAAACCACCTGTGGAATGGAAGAGCACTTTTGTTTACTCGTTGAATAGTTTGATTTCCCTTTTTGTCCCCTCTAGAGAACACGATACCAGCTAACGTCTCTCCGTCCACTTGTTCGTCTGTCTCTCTTTATTTCCTCTTAGTGCACCTCAATACCTGTGGAATGTACTCTCTCCTACACATCGAACTGGGCATCCACGTTGCGACAACATCGAACTATTTGAAGAACATCACAAACGTGAAACGAGATTTTAATGAATAATGATGATATTTATTTTCTTAATTTTAGAGTAAACTAGATCATCATTTTAATTTCTGATTTTTTTTGTCTTCCAGAGACTAAAGTCATGACGTAGACATTACCAATTCTGTATATAAACATGAACAGAATCGAGTATTGTCTACGTCACGACTCAAGAAAAAGGGTCGGATCCTGAAGGACACACAGGCCTACATTAATTACAGTTTCTGGAATTGAGATGATGCCTTCTAGTTTTCTCTAAAATTAGGAGAATAAATATCGTGATTATTCTTTGGAATACAGTTTCGAGGTTGTGATGTCCTTTAATAAGTAATTGGCGACGTAATTAATCGGTTCTCGTCATTATCACGAAGACATTTAATGATCTCGTTCATTAATGCTCTTAATTTACGCGTGGAAATTTGTAACATCCTGCCTCGATTAGTCACGCTTCTTTTATATGCAAACGATAGTGAAAATCTACAATATTAGTAAGTAATTGTGAGTCAACTCTCTTCAATAGGAAATTACCTCGATTACATTCTTATTTATAGTTTTCTTGTTATCACCACCACGTTACATGGTATTGACAATGAAATAAGTGCAGACCGCAATAATGTATGATAACGTGAGGGAAGTCCAAAGATCAACATATTTTCCAAACCAGCTATATATCACATATAAACATATCGACATATATATTCTGAACCTATAATATATTATAAAATACACACAAAGAGAGAATGTCATTTTATTGTGACGGCTGTCCGCAATAACGGGATACCAAGATGGTACAGCGTAAAAATCAATACTTTAGTACAATGGTTTTACAAAATTGATACAAAATTGATTACAAAAAATCCTGAAATATTATAAAATTAATCTAATTAAAGGTATATAACAAAAGTATGAAAATGAAAGAAGATATTATTAAGATTATTTAAAAATTGAAATTATTCGAAAGAATATAAATGGTGCTGTAAAAGACCTACTGAATTTATCAAAACTGAAAGTAGGTACAATACTTCTTAATAATACCTTCCTTGGGATGTTGTATGTATTGAGAAAAGTTGATAAAAATGCAGGAACTGTGCCACGAGACGTATTTTCCGAACCTATATAATATTTTCAATTAAAAATGTATATAGACCTACCACAAATGAAAAAATCGACAAATTTTCCGTACCTATAATGTATTATTAAATGAACATAAATATCAGCATATTTTCCGAAGCATGTAATATTATTAGATAAACATAAATATACCTTATTTATAAAGATCGAGATATTTTCTGAATCTATATAATTAAATGAACATAAATATACCAGGGTGACTTCATATAAACAGAATAAATCTTCATTGGATATCAATATTTTTTTGAAACCTGTTCCATCGACCTGAGTCGGCTGTGGTTTATGAAAAGATGCAATCTTCATGTCACTAAAGCACCCTTTGTGCCACCTTACAGTGCGAGTTAGAGTGAGAAGGGGAGGTGGATGTTCACACAGGTACGGTTCTCTTGTTCACAACCACTCCTGTCGTGATCTTTATCCCATTCCGTCATCCTATTGGTCAATACATAACACTAGTCCCCTACATGACTCAAAACTCACAGATCCTTGGCGAGGTTTTCAGTTCTGTCAAGTAGTTGAAAGAGAACGCACGTTCGAAGTGAAATTCTTAGCCGTAGCGCACGCATTTGCATGGAAGCAAACAAGGCGAAATTATACACGTACTTATACCACCAACATTCCTCGTCACTTTTACAAGGTAAGGTATTAATAGTATTAGAGCCGCATTGCAGCTGGGATTATAGACATCTACGATGGAAACGCAACTGAGAGCGACGTTGTTCTGGATCTATGTAACCGATCTAAGCACTGAGATCGACTACTTATAGGCTGCAGTTAGCTTATCTAGGTGGCGTCGATATAGAACATATCACGTACAGGGCTAGGCCTACACAGCGTTTCTACGTCTTTGTAGAACATCTCTCATATAAATTTAAAAAAAAAAGGTTGATCAAATTAAACTAGTAGATAACAGTGATCCAATTACCAATATGAATCGAACTTGAGCTAGTATTATTCACAACCGAAACTATTTATGCCCTGCAAATTATAGCTCAGTTTGACGTCCAACTTTATTTTGAATTAGTATTCTCTGTTGTCGCAAGCGAGGGGTTAACAACTCCTGAAATCCGGTGTACACTTGCCATGAAATCCCATTGAAATCCCCTTGAAATCACTTGAAATTTCCTTGAAATCTCTTAAATCACCTGAAATCAGGTGTACACCAAATTTGCAAGTTGTAAACCCCTCGGTCGCAAGGCTTCTGTCAAGTGACGTCACCCATTGTTGAAAGAGACGGACAACAATGTCTACCAGTTGGAATTGACCTATCAGAATGTTTGGTAGTTCACCCTTTGTTGCTATGGTAACGATTATTAGTCATTTGTTACTTGAAATGAGCGTATAGCCGCCACCACCAAGGTTTCTTAGTACTGGAGATGATCGTCAGCTGGGAGAACATGGACAACTCCTGGACTCTGGTGGACAATTGCCGTGAAATCCCTTGAAATCTTCCTGAAATCTCTTGGAACACCTTTAAAATCTGGGATATTGCTCTGAAATCCCTTGAAATCTTCTGAAATCTTGAAATCGGGTGTACATCAAATTTACGAGTTGTCAACCCCTCGGAATCGGATGAGTCCAACTTGCGTATCCATTGTAGATAGCTATATTCCTAGAATGCAGGTTGTAACTATCAACTTACCTCGTAGGTTCTAGTATAAAGTTATAATTTGCCAGTAAATCATTGGACCCTGAGGTTTCAGTTGGACACATGAAGAGTAAGCGTTTCAGTTTACTGTTATAATAGGCGAATTGTTATAGAATCATTTTCATAAAATTGTCATATTTATAGAGATTCAATGACCGTATCAAGTTGTCACGTACTGACACGACAGTTTTAAATTTCCTACTAATGTTATTGTCCTGCATTTGTTATCATTGCATATTTTATAATGCGAATTACAGTATTTCATGTACTGCTACTTTTATGCTGTGTAATAAGGATACGGTGATAATCCAGTTTCTAATATGTGTTAGATGTAGACTTTTTAATAGGTCCGAACTACAAATACACAATTGGAATTATTGATAAAACAAAAACGACTCTTGATGTAATTATTATTCTTCATTTCTCAGTATCATTTTTTCAATAGAATATTTCGAATTTCGTATCATTTTCCATTAGAATATTTCGAATTTAAACACGTTTTTTCTCTAGGGTCTATACATGTTTATATTCAAATATTTGAAATTCAAAAACATATAGCTATAGTTAGCTCCCAGGTCTATTCTATAAGCTATTCTAAGCTCGGCTTATATAACTTTTACGAAAGAAATGCTATCCATACTCCATCCATAGCATATAGACAGTAATTAATATCAAGAATTTCTGTACGGTGTGGTATTCGCGAGGTCCTTAGTTCGAATACCAGAGATCACATGTGCTAGAATGTGGTTCTGCCATCAAGGTCGTTAGGATTTAAGAAGCTGATAGCTCTTTGGGTCGACAAGAGAACGATCACTAAACTACTAGAAGCTATAGATCTCAACATAGGTTTGCAAAAACGCTGTCTCATTCTCTATATCTTAAGAGTCCATTGGAGTCGATTTAGCGGAATATCAGTTGTTTGATGATAACTTTTGAACGGTGACAAGTGACGTCACCCATTGTTGAAAAAGACAGACAACAATGTCCACTAGTTGGAATTGAACAATCAGAATGTTTGGTAGTTCACCCTTTGTTGCTATGGTAACGATTGTTTGTCATTTGTTACTTGACAGAAGCCTATTGACATAGAGCCCTAATAAAGTGATATTCGATTTCATCATCCCATCATCTCATTCATCATTCACCGAAGCCAATGGATCTTAGTCATCAGTACAGTGCGTCGTCAAGCCCAATATAATATATATATATATATATATATATATATATATATATATATATATATATATATATATGTATATATATATATATATATATATATATATATATTTATATATATATATATATATGTGTATATATATATATATATATATATATATATATATATATATATATATATGTATATATAAATATATATATATATATATATATATATATATATATGTATATATATATATATATATATATATATATATATATATATATAAATATATATATATATATATATATATATATATATATATATATATATATATATATATATATATATATATATATATATATATATATATATATATATATATATATATATATATATATATATATATATATATATATATATATATATAAACTCCTGAACCCAGATAGCCAACTTAGTTGGGTCAGAGGGTTTCCACCGATTTTTCTAGGATAAACTTCTTGAAACCCGGTTTCTGTCAGTTCCGAGTTGTTCACCCACTTCCTCCTCTTCTTCTCCTCCTACGAGTTTCCTCCAACGTTCTTTATTCTTCCATCATTTCTCTCCTTTCTTTCTTCTTTCACTTGCCTCTACTCCTCACCTCGATACACTAACCCATACTCAACTCCCTCCCGTAACCTTTCTCTTGGTCTTCCGACTCTTGTCCTGTAATTGTCAACCATCTTTACCATTTCCTTCGGAATCCTCTCGTCTTCCATACGCATCATGCCCAAACCACTTGAGCCTTTTCCTGTCCATTCATGAAAATGAAACCATTAAACTAATAGCTTGTTTTTGTCTGATTTCAGGAGCCCTGTGGGGGTACGATGCGGTGGTTCCGCAAGTCCTCCGACTCTCCTCGCCTTCTCAGCTTGTCTCCACTTCGCTACAATGACGTTTCCGGCGTCGTTGACAGCTCCATCGACATCAGCGCCACTTCCGGTGCGATACAACCGTGCGGTTACATGGATCCGACGGGCACTGGAAGTAGAGAGACCACTCTGGCAAGGAGGTCAAGAATAGGTAAGAAACTGGCAAGGATTTTAAGTGGAATCTGTCAACTTGAGTGAATATTTGGTGCTATTGTTGGTGGTTTTCAGTCTGCCTCATCTATTTTGAAATATCATTTTCCAATTGGGAATTAGACCATGAGCTTTGAAACGATCGCTTTTACCATTCATTGTACATATAGGCTGTTGTGTTAATATAATAGAAAACATCCAGATAATCCCAATAGATTGATATGGAAATACAGAACACTTCAAATATTGTGTGTACAGATTTATAAATCAGTTCTCATTTCATACCAATCAAAATTGGAACATATGTATAAAACATTTCACATGCCCACTCATTTGTGAATTTATGAATGCGACAAGTTAACGTACCTTTTGTCTACAATCACCTATATCAACGATCAATCCAATAATGACCTCGCATCATTCGAATAAGGATAGTATCAACAGATGAGCTAATTTGGATACCAACACTGTTACTTAAAAATATTAGCTATTCGAAAGGAGATGTTTTCTATTGTCTCGCTTATTCTATTCCATCTTCCATGCCACATATTAGACCGTCAAAAACCGATATCAATTTATTAAGTTTTTAGAATTGATCTTATTCCAATATTCACAATCATTGGGCATATAATTCATTTATGATCAGTTTAAATATAAATAACACTCTGCTATAAGTCTATTATAGTCTATAAGTCTAACGCAAACACAGTATGAATGAAAACTTGTAGGAAATTTAATAACATATCTACTATGTGTGTCAATTATATGTCACGGGCGAAAGGTAGTAGCCGTTCTGATCTTTGACCTGTGACACTCGGGTTCGTACTCCACCTTCGACTATCTTTAATTGACTGGCGCTTTCTCAGTTTCCTCCAACGGTTGACCGGTTTCTTATGATTTCTATCAACAACCGTAATAACCCAAATTCATCTTGACTAATATTGTAATTACAATAGGCGATGAAGGTGCCGATTGACCGTCCCGCCTATTTCACGCCGTTGATACACGGGTGTTTCGGTCCTTCATCTCACGATCTCTTGTTAACACGTTATTTATACATACTTCAAATCTGCTTCGGTATAAAATAACTAGAATAATTTGATGCCTGATCAATTATTTTTGGAGAGAAACAATTTCATTGCTATACGTGTGCTATACTAGAAACAAATAAAATACATATATTGAGATTAGAATAAATCATGGAAGAACTCAAACGATACACAATAAAATATTAATATCCGTGAAAATGATATTTGAATATGGCTTTCCATTTCTCATTTTGCATACTCTCACTCTATTCAGAATCACCAATCAAAAAAATTAATTAAAATTATGAATTATAAACCACGAACGTATTATAAACCATCATCACTTAGTGCATCAATGCTGACAATACTTGAAATATTCGATAAACGCATGCTAAATTTCAAATAATTTTCCTAATGATTTAGAATAAATTATTGTAATACAATAATTATTTTCCAACCTACACATTCGAACCCAATTATGTCAGGTTGTTCTATTTTCTTATAAAAGTACATACATACATCTGTTTGAATACAGCCGTATTGAATATAGCCGTGCCGGAATATAACAAAGAATTTCTCCACAAAGAAGTATTCTAATTGTCTTAAGAATCTTAATCTTTTAAAACTTGATATTTCAATTAAGCCTCACCACATTTATATCAGTATATAGGCCTAATACAAATGTACAATGTTCTGTGGCGCTAAGCTCTATGTTTACACATTTTATGATACTTTCTCTCTTGTCAAGATTTGTAATTTACAGATAAATGCGAAGTGCAAATCGTACCGGAGGCCATTGTGGTCAACTCTTTGAAAAAAATGTTAGTATCGGTCACTCAAGTCTTAAAGGCTACTTTCTGATATTACAAGTATATGAGACAATCTAATCATTTCTTAGGGTGATACAATGACAAATACACAATTTAATGAAATGATACTTTGAAATTGGAAATAATATTACACATAATATACACCACTGGGTTGACAGTAAATTTTTACAGTT
The DNA here is from genome assembly GCA_907164805.1 of Brachyptera putata. NCBI lineage: Eukaryota > Metazoa > Arthropoda > Insecta > Plecoptera > Taeniopterygidae > Brachyptera > Brachyptera putata. Next base: position 56,807,801 of record OU015462.1, read on the forward strand.
GGCTGTTCAAATCAGTTGGGATCATGTTGGGTTATAGGCACCACAACAAATCATCGAAAAACCGAACGTTCGAAGTCCCTTAGCCCTATCTATTTCAATTCATTTCCTCGACAGACCAAATCCTAGAAATCCATATTTTTTAAAACCCATTCCATCGATAGTTCAAACAATTGGGTTTTCTAGCAAATGGAATTTCGATGAAAGGTATATATAGCCAGGTCGTTTTAGTTAGATAATAGAGTTCTATTGTTGAGATAGGATGATTTATGCTGCACGCAACAACAAACACAACGCCAGCGTGGGTATAAGAATGCATGCAATGCGTCTGTGCAGATACCCTTCATCAAAATTAATTAATCGGTAAATATCCTTATAAAGTGTTTTTATAAGAACATGCTGAACTTTTTTGCTGTATACATGCAAGAGCTGAGTATAGTTCATTTCGTTGTTAAATCCCATTATTTTATTGATGATTTTATCATCGAGGGTAGTGGAGCGATCATATTATATATAAACAAGTATCCGAACAGGTATCAAAATACACCTAGTATTTTATATAGCTATAGCCTCAATTGGGGAACAAAGATTTTGTATCAAGTTTCGATATTATTAAAAATAAAGTATATTTATAATAAAAATAACTTTCGTTTATTCATGTCTACTCAGTATTTCATGGAGAGAACATACTTAAAATACGGTTATTAAATGCCCCACACTTTAATAATTGCATTAGTTATTTGTTCACACTCTACATCTTTATAGAATAATAAATCCTTACTAAAAACCAGTTGATTCAAGTTTACGTCTATTATGTATACATGTTCATTACAGGAAGATTGTAGCTCAATCCAATACTGTTTTACATTCTCAACAATATAAATAAACAGATGTATCTCTTTTATTAAATGAAGATATGATAATTTTTTCGACGAATTGTATAGGTCTAATGTAGGCCTTAATTGTAATAAATGTTTTGTTGTCCAAACAAAAAGCCACAAGACTGTTAGCTAGGGCTACTTAATCGTCCGTTCACCTATGGTAAATTGTTAGGATTTACCATTTGATTTGCATTTTCACGGCATGTAGCAAAACAATCATCCTAAGTGTTACACGCACATTAGAATCAGAGCTTGCATACGATTGCATAAATCTTAACTAGGTATGATGCACACGTTTATTGTGGAGAGCACTTATTCACAACATATTGCAAAAACAACGTCTGAGCTATAGACAGAGTAGAATTATAGTAGTAGTGATATATTTTGTTCAGCAAATATTTGCTACTCTTTATAGGCCTACATAGTTATTGTCACGAATAATACGATTATTACTATTATAGATAAATATGATAATATTCCTAAATAATGATAGAAAAAAACATTAGAATAAATCGCATACTTGACAAACTATCATATGGAACATAATATGTCCAAATATTTCACAATCTCATTACAATCTACAATCATTCTTTTTATCATTTTCCGACAACATCTTCTGAAATCTTCTGGTTCATTAGAATCTCTTATTTGTTTAGGCATCCTGTTATATATCTGCATATTTTTTGTACGAATTGAATCATCTTCAGAGTTATTTCTACATCTGATAATTTTTGCACAAGAATTATTTCTAAGATTATAATTGATCATACTGAACTTCAATTTGTTACATAAGTATTTGGGAGCTAGAACCCTTTGCATTTTCTAACTATAAATGTCAACATATTCAGAACTATGAGACTTCACAATATTTTTTGGCTTGAATCACGTCTTACACCCAGAATACTACATGAGAGATTCGTTGTATGGGGATGTAGGCCACAAGAAATCCCACATCGAATCTATTGAATTATTATCCTCGAACACTGATTTCTATAATTAAATATCGCATATATTTGACAAGGTGTAGCGATTTTCGTATAAGACCTCGATAAGTAATGTCTGTTCTTATAACACCAATTCTCAACTATACGATAAAAATGGTAAAGTCAACTTTTAAATTTCAATGATTCATTATATACGTTTATATTGAAAATTATACATAAATACGAAAATTATTCTGCGGAAGTGGAATACGAGATTGTTGTTGATAGAAATAAGACGTTACAATTAGTCATTATGCCATCTTCCAGTGTGAAGGAGTCAAACATCCTACGGAAACATCCACATTATTACGTCACGTATAACACAAAACAGTGTGACTGTTTCTCTGAAAAGTACCAACAACCACATGAGTGTTCACTTAAAAATAGTCCAGTACAACGTACTACATGATTATTCATTGACTTAATGCGAGTGACAGGAACTGCGTGTGGTGACCGCAAAAACATGAGATATATAAAAAAATAAACAATAAAAAATATATATATAGAGATATAAATGTAGATTTTTCATTTATAATATATTATCACACTAAACATAGCCTATACGCACGTTTTGTCAAATCATAAATGTGCCCACTATATATATATTATATATATATATATATATATATATATATATATATATATGTGTGTGTGGTTCCGTGGGATATTTTAGCCATGTCGTAAAAGATACGTCTCGAACGAGAATCGAACCCGGGACCTTCAGATTACCGGTCCGCTGCTCTCCCACTGAGCTACCGAGATATTACTCTTATGTCATGCTATACTTACAGTGACGACACTTCCTGGGGCTAACCCTATAGAGGGCTTAGATTCACCCAAGGTGTAACGATTACACGTTACCACAGGTCCTTGTGCACTCTCTTCTACCTCTTCTACCCGGGATCGATTCCCGGGTGCGATTCTCGGTCGAGACGTATCTTTCACGACATGGCTAAAATATCCCACACATATCGATATTGGATCGTATTCAATGAGTTTAATTATCACATATATATATAATATATATATGGTAAAAATGTTTCCACGGTAAGTTTGCTGCGATTAGAAAGCATGTTGGGTCCTAAAAAGGACCGGTTTATGCGACGTTTCGCTGGAATTTCATCCAGCATCATCAGGCGACGGTGGTAAGTGGTCGAATGGCCGAATACCACCGTCGCCTGATGATGCTGGATGAATTCCAGCGAAACGTCGCATAAACCGGTCCTTTTTAGGACCCAACATGCTTTCTAATCGCAGCAAAACTTACCGTGGAAACATTTTTACCATCAACCATTGGCCGCGAAAATCTCCGTGCTCACACATATATATATATATATAATATATATATTATATATATATATATATATATATACGTATATATATATGTGTATACATCACCGCAAGGATCGGTTTCGTCATAACTACTTCACAAACCAATTGGCAGCATTCTTGCATGTTGATTATTTATTACTCATCAAACTATAATCTAACGTTGTTGCTTTCCCTGTGCGCCAAGTGTGAGGCACCTGCGGCATCCAGCGGCTCTGGTCGCCCTACCGCCAATACCGATAACCTCGATCGGATCTTCGTGACAGACAAATTAACAAATAATAATAATATTATACACCAAGGAGTTGATCACGAGAAGAAAAAACGAATTAAATCGTGATTATATTTATTCGGTTGGCAATAGCTCTGGAGGAATGTTTTCTGCATTGGATGAATGTTATTAGGTGTAAAACGTATTTAGGAAAACAGGTTCGATTTTTGAATGTGGGTTTCCGGACTAGATATTCGGCGTCCGGAGAAAATGTGGCTTTTCGTTTACATGAAAACGCGTGAACTCTTCGGTGTTCCGTTAATGAAGTGTCAACTTTACAATATCATGATTTTTTTTCTGATATCATCGATACTTGATACAAAATCATTGTTACCCAATTTGATGAAGGATAGGATCGTTTGGACCACATGGGCGCACCAACCATGAAAAAAGTCGATTTAAATATGATATTTCTCATGAATCAAACATAATTATTCCCTTTTGGACAACTATTCTATTTTATGTTTACCATCTACTACCGCCACCGGTATTTTTTTCAGTGATCTCTTTCTGCCTATAACTTATTTTTAGTTTTAGTTTTCAAGATTTCAAAATTATTAATTTTAATTTTTTTTCATTATGTTATTCAATCTTGATACCTATAATATACATCAATTAGTTACATACAAAAAGATGATGAAAATAATAACAATATAAATGAAATTGAAATCTGGTGAATATTATCAATAATAAGAATAATCTATGTGAATGAAGAATAAGGAACCAACCAAAACATGTACCATTAGTTTGAAACTCTTTGATGAATGGACTGAAATAGAAAGAATTGCAAGATATGTTGCAGATACATTTTTAGTAATTTAGCTTGAGCAAAAAACCAATGTCTTATATATTTAACTGAAATTATTACAAAATGATAATATTATGTAATATTTCGATTTTCGTTCAAAGTTGAGAGTTATACTTTCGATGGAATTTAACCAAACCCTATACATTATCCTTGACCTGAGTTGATTTGACTCACACTTCTATTGTATTCCATATTGTTTCGATTAACAACACCTTTTAAATTACAGCATTACGTTAGCTACATAAAGATAGGTCAAGCAATAATGATTCTATGGACCACTATATTTTTAAGAATTGGGTTCATACTTTACGTAATAACATAATGACATCATGATATGAGTGTACATATGCACGTATGTACATATATAATTGCCATGCAGATATATTAATGTTCTAAAAATGACAAAACTATAACGGTATATTTTATGATATATCAACTATTTTAATGAGCAGTGGCAATGTTAACGAATAGCTCCCGCGGGCTCTTACTGAGCCAGCCTTCAGGTTAAATTTCTACCATGAATGTGTATGGCATTAATTTTATAATTATGGTGGCGAAATTAGGCAGTGAAACTATGAAAATTAATAAAGGCCTACGTCATTTTTTGAATCCACTTAACAATAATCACTTCCTATGTAAATAAATAAAGTTCGATATTCTAGAAAACCAGTGTAATCTCTAGGTATTAACTGGAAAAATATTGTTATCTCGACTTGAATACGTGCTTTGCTGTATTTATTATGAAATTAAACCTTATCTGGAATAATTAGTCATGATTGTGATAATATCCGAGTCTCTAAGAATAGATGTTTAGTATTATTCTCGAAGCGGTCACACACGGAGGTATCATGTATGGCATCTTACGAAGTGGTCCATACTGCATTCTTACGTCACACTCGTGACTAGAGTCACGGGCCTACGTCACAGAGTTCAGAATATCCTCCCTTTGGTTGACCGATATCCTTCCTGCATACCGAGCCACGTTTAAAGCATTGGCCGTCGTTGAATCATAGCCAGTATGCCAGTGAAAGCCGTTGCGGTAAAATGTGTCTTGTATCTTGAATCAAATATCGAATCAAACGAAGTTGAAGTGTTTCATACATTAAATACTATATTATATTAATAACACCTGTTGATTATTAACGTGGAGGATGATATTTAAGAGTAAGTACGTTTCTGTTTATTCAGATGTTTTCGTGGTTTTTTAAAAAGTCAAGTCGAGTGATTTTTTTTAAGGAAATTCATTATTTACATTTAGTTTTTAAGACTCTGTGGAAGTTTGTCCTCAAATAACACCGAGTTATTACCAAGGACTCATCAAAGGCAGACGAGTTTTTTTTTGGCTGGACGTTCCTAAATCAACATTGTTGAATCTAACAGGTATTTTCACCTGTCTCGTGCCTCTTGTCTATACGTCTACATCTTCTAAGTGGAAATTATTGGGTATTAAACCGACTATCGTCTGCCATCATTGGCTTATTATTTCTTACATACGTATATTCACATTCTTCAACGTAAACTTTTAACAAGAAAAAAACTCAATGAGCTATGCAATTATCTATAATACATCTTTCGAAATATCTTGATTCTTATATAGTTTTGTGTGTCTGTTAACCGCGCGTGTTGGCTCAACGTTTTGATTGATGGTGTCGAGACCATTGTTGTTATAAGTGTGTCGCTTTCCTATAGGGTGTGGTTGTTCAATGTTCTCATATATGTTGTTTTTATTGACTTTGCAGATATGTCTCCCGTACGGTGGCAGCGCCGACGAAACAGCAGCACGAACGGGGACATGAACTGTTATAATGTTACCGACAGAGTCGTCGTGACCGGAAATTCGACAGAGAAAAGCGGTCGTTACTGGTCACCCCAAAGACGAAGACTGTCGAAAACTTCATCGGGGTGTTCGTCGCCAATCAACGGATCGAGTGCTTCCCGTGAACGACGTAATCCTCTTCTAGATCGAGTGAAAAATACCCGTCTTTCATGTTTCAAATCTTCGGAGACGATTTCACAACCGGAGGACTCTTCGGGTAGCGAAGCCGGGTCTTCTGCATTCAACAACTGTGAAGAAGTCGACGATGAATGTCGAGGTCTCTTATTCGATACGAATAGTCTGAAAGAAGAACAGATACCTTCGATAGTCAAAAGTTCGTTTCATCCGTCGATAACGTCCAGTACGGTCGGTGTCGAGGAGGATGACATTGACGACGATGTATTCGATCGCCATGTCATGGAAGAGAGGGTGATGTTTGAACCCGCGGATGTGAAAAGTGTAAGACGCAGTAGCGAAGTGATAGCCTCGAAGTCAAACGAGAATGTAGTGTACCTTAGTAATCAGGATGACCGTGTTAGTTCGACGAGTGTTCACGATATCGACGTCGACAGTTGTGTTGGTCCTTCTTCTTTAGGTATTTTTCCAATCAAGTCAGTGATGGATTCTTCGAAACCACCCAAAAACCGTTGGAGGAGCAGAACTTTAAATCATAACGATTCTTTCAACTCCACTTCCTGTTTGTCGGCGAAATTACGAGCGATGTCAGATAAATATCTCAAATCTACAACGAACAAACTCCTTGCTAAACTTTATAAAAATAATAATCACAGTGTCGGTAACGAGGAAGAAGATACCAAAACCAAAAAGTCAAAACCTGTTGTGAAAGCGAAATTGCGTAGTTTCTCGTACGGTGCTCTTCCCGGTCTGGAGGAATTCCAGCGTCGTCACAACCCTCTGTACCATGAAGAGGACGACGATGTCGATGGTCACGTGGACGACGACGACGATCTACATGTTGCCACCGGGGAACCAGAGGATGGCGATAGTGGTATCGTCAACGACTCTGCTAGCTCTTCAGTATTGGACGAAGGACCTCGTGGATCGTTCCGCTGCGGAAGTGTCAATTCAATTCGCAAAGGCAACCGAAGTTTTCTGCATAGTCGTAGTGCCTCGCACGATCTACCAAAACCAACCACCTCATTCCCGAATCACTCCACCATATCGGAGATCTCCTCTTGTGGTTATCCGGATGATCGTATGGACTCCTGGACCGAGAGCAACGATTCAGGAGATACTTCTCGGGATGAAGGAATACACAAATCACCTCGACAACAGAAATCTTCACAGAGTTTTCTGCACAGTTCTCAGGGCAGAGATGCCTTCAAACGTTTCGATGCACACGACGAACTTCTTCTGGAGTTGACACAAAAACAGCGGAGTCGACAGAGGGCGTCGTCGTATAATGGGGATAGCCAGAAGTCCAGAATCTCCAAGTCACCTCCACCTGCGGTTCCCGATAGGAATGATTGCAGTTCCAGAGTGTGTGGGGCGCCGAAAAGGGACGTGAAAGTGGTGCGTCTGGAACGTAATGAACCGGGAGAGGGCCTGGGGATATTCATTGCCAAGACGAGGTTGTCGGAGCAGGGCAGTACGGGATACCTCATCGCGCATGTTGTGCCTGATGGTCTGGCTGACAGGTACGTCATATGCACACCTTTCTATCTGTTTGTTTCTATTCGTACAGTACATCTTTCAGGACATTCATGTAGACATCTTGGTGGATTAGATTTATGTTTAGAATATTGATTTATGTTTAGAAGCATTCCAATGGAGCATTTTGAAAAGAACATTGAGTGAGCTTTTTAGTGATCACAATCTTTCAACTCACTCAATACGCAAAGGCGATCGTTAAATCTAGATACAAAATTTTTAATTTCTACATTTTTTCACCGTTTTGAAATATTTTGATACAAAATTATTTCTCCCCGCCCCTCTGTCAAGTCCATTTAATTTTGTTGGCCAATATTTTTCAAGTAGGTCTGCCTTGCTATCATTCAAAGTGAATTTAATATAGTATAATTAATCAAAACTATAAATGTCATTTTTGCACTGCTGTGAGCTGTTCTGTTCAATCTCATGATTCCACACCTGTAATCCAGTCCAAGTCTTATCAACTTACGCGGGCACTTTTTCCTTTTTTCATCTCGCCTAATTTACCCACCGGGTTTTCGTCTTCTTCCCTTGTACCGATTTCAATATTTTGTGGTGAATATGCATATTCTTCATTTACATGACACATTTACATGATATTTAAAGATTTCAGATTATAATCATACACATTGACACGAATGAACCACAATGATACTATTATTATGAGCCCATAATACCTACCGCAATCTACAATTAGAGCGATTAGATAACTAGAACGAGTATAGTGGTTTCCTTTATTATTGTAAACAAAGGATCGAATATAGGTCAATTAAAAGTGTTCTTAATTCATATAGTAGTCGATAAATTTCGACCGCAAATTAGCTTAAATAATCCTAATCAATTTTAACAGGTGACCTAAATACTTTATCGATTGATCACAACTTCTTTTTCCGTTGATATCACAGAACGCCTTGAGGTAATATACTTTTATTATGTTAGGCAGTTCTCATTTTCAGTAAAACTGATAACAAAATCATACTTGGATTCATCGTTTTATGGAATGTATGAGAATAATTTGTTTCTTTCCTTATCTGATTATATTCATATACCATTATATATATTATGATATTCAAGGTATCAGTTTTCATTGAAATTTCTCCATCTATGTATCTATCACCTATGGCTATATGAACACAAATTAACATATATCAACATTAATTTATTAATTAACCCACATTTAAGCTCTCAAAGGGCTTTGCGGAAATCATAAGTGAATGACACCGTATGTGTAATTATGTGTAATTATCGAAGAAATGAAAAAATAAAATAAAATAATCAATGCATTACTATCGCCGATTAATACATTTCGATCTAGAGAAAACCTAATTTAAATTACTGAAACTTTTCTACTCGTCTTCGAAAAATAATTAAGTAAACTTTCACAGTAATTACTCATTACTCATTAGCCTAAATTGCTAGCGCAGAATAATTGTAAAGAATTGCAAACGTGCATTCAATGCAAGAATGCATGTAACGAATATTAAATATTGTTTTTATCTGGTGAAGTGATCTCCGTGCTTGAGAAGCATATTACGAAACAACACCAAGGATTGCACGACTAGAATTACTCAAGTGTGAGGCTGCTCATTCGCTCATCTCCGTGTACTAATTACATGTGTTATAAATGATAACAAGACTTAATTTCCAAATGGGATGTCATATTACACGCACTCAAATTTCAAACTCAAATAAAAACGTATTGCATTCACAAAATTAATGGTATTCCGCCGGTGTAAACCAGTATACTAACATCCGATCATTATCTTTGTTTATAATTATACATTGCACTAGGATGGAAAAAAATTCTCCGCCAAAAAAGTAAAACCCATTAGTTTTAAAGGATATCTTTCTAAATGTTTTACTTTATTTTTACTCCGTCAAGTATTCCATTGTGTAGGTGTATTTCTTTGTCATCCTTGAAATAGTGTACCCTGTTCCTGTTATCTTCTATCAACTCACCAAACACAAAAACTATTTTACAACACCAATGTCTCGTCCTCGAAGATAACAATTGTCGTCATAGCAACCAACCCCCTCATGTTTGTTTCCAGGGAGGGAACACTTCGCATCGGCGACGAGATAATGAACGTGAACGGTCGCCGCCTCCGGGGCCTGACAATGGCCGGGGCCCGTGAGGCCCTCAAGACGGGCCCTCGAGAGGTAGACCTCGTTATCGCGAGACCTAACGACAATACCGACGACAGCGTCGACCTCACAAAACACACTAGTCAACCATCACTACCAACCAAACCTTCCAAACAGTCGACAATGATCGAGAGTTCAGTTGATTACGAGAACGTACTTCTTCTACCCAATCACACCTCGTCTAACTGTTCTGACATCTCGTCTTCGTTTCGCAGTAGTAACTCATCAAATCCTGAATCTTTATCGCACGATATCAATGATTTCGATAATATCGAAATCAAATCGCTGACAAGTCGTACAAACATGAGAAGTTCTACACCGAAGGCTGTGAAAAAACGACAACATTTCCAAAAGAATAGTGGTAATAAAATATTCCGAAGAACAATAACAAGCTATTCAGACGGACAAAAATTAGTTTCTTCAAATCAAAACGAAGCGATTGTTTTTAATGATAATGTGGATTGTACAAATAAGGTGACGGACAAGAAAGTGGAAGAATTTGCAACGACTTCGAACTTCTGTACTTTACCTCGAAGGCCGAGATCGACGGTGTGTTCGTTTCACACTGTCATCTTCGAGAAAGGTCCAGGCAAGAAGAGTCTGGGATTCACGATAGTCGGAGGGAGAGACTCGCCAAGAGGAGCCCTGGGTATATTCATCAAGAGCATTCTAGCTAATGGACAGGCGTCGGATGATGGCAGATTAAAAGCAGGTTTGTGTAACAGTTTTTTGTCGGTCTAGAAGTTGGATTTGGCTTTCATAATATCTTGGAGATATATTTAATTATTATCAATGAGATTGTATTATTATGTAAGAGATGTGGGTGTGTCTTACTATCTGTCAAATGTAGGACTAGATCAAATATTAGGCATACATAAATTATAACGAATATATGAGTTGGATTATTTGGTCATGCTTATATTTGTTTGGTTACTCGGTTATTATTATTACACCAAGAAATCTTTGAGGCATATTTTATATTTTCTTGTCTCGCCTTCTTCCTACAACAATCAGCGCTGACATCAGAGGATTTTTTTCACTCGCCATCTTTATCATCTTCTTTCACCTTGGCAGCTTTCGTCACTTGTTTCTTCACTCATCTCTTTCCATATAAATTAGCTTTTCAGCTTGTCTCTTTCTCTTGTTCTAATAGGATTTTACTCTATCATGGATGGTTCAACTCATTTTATTGAACGAGAGGTTTTATACAGTTGATGTTTTTCATTTCACACTCGATATTTCCATCAGTCATTTGGTTCTTCTCTGAGACTATATTCTCATCTGTACAGCAAAAATAATGAATTCAAAAAATATATTACATCGAAATATATTACTCAACATGTTATAAATGTTGAAAATGTTGTTCCTTCAGAATATTTCCAATACATCCTGAGGCCCAGTTTCCCTAGTCCAATTAACTCTTGTCTATAGTTGAATCACTTATTTCTGAAAGGGCATCAGTCCAGAAGGTGAAATTTGAGTTAATACTTGGAAAAATTAATTTATATACCTATGGACCTTTCCTGAAAAAACAAACTAATGAGAAAGTCCACGTACACTAACCCTCGCTAATGATATGAAGTTTATTGGGTTTATTTGAGAATCAGAACTGATACCGATTTTTTATTTAGTTTTCTCTAACTTGTAAAATGAACTGGTTCTCTTTCTCAAATAAATGATTCATCTCGATTTAAAAAAATGGCACGAGCGTTAGTGATAACAATAAGGGAACGTCCATAAATTATGTCACACTTTTTTAGGCCACTTTGAAACCCCCCCCCTCCCTCCCATGTCACAGTTAGTCACAAAACCTATTACCCTCCCCACTTTAAATACGTCACAAATTCTCATACCCCCCCTTTCTAACAAAAAATTGAAATCAACAAGCAGCAAAGGTACAATAAAATTATAAAATTAAAATATTCATTTCTTTATGTATACTTTTATTGAAATTATTGCTTGTTATGCAATTATGCATAGGTATTAAGTAATGATACATTTCCAAATTTATAAACCAGTTTTAGAGTTTACTCCCATGGCTCCCAAAAGCTCAAAAGCTTCTTCTTCTTGGATTTGGGTATTACCATATATCCCATCTGGCCAGTATGCAACTTTGATATGCAACTGCTGTCTTTGGGGTGGGTATAATAATGTAAGAACCTATAAGAATGGCGCAAAATACATAGAACAAAAGATTGATACGTCACACAGTTGTCCCCCCCCCCCCCCTCCCCCTTGTAACACCTTGTAACAAATTGTGACACCCCCTCCCCTCCTAAGCTGTGACGTAATTTATGGACGTCCCCTAACAACCTACTTCAACGTTGCTAATTCAGGCACCAAATAACTTATACATTATGATTCTCTCACACATATTATGATAATACGAGTATAAACTTAGTTTTGGGTATCACGGCCTGGATTTATCGGCATAATATGAGGTTAACTATTTCTGTTTTATGTCCGTGAGCCTTACCTTTCACTTTATCAGATCAATCATGTTTTGAAATACGACACGATAAGGTTATAGACTCTAATGGACATTGTTTTCGGTAAATACTTTCAGTATATAACCTCAGGCAGAAATAGTGATTCATGACATAATGGGTAAATGGTCATAAATTCATTTAAAAGTATGGACTAATTCCGGGTCATTATTCAACAATTATTAATAACGATGATGAAACAAGTGAATACCTTGTTATTCTCATAAAAGTTACATATTGTACATAATTACATGAAATAATATTTTCACTCATTCATTCAATTTGATAATTCAGGTCATATCAAGACATTTACTAGATGATATGATTCCAAATAACATTATGACATTTTGAACTCACTCTCGAACTTTATCAAAAAGTAATTCTGGGCCGAATCCAAAGTGTAAAAAAATCAGACCAGCACGCGAAAACATAATAATGTTGCAGGTTTTTTAAAAGACTGGACTGGAATTGATTTTTCACGAATGTGAATTACGAGTAGATATAGGCCTAGGGCTTTTCCAAGTTGAAATGAAGTTGGACTGGGTTGTTTAAGTGTTGAGAATAATATTATATTCTCTTGCGTTTTTGAAATTCATCAAACTATTTTACATTGGGGAAAATGAAGTTATTGATTGATTGATTATATATTGAAGATATATTCAAAGATTGTCAAGTATTTTTGTGATATCGGTAAACTTTATCATTGAAACACATTTAACGATGTTATTTCAGTATATGTTTCAATTCTCCAAATCTGTTTCAATTCTCCATCTTACACGAACATAACAACAGGTATACATAACAAAACATAACATAACAAAAGAGGGATATAATTTCAATTTTAAATCCCATTTGAGTTTCAAGCCGTGTTATTTTGAGTTTCAAATTCTCAATCAACTATTACGAAATGTATATTCACAAACAGCTCTCTTATATTATAATAATACTATATTATAATTACACTTAAAACTGTTTTTTTCAAGATAGATTGGCTTGGGTTTTATCTGTTATGTTTATTTGATTGGTTCAGCTTTTTCATATTAATTTTGGTCACGCGCAACACCAACGACAATAACAATAACAGGAAGGACCATATGGACGTAATAAAGCCTGACCGCAAGTAGGGTTCGCATGCAGCCTCTATTCATTGAAGACCATCGATACCACGTTTATTCCATGTGGACTATGAATTGTGTGTGTGATTATTCCATGTTGTTGTTGTTGTTGTTGTTGTTGTTGTTGTTGTTGTTTCACTAGCCCTGAATCAGCTTGATGTAGTTTACAGCCCAATCCTTCAACCTAACCTAATAAACCAACGCGACCTGATCTAAAACCACGACGTTGATTATGGCACGCGTTCTTTCGTTCCGAGCTACGAAAATATTTCGAACACGGCACTTCCACCAAAAAACGATTTTACAATGATTTCATGCTTATTTTCCATTGATGTTTTCCTTCGATAGTGATAGTGATATTCTTATCACTATATTCTAGCATATTACATTGTTTTTCATATTTATAATGTATACATTATATTCGTTACGGTACTTTCTTATTCTTACTTGTAAATATTATCGATGTATTGAGTTTCTTAATTACTGAATTACTTAATAATGAATATCAAATTGAGTTTATATTATATATATATATATATATATATATATATATATATATATATATATATATATATATATATATATATATATATATATTTCTAGACCAAATTATTCTCTATTTATCCCCCAGTCAGTTTTCTTAGATACTTTGTGGATTTTTTCACTGCATGTATGATCTATGTGAACATTTATATTAATGGTAAACAATCCGTTTAGCGCAGGAGTATTCCGTGAAATGCCAACTAACGATGTTGTTGTTGTTGTTGTTTGTTTGAAGGTGACGAAGTGTTGGCAGTGAACGGACTAGTCTGTCACGATCTCACGCACTCGGAAGCCGTGGCGCTCTTCAAGAAGATCAAAGCTGGTCCAGTCGCATTGCACATTTGTCGACGAGTTCGCACAAAAGACGCGTAAGTTGCGCGTCATCCTCTACTGTAGTTGTGTTGGCGTTTATTAAAAAAAGATCACAATTCTTAAACATGATTTGATAGTATAATGACGATATTTTCCCATTAATTTTAGAGTAAACTATGAATCGATATCTAGTAAATTATAATTCATTTATTTATCCTCCAAGTCCCGGATATTTTTTCTGAGTAGTGATGGACATTTCTAGATTCTGTTGATGTTTCTATACAGAATCGGTAACACCTATGGTCTCTGGAGAACAACAAAATCTGAAATTGATATGGTGATTTTTAGTTTTCTCTAGAATTAGGAAAATGAATGTCGTCAATATTCATTAAAATATAGTTGCAGTGTTGTGATATCACATGATATAGGTCGACTGTGTATGAAAAAATATATGTCAGTTTAGTTTTTGTTCAGAACACTGATAGGCACAATAGATTCATATATAGTTGAAAAATGACAGTTATCAGTTCCAGCTAAGAAGCATTTGCAATAATATTCTCTGATTACAAAACCTGGAGTATCTCTACTAAAGAACATGAAGAACTCAAATAGGTTAATGAATAACTAAAATGAAGAACCAGAACTAATAAAGAGCTATTTGAAAAATATTTTTTACTAGTATGTGATCTAATGTCAAAATGTGCATTGGTTTTATACATTCGCAAATCAACATGTTACGAAATGAAACTTCCAGCAATATATTCATACACCTAAACCTTGAGCAATTAAATCATCCCGCTAGTTAATCTACCGAAGATAGTTAAGTCAAATGATGAATTTGTTGATGTTTGTATTCATGCAGATATATTGTAGTACAGTATTGGAATGAGTAATGAAATTACAATTACATTAGCATTCTTAATAACTGCTGTACTAACTGTTTCATCGACTTCTCTTCTTGGTCTAAATTCGTAAACAACAAGTTTCGTGCAATATGATCTATTTACTATATGATTAACTTAAATATAAAAATGAAAATAGTTGATCAAAGAAATCAAATGAATTCAGATTGATGATAAAATTTGAGATGTCATCGAGATATTTCATTCCATTATTATTGTAATTCTAAACATTATAGTGATAATTCAACCCAGAGTTTCGAGTATTGATATCATTAATGAAGTTTTTTCCGAAGAATATTATAATCTCTGATATATTTATTTTAGTTATCGTCATTTCATCATTATTGCACAGGAACTGCTTGATGTTTCTACATTGTTGTCGTGCTCCTTGTGATACCCGTTATAAGAGCAATGTTTGTCAATAAACGTATACCTCTAACAATACGTAAATCTATTTACATACAGCTATTTACATACAGCTAATGACATATTTATTTTTCTTCTTTCAGGTCAACAAAAGCCAAATCGTGCACCGATTTAGTCCAATCAACAGAACCCGAAGAATAAAATCTTCCGTCCAACAATACAGAAGATAAAATAACCCATTATCGGGAAGTCTTCGTTTATTTTTCATTATATTCTGTGATAAATGAATAGTTATTATAATATCGTAGGACCTGTATCTTGTTACATACCTACTTATGTCCCTGATCCTACCTTTTTCAGAGGTACTATTGTCAGCCAAGAATTGACCATGTTCATGTTCGATTTATGTCATTAAATCAACATTTAACTACCATAACGACATGTAAATAATATATTTGTGCAATAAAATGAGAAATAATGTTATATGATAAACTGTAGTTGGTTAGTATTATTATTATTATACATATATACAGAGGAGAACATGGATAAGGATATTAAACATAATCATAATTTGTAGTAATAAATAATCATACTACAACAGTGGGTACTGGTTTGAATTGATTAATGAAGCCATTATAGTGAGATCGTTATTAACATAACCAGAATTGTTTCCACAGTCAATTTCATAATTAGTTTAGATAAAGAACATTTGAAATATGGAAATTCCGAAGAAATGTTATTTACGTTTATGACTACAACAATACTCTATATTTCTTGAAATGTCATCTCAGTTACTAAGGTGGGATTCGGAGTATTATATTATCTTCGTTCATGTTATCGACCATCTCCAGTTAGGTTAACAATAATGATTATTATCATTTGACGGTGTACATGACTAATCAGATATGAGTAAGGGATTGGAGAATCGTTAATTATTATTTTTTTAATGATAGTTCATCGAATTATTTCCCCTTTTTACTTTTATGGAGTCATGCTTTTTTTATTCTTCTCGTGCATGTAATCAATTTGTATCCATATGAGATAAGCTTGAGTTGAGTTGCAAATATCTCACCAGAAATTTGGATTCATCAACAAAATAAAAATGTGATGGGAATCCGACAAATATATCATGAATACGCGATATCATTGATATCAAATGAATGAACGGGAATATTCATAGGCCCTACTACAAGCTCGAATATAATTCATCATAGTTCGATCAAATTTCTATAAACTGACCGACAAAACCGATGAACCATTTGTACATATTTTCTATACAATCGGATCGATTTGGAATTTGAAGAATTCAAAGAAAAATAGAATAAGTTTCTCGACATTTTCTGAAAATAGTTTTTTTGTATTCAAAGTAATAAAAGTAATAGTAATAGTAATAAGTAATAGTAATAAGTCAAAGTAATAGTCAAAATATTTCTTGTTGAGAATCGTAATAATAATAAAAATATTGAACCAATCTTCAATTATACATGCACACCATTATACTTCAGCTTGACTTCCTTGACTATGTAATCATCACTCAACGGTATTTTCAAAGGAAAACATGAAATATGGGTAAGTAATATTTTCACACCTCGCTTGCCGATGAAATGTGATAATCATACAATTATGTAAAACGATTGACTATACCATAACTGAGATAATACAAATATGTGAATATATAGGAACTATACTGATACAATGATTGACCTACATATTCTGCGTTACTGGGAGATGGGTAATGAGATTGATTGAACTTATTCATTCATCAATACAACAATTATACATGACGTATGTCTGATATTGCCAGATGACTGGTGTTAAACGGTAATTCTGTAAATTGCTCAAGCATCAAATTGACAAGCGTGAAATGAATATCTTTGTGATCAGTGTGATTCAGTAATTAGTATTCGTTTAATTTTCAATACATTTCAGTTGTTTCTCAGACTCAACTTTTAATAACTTAGTTTTTTCTATAATATACACCATCTGTCGGACGTCGGTGTTCAACAATAACAAACAATTGTCCTCACGGTTTTGCAACGAGTAATAATTTCTCTCAAAATATTGGTTATGACTATACATAGGATTATTTTTCAATATCAAAACAATATAATTTTTTAGCAGCAAGATTTTGATTAGGAAAATATAATAATATAAAATATCCGTTTCAAATGTCTTGCATCGATTGCAACGCCATCTGGTTTCTAACTATGTACACTTGGAATAATGCTCGGTTGCTTCATCGGTAGAACAAGATGTAGTTTTATCGACATTTATTATAACAAAGATTTGTTTGTAGATGGCGACACTGCACCAAAACATTTTCCTGTTATTACCACCATATGACACCATGGAATAAAAAAATGGGCCTTTCATGTAAAATTCTTTATTGAAATGAAGAATGACGAAGAATAAAGAATGAAGAAGTATACATATTTCTCTTTTATATGTTGGTAACTTTTTGAGTACTGCAAGTAGTACATTGTATATGAAACATGGTTCCAAAAGTAAATATGAAATTGTTGGTTCACAAATCTGAAATTGAGAGACCTACTGTATGATCGTTCTACTTGATTAATTTGTGAGTCTAGTTTTACAACAACAGGTGTAAATAGCAACTGTGTGAATATATCTTCTCTACAATCAACTAAATGAAGATGTATAGTGTTAACCATTAAAATTGAATTCGAAGTTATTGAAGTTAATAAAGTATAATACATTGATAGTCTTATTGACTTGATAATGATGAAAATGAACGTTTTTGAAACCATTTACTCTTTCAATGGCTTTTGCATATTCTTTTATTTGTAATGTATTTGTCTCGAATAGTCCTTCACCTCAGAAGACCAAAGAAACAAGTATACAGGTATCACAACTTTTACTTATCCTCCAAAGACATGGATGAATGATCACTGCAAGACAACAATAGAAAAACAAATAAAATCTGTTTCCGTCGACATTGTAATATTTCAATAATACAAATTGTTATAAAATTGTATGTAAGTTTTGAATTAGACGAATTGTTTCTTTGAAATTGTCTTCAAAACGTAATAGCATGAAAATAGAGGGATATATTCAATATATTCTTCAATTAGCTGTTACTGATTTGAAAAGAAATCTTCAACGAAGTAAAACATACATTTCCCCCAACACATTGCGCTTGTAATGGAAAATCCATTCTATCTTAAACACAATGGACACTTTTTGTGTTTCTAATTTTAAATTGGTAAATTCTCTTTCTTTTAAATTGGTCTTCTCTTTCGTTCAGCATTCCACTATAATCAGCGCATCTTCCTTTCTTTCTCGCCCTCTCTCTCTCTCTCTCTCTCTCTCTCTCTCTCTCTCTATGTATATATATCTATATATATATATATATATATATATATATATATATATATATATATATATATATATATATATAAACAATGTATATATACACCTCCACACAGCTTCTTCCTTCATCATTGCTGGGTTTTATTTTCACTCTCCGTTCTCCGGATTCAAACCAAATGCGGTACTAATGATGATTGTACAATCTTTTTGTCATAAGAAACCCGAGGAGTGACCCAAAGAAAACACGTTGCTTAGTAGTCGGTAAGTTTCGGTGAGTTTATTTTCTCAAACACGATTCAAAATTAAGGCGCTTCAGGGGTGAGAAAATTTGAATCAATTGGAACGATGGCTTTTATTACGTGGTTGCTAGAACAAGAACCAAAATGTCACCAATATAGGCTAATACAGAATAATTATTGTGCTTCGGTTTCATATATACATATATATATATATATATATATATATATATATATATATATATATATATATATACACATATATAGACATATATATAGACCCCATATATATATATATATATATATATATATATATATATATATATATATATATATATATATATATATATATATATATATATATCTGTACGCCTATACGAGAGTGGATTCGTGAAAATGATCATTTATTTGTTGAAGCTTCATTCAGAATGAAATTGACGTGATGTTTACGAGCTCATGAAGGTAGAATTTGTGAATTATGTTTTTCTTGATTGCTGTTCTTGATTGCTGTTTCGAAGCGAGTTGAGATATAAACATCGAAATGTGTAAATATAGAACTTAGAAATAATTACGAAATGCGGTGTTGTTGAAAACCACTTTTTAGTTTGTGCCATCTGAAGTTATGAAATAATTGTGAGATATTTGTATAAGAAAAAAAAAATTGAGCGGCATATAATTTATGTTGATATTTAACATATTTTCAGTGCTAGAATTTTGATATCTCCAATCGATCAAATGCTGAAAAGTAGGAATTATTTGTTGAATCAATTCTTTATTCATTTGAGATCGACAACTAGCAGTTGATGAAATTAGGTTTGTGAGAATAGCTATGAAAATCTGCGAATATTGATTTCATTTTGCAGGTCGTATGAACCTTGAACGTATATGCATTACATTTGTCTTCCGGTCAACTTCGGTTCGAACAAGAATCGGTGGAAGTGCCATGCAATTCACTCATTTTAAATACTATTTTGTCAACTCAGATTCTATTCGGAAAAAACTTTTGAAAATAACCCTCATATTGAGGTAGTTTTTCTTTATTAACAATAAAATTGGACACAAATAGCCATTGTTGCTCTATAAAGGCAAAATATCAAAGTTTAAGATCGTTTGAACGGGGCACCGCAACGGCGATCCCACCACTTCACTGTTGTATCATAAAATATATATTTACTTCTTGAAATATTTTGTATGTTGTATTTTAAAATACCACAATGATCAAGTAAATTATAATGACATATTTTAATATATTTCTTGAATACAGAATCTGAACTAAGAGGGGAAAGTATCACCAATTTGTTAGTACTAAAAACGTTTCAACAGTATCTTTGGAAACCCCTGTTCAGTTACCAAGTCAAAAACTTTATAAAATAATGCGCTCATGCCAGCGTGCCCAATTTGTGGGAGGAAGCTCTGTGGTAAGGTATACATGCATTTCTCTCTCTCTCTCTCTCTTCTCTTGTAAATCCCTTGAGGTGTCACAATCGTCTGTCTCCCCTATTCATTAACACTACCGGTCGATGGTTTCGAACCATCAACAGTTTGCTGCTCTCTCACCTAACGAGATAGTTGTGAGACTCTGGGACTGAATGATGCTGCGAAGCCAAGTACCACTATATTTACGAGACGGTTCCACTAATGACCCTAAATTACTTCACTTGTCGTCCCTTGACGATGAGTCGGCAGCAAAACGAACAGAAAACGAAGTAAAAAAACACAATAAAAGAAACGAACAAAAAATATAATTTACTAATTTGTCGGTATATTTGTGAATATTATGTTGTTTTTCTAGAATTTTGTGTAATAAACTTGTGGCTTTGAAATGAGAAACGTTTGAAATAAACAAGAAATAAGTAGTTGGTGTTTCAGTTCCTGTTTAAAGACCCGAGGTCGTAATTATAGGAACTGTAAAGATTTCTTCTGATGAGTTTAATGTCCTTTTTACAACCGTTTTTGTTATTCAAATAATGTTTATTTACTCATTTCCTCTAAGAATACGCAGAGTATTGTTGGTTCTAAAACATGTATTGGTTGAGAAAAAAATAAAGACTCGGCATGATTTGATGAAGTTTGCCTGCAGGACGAGGAATAAAATGAGATGTTAAGTGAAAATAGATGAATGGATGAATAAATGTGATATACATATAATCATAAGTAGTATTCGTTGAGAAAAAGATAATGAAGTGTAACAATACAGAAAAAATATAGGCCTATATGCTATAAAATACTTGGCAAACGTATCATTGCATTCGTAGATGGAACGCAATTTTGTATGAGATGAACTTGAAATTAAAAACTCATTCTGAAACTATCAAGTCACTACCTTCGTTATGCAGTTTTCATCAATTTAAGACCTACCTTTCAAACATTTTCATACTTATTTGAGTCTTATTGATTATACCTGTTGATCATTCCAACAGGTTTGATTGTTCTAGAAAAACTGCATTCAAATCTCTTTTTCTACACAATTAGCCTGAACTCTGGAATAATGTGTGCCATTTTTTTGTTCAATTTCGAGTTTTGTCGTAGTGTATATTCTCTCTATTCACCCCTCATCTTATATGATTATAGGCCTGTATGATATAGTGACTTTTTTAAAATTTCAAGAGGTTCCTAAACTATAGAGTGTTTATAGATATACGTGCATGCCAACTTTCATCACAATTTGTATTCTCGTTTGACATCTGAGTGTGAAAAAACGCGGTCACTTCTTGTTTTTTGAATTATTGTATTTTCGAATTGTAATATTTAATTTCTGAAACTTGAAATTCACATGATCAATTCGATTCAATTCCATATATATAATATTATGTATTATAGTTATAGACCTAAAATAATATAACAAAATACCAGATATTTATAATAGGCCTATCTAGTAAATTATCTTGAACTCTTAAAGCATCAATGTAGAGGCATAAGATATTTCTTCCCACATTGCCACTCACTTGAAGTTCTTCATATTATTGGATTAATTTAATTTTCTGTGCAAACGAAAAACAATAAAAAAATAGTTTAGCCTCAAAGATTAGTACTATTCCTCAAATAACTTCATGACGGCCTGATATAAATAGCAAATTGAGCTATAATACTTCCTGGCGAATGATTTAACGAACTCATTTAACTTGCATCAGTATTTTGAAATAAACCATCATTACAAAGTACATAAAATGCAGAATGAGCGCAAATATGTTCGGTCAAAATATCCGTACGTAGATAATGAGGTTAATTTCATAAACACTTCATGAAGTTTCGAAGTTGTTTTTTCATCTCTCTGATACTTAAATTTCAATCAAGCCTACCAAATCAAGATGTGCGTTCCACTTAAATGAAAATCTCTAATAAGTAGGCAATAAATTGCATGATTATGACAAAAATTACTCATTTGTTTAACCGTTTAGCACGATATTTCTTGATTGAAATAAATATCTTCTCGGACGAACCGCAGAATGTAGAATCTCATATTCAGGAGATAATTTATAGAGAAAATTTTCTCCTGTTTGTACATTTAGTTTCAATCTATATTATTTATATTATCTATATCTATATATTAATTTAATCGATTCACACGTATTAATGAGTTTCACATAATTATTATGTATTATATTGACAGGAACTTGTTCTAAACCGTCCCATCAAAAGTCGTAGACACATTTTTGTATTCCTTTCTAGAGTTATAAGAGAAAACTCTCACGGAATAATAAAAAATGAATGATTGTGCGATATAGCCTTCATATTTAGAGGTGATTATTTCTACTACGATGATTTTCCACTTTGGGAAAAAATCTGAATTTTCTAAAATTGTAAAAATATCAGACAATAGTGAATACTCTAATAATAATCGTATTTATTCATGAACATTTTCGTTCGAATTTCAATTCAAATTGTTTGTGTCTCAACTCAAATTGGCTTGAATATTTAAAAATTTCAAATTATTATAACCTGATATAATAATAATTATAATATGTGACACTGTGCATGGGTATATTCTGGTTTCGTTATAGGTTCTCTCGTTCTCAATCTTCCACGGCCTAATGGACCAATACGGAAGCTGCAGCAGCAAACTGTGAGGAGGAATTGCGGTTAAATGGTTTCAAGAGACAATCATCATTACAATTAAATTATCTTCATTCCGTGTAATAAAATTACATTTCCTGCTGCATGACACTATAACTATATTACATTTATATCTTTCTTTTGCGGGTAAATTGCGAGATACAAATATATTTGGCGAGATGTATGAAGGAAGTATAAGTACAATTATTCTATTTGTTTGACGGAAAAAGAAAATATGAGACAAAATTAAAATTTGATGTTATTACGTGGAAAAGAGGTGGTATGAAATGTGTGAAATGTTTATATTACAGGAAAACGTTTGAAAACTTATCAAGTCAATCGCGGAAGAAGAGGGAAAATTGGTTAATAACCCACGTATGTCATTGTGACATGTAGTACCCGTTAGGTTATTTTATATTGTAACCATATTTATAATGATTCAAGGGATAAAATAGAAACGTGATGACTTAATTTTATTGTCGTCTACAAAAAAGGTAACTGTGTCCAAAACCACAATATTTGGAGAAGCTACAAAGGGAATGAACATCTATACAATCTGGCACAAGTGAAAAAAAATGATGTGAATTAAGTAATACTTTCAAATTAGGACCTTGTGTTTTTCGTCTCGATTATTAAACATTAAACCGTCGGTCATTCAGGAAACCGAGGTTCGATGCTAACCATGGTCGACCATCCTGACAAAGGTTTGTTACTTTGATGGTTCCTCAACGACAGTCCACGACCGACTCCTTCCCACTATCCAAATTCACCTGATAAAATGACTTTATTCACATCTTCCCATCATCTCATTCATCATTCACTGACGCCAATAGATCTTAGTCATCAATAGAGTAAGTTGTTAAAACCCAATATAGAAAGAAATTTCAAAAAATATTTATAAATTCAGGTATTATATATCTACCCAGGAGATCCCACACATGGTTCACCATTATTAATGTTAAAAATGATGGAAAGTGACATTTTTAAAACTATCCACGTTCTTTTATTATAAAATATGTTTGTATGTATCTAATCCAGCGATGCATTAAAACAAGAGTGTGGCTGCTCAGGTCACATGTGGTGGTGTAAACCAGACGTCTCATCGCATTATACTCAGATGACGTCTGTAAATTCATAGCGATCGTTAAACTAGTTCCCTGTTAAGTCATTCGAACAAGTAAAACACGATGTTCGACTCGGGATTCAAACTGGTGACAAAAAATCATCAAGATTTAAGTCGGTTGTTAAATGTAGTATATCAAGACATTGTTCACAGGGGAAAATTTAAAGATTATTTTAATATTTATTTATGATAATAATGATAGACATGCAGTCTGTGAAGTGATTGGAAGTGATTGGAAGTGATTGGAAGTGATTGGACTCCTGATTGGTGCCAGAGGCACAATTCCTCACTTCTTCGTTGAATTTTGTAAAAGATTCAATATTAGTAATAGTTTTATTTATTCATTAACTCTTTTAGCCTTAAAAGGATCCATTTCAATTTTTAGAAACCATTTATATAATTTGAATTAATTCAGTGTGTAGCCATTTTTTTTCTCATATCATGTGCATTTTCTTTTTTTTTTACTATTCTTTTTCTAAATAATTGATTAATCAACTACAAAACTTTTTTTTCTAGAATTTAGCTCAATATTATCATTATTTTTCTGTACCATTCACTAATTTGTTATATTCGTTATTTTTTTCTATTCTGTGTCCATAGGCAACCTTCTTCAAAAGGCAGAGTCTTTATTTTAAATGAATAAAGAATTTATATATATTAATAATGTATAACAATGTTAGTAGAGTCAAAAAGGGCGGGGTTTGATCAGCTGACCGTTTTTCCACCTAACCGTACCTATGAGAAAGGGAATTATTTTATTAATCATAATTTCCTTGAAGTAGACTTGTATTTATTGTATTTATTTTTGTACCGTTTTTTTTCCAACTCTCGTGCATTTATGTATTTATCCATATTATGATCAAAGGTACATTGTACTGATGATGAAGAGATATTGGCGTCGGTGACTGATGTATGAGATAAAAGTTAATTTATTAGTTGTTTTCGGATATTGGGAAGGAGTCAACCGTGGCCTGTTTTTAAAGAACCATCCCAGTATTGACCTGAACGACTTGTTAATGAGCAATGAATATTTTGCCCTGAACTTGAACATCTTAATGAACTGGTTTATTACCAGAGATTAGGATCAAGTAGGCCTACTGCATCTCGTTAATGATAAATGTGATAGCAATGTTTAAATGCGAGAAAATGTTTGTATCTAATCTATGGTACTTGACAATGACAAGTACTCAATGTTCATACGTGAACATTTGTATTACGTGTGATAAAATATGAACTCGTTCTAATATCTGGCCCATTAGCTCAGTTGGTTAGAGCGTCGTGCTAATAACGCGAAGGTCGTGGGTTCGATCCCCCCATGAGCCAATTTATTTTGAACGTAATTATAAAGGATCGATGGAACTAAATTTCCCTGGAACTAAATTTTAATGGATGATGAAGGTATTTATTTCCCTATTTTTTTTAGGGAGAGATGGAAGCAATCATCTTAATTTCAGAAATTATAATCAATTTTTTGGGCCTCTTCCAGGTACGTAGTCATAACCGATTCTGATTTGTCTAATTTGAAATCGAGTAGTGTTTACGTCATGACTCAGAAAAAGGGATGTATACATTATTTATAGTTTCTGAAACTTGGATGATAATTTTCTGTTCTCTATAGAATAAGGGAAATAAATACGTAATTGGGTGTTGAAATGCGTAGTTTTGAAGTTGTGATGTTCTTTGACATCAACACACACTACCAGACTTCCGTAAACGATTAAAAAAAATCCTAGGTTGACCATTTTCCTCCCACAGTAAATATAAAAAAAATATGATAGTAGGCTCTACATAGGCCTACCATATAGTTATTTGAATATTTAATATATGAAATCATCATTTTAATTATTATTATATCACAAATCTGTATTTTTCATATTGTAGAAAAAGTCTGTTTTTTCTAACATGAAAATCAATGATGTATAATAATATGGATCAAACTGACTATGAATAAGCGATATTATTATTATACCATTAAACTTTACCATTAAACTATAAAAATATAATCAGAACGTTTTTTTTTCAGTTACGATGATCAGTTAGCACTCATTAGCAGTGTAAGCATGTATAAACAACATGTGTTTACGCAGCACGAAGTCATCAAATAGGCCATATAGCAAAGTGTAATTCATTATTCATCCCTTGGCTGTGTACAAACAATGCCTTTTAACTGATTGCCATGTCCGGGGATTTGATTCATTATTCAACGTTCAAACACTGATGATTCGATAGATTCTGTTTTCGGGAGCTGCAGGAATATTCCCCAGATAGATTTTAGGGATAAATATTGTTCGACGCTGTCTGGAATAATGTATTCACAACAATAAGCGTTGTGAATGTGTGTGTTTAGCAAACTGGTGTACTGTGTATAAAGTTTTACTGCCCATATAACTTATATGATAACTTCGATTTTTATGCCACAATGCTATTATATGTTCGTCGTACGTTTTCATGAATTATCGGTATATGGTTGTGAAGTTGAAATGTATAAATGTATAAATATGTTAATTTCTGGTGTTTCAAAACAAAATTGTACGTTTGCAGCGTCGATATTATGAATATTTTACATCAGTTCGCTAGGTTCACATTAAGTTACATTGTGGAATATATCATATACAATTCCCGATGTAGAGTGATATTTTTGAATATGATCTGTATTTTCTTCAGAATTAATAGGAATTATGATTTTTAACGTTGAATGGCGTTTACTATTTACGATTGAGCAATACACAAATTGACTGAATGAAAATCGACATGAAAATTAATATTTTCTAAATCATTATGCTTATGCCTATATACGCCCATACTTTTCATATTCCAAAATCCAACCAAATCCATGATACAGGCTATAATCGTTGGATATATATAATTGAAATTATGAAAATAAACTTGAAGAGTTAATTGGCCGAGACATAAATGATGGCATCAGTTTCACACCCATTACAGAACATACGCAAGCTGTAATGAGTACACCATTGTTTCAAATAGAGATAATAAATATCGAATAGTCTAACAAATTGGATAGCATAAATCATACTATATCTTATGGGTCGACTTTAATAATATTCTTGTAATTTTCTCTACTTGTAAAATTACATATACAGAAAATTATACATACAATAATGTTGACATAACTTATATTTATACATATTTTATCGCTATTATAAATCATATTGAAACCTTATTAATGTTAAAATTTTATTGTTATATGAATAACATTATCAGTGAAAATTATTATATATTACTGTTATTATTGTAAAATCATTGATTTTTTTTTTCTTGTTTACAATTGTATCACATTGTAATTGCCCATTGTTCTTATACAGTCTTATTAACATCACTGTATTTATATTTTATGAATTATTGAAGTTTTATAGAGACCAAAATCAGAATGCTATTCGGTACATATCCACATTCAACAATCAATGAATAGTTTAAAAATCAAATTCTATTTCGATGGTCAGCATTTTATACTAATACTCAATTAAGCCCCTCTCAGTAGTATGGTCTTTTGCAACCACAACATTTTCCAAATACATTATTTAATGATAGTTGTTAAAATTGAGACAGAACAATACTTTTTATTCCATAATATGAAGATATACATACCAATCTGGAAATTCTGCCTTGAAATACATGAAGAGTTCGTTGACTATATAAAATAAATGCAGGCAATAGATGAGGCATTATCAATTGAATATTCAGCTAAAAAGACAAGTATTGGAAGAAGTGTAATTATTATGGAACGTCTAATGACTTGTCTTGACTCTTAGTTTTCAATACATGATTTTAATATTGATATCACCTCTCTATTGAGGGGTATTATAAGTTCCTTAAATTGTAAGACCTATATATATCATATGTCCTCGAACATTGAAAAACGCAGTAAAGATGAATGTCTCTATTTTTAGAAGCACCGTGCATGCACCCCCTAAACAACTATTAGTATTTTTATAACTCTATGAAATACTTATGTGCTAGTTATTCAGATTTATATGAATTTAATTTAATTATGCTCATGATCTCAATTACAGTTTAATTCGCAATTAATGTTAACTCATGGATTGTTACACGAATCTCTCTAATCTATTCACTATCAAGTTTATTCTTGATATCAAAGATCTTGACCAATTTATACAACACTTCATTTTTATCGTTCATTTTATTTCCTTCTTATTGTTCCATCTATATCTACATGCCTCACACAAAACTACGTGTCGTGAACTAAGTTCCTTGACAAATAATTTAAAAATACACATTCATTCCAATGATAGCTCTACGTTCACCATGTGACGAAATCACCACTCCGTAAAACTGTTTCACCACACCGATTCACAGAAATTTATCTCCTCTTCAACAGAATTTAACTACCACCTTTATTATATCTTACCAAATCATCGCGTGCATATGATGATGTTATTGAGCCAGGAAAATAAACCTTATGGTATAACATCAGTAAGATTTTTTTTTCTTTTCTTTCCATCTAATTTACTATTATTTCGTTTGAAAGGTTACTGCACATTAGGTATTTTCGGGTCTGCAATATGGCGCTCCTAACTTGAGTGTAAATGAGTTTGAATTTCGAACGCCGTCAAGTTTGTTAATACGTCGAGGCGTGCGTGGGTTTCTGAGCGAAATGATATGTGACGTTGTATGAACACATCCCAACACGTTAGGCAAAGCTGCTTCTCATATTCTCTACTCGTAGACCACAATAAGACAAAATAGAAGAAAAACTTTACGATGAACTCGAAATGGAAAAATATTTATAATGGTAAATATGTAAATTGTATTATGCTATCATTATATTATCTTTCCGAACAGCTGTGTGTAGACCGACCAGACGTACTCCATTGTTGTCATGGATCGCCCACAACTCTTTATAGTTATTCTAGAACTGTATAATATATTCCGAAGTAATTTACCTTTACCTTTCTGGATATATGTGAACTTGTATTATGGAATAAGTGTGGTGCCAAGAATGATAGAAATTCAAATTTAATACTAATTGACACATCTAAATCTGACTAATGGATGTAAATGTTACTTGGAAACAGTTATCGACGGATGTGTAATAGAATGGTGTGTGAAGAAATGTGTCCATAAATGAATAATATATATGATTTCTTCATAACATAGAAATGAAGACTCTGTCTCCACAAAGGTTGCCTATTCGACGCAGAATAACATAACAATAAGATATAACAAATTAATAGAGAGATCAATAAGATAATGAAATAGTGTTAGATAAAAAAAATGTACTGAAGCATGTGTATAAATGCATATATTTCAATTATTCAATTCAATTCCGAACACATACATTTCAAACTAATATAAAATACGTTGGGTAAGTTAAATTGTTGTTATGAGAACATCCCTCCTCGATGGAAAATGTCCTAGATACGACCAAGATGGAAAATACGATGAGGTATCCATGTGTACTGTATGAGTACATGGCTTTTTAGTATGCAAGATGGTATAGCAATACCGATCGAGGGTGTTCCAATAGTCATGGAATGAAAGATAAGAATAGGTAGTGAACTCTCAAAATTCTAAAATCTCGATTTACAGCTAGAAAAAAAATATATTTTCGATTGGATCATGATAATGAGAAAAAATGATTGATCATAAAAATGAAAAAGTTTGTATTTGCTACCAACGGAGTGTAAAATGCTATGCAATACCCATGGCCAGTTTAATGGACTTTAGATGGATCACATTTTCTGTTAGTTATTGATGTATCAATGTATATTACAAAATCAAAAAGTGAAAAGTTGTAAATTCCAAGAAAAATTTGGAAAAACTAGTTTAAATACAATTTTTCCATTAAATTTCATCATTATTTCACAAAGTATTTGTGTGCGATACTCAATTTGTGGCATAGTTAACGATTTTTTTTTTGCATCAGTAAAAATGTTTGTATTCCAAAGGATGAAAACAATAAAATTCAATTTATTATCATTGAAATAAATTCTCCAGATTGTATCCACGACAGAAGATACAATACAGTATCATGAAACATGTACCTAAGATACTTCCCCTAAATTAAGAGTTGTATAATTCATTGCATCCATGCAAAATTGTATCCATTGTAGGCCTATCTATGACACAAGATACAATATGGTATCATTATCGTAAGATACTTGAAAAGATACACGTATCTAACATCTTCGAAAGATACATGTATCTAGGATGATTGAAAAGATACATGTATCTAAGACACTGCTCATCTCTGCCTCTTTAACTGACTCGATTCCACGCTTAACTTGACTTCTGATTCCAAAGCACTGAATTAATTAGCATCTAAACCACATGCTGTTAAAGCAAATTACACCTCACTTTTATTAATCAACCCATCTATAATATTTATTCACATTATGAAGTAAGGGAGTCAACTATTCTAATAATAATATCCTATTTTTTACATATCTGTGCGTTATTTCTATGCATTCAAGTGTGTATGTTAATTTTCTTTACTTACAACCTCCATTAGAACACAATCTATAAAAGAAACATAGATCTTACAAATACATAAACATCTGATGCTGAGAATAAGTCTGTCTCTTTTAAAAAGAAAATCACATAATTAAACAAACTACAAGAAAATGGTATATAATCCCCAGATGATGTATGAAATGGTTTAATCTGCTACGTGCTTTTCTGAGAGATAACTTTTAATCAAGGTTAGGTATGATAATCTGTAAAAATGAACTGCCTGTAAGAATAGCTGTATGTGTCTAATTTGACAGTAATCTGGCATTTCGAAGCTCTCAGTATGAAAGGGCCAAAACGATAGAATTGGTAGATTGTCGTTAAGAATAAGAACCTTTGTGGTGAAGTTTTGTGGGGGCTCATGCAAGTAAGACAAATGGACCAGTAAATCTCAGTCAAGGTTCATGGATACTGTTTATTATTTCTGGATTGAATTACATTTTTTTTTAGATTGGATGGAATAGTTTCATTTGTTCTGGGTTTTAACGACGCACGGATAACTACGATCTATTGGCATCGGTGAATGATTATGAGATGATGGGATGATGAGATAGAAGGTTATTTCATCAGATGTTTTTGGATAGTAGTAAGGATTCGGTCGTGGTCTGTTGTAGATTAACCATCCCGGTATTGACCTGAACGACAGAGAGAAACCACGACAAACCCTTGTCAGGATGATCGACAATGGCAGGCATCGAACCTCGGTCTCCTGAATGACAGTTCAGTATGCTAGCCACTCGACCACTCGTCTCAGTATACAATATTCATAAAACACGAAATGGAATGAATGTACTTACAATATATGTATGACGTAGTATAGGTGCATATATATATATATTTTTTCATATACCTTAGTAATTTTGTTAGTGTTTTAATTGATTTAGATTTAATTACTACTTTTTTTCTCATAACTTCATTCTTCTATTGTATTTTTAATCATTATCCATTCTTTCATTTTATTATCTGTGTTTATATATTTTGTATCTTATTGTTATTTTTATTCTGTGTCGCATCGGCAACCCGACTATGGGCAGAGATCATCTAAATAAAGAAGATTGTACACACATGTTAATGAGCCTGCCCTAGTGACGGGCAGTGATCTGATTTATCATGAAAATGAAACCTAGATCATCGATCATCATCGACCTATATCAGCAATAATTAAGAATCGATATAAAATGTCCAAAGCAATACCAAGATATGTGTATGATATATTGTAAGTTTTAGCAATATGCATCGGATTGAACATCAAAATCAAAATCCAATAATCCCACAACTTTCGAAACAATTCAAATTGAAATGAAACAGCAGTAAAACAACTTGAACAGTTGATGGTATCATAACGGTTATCATTGTTTTAACGACCTCATCGCCCGCTATGACATCGGTAGTACAAACGAGCGGGTGGTAAATGATTGAATGTGTACAAAAATCCATGTCTTATGTGGGATTCGAACCCACGCTAAACTTGACTTCAGTTTTCAAAGCAGATGGCTGCGAGACAGAAGTTGGATCTTCGAAGATATTTCATGTTTGTAATTGTGAATTTTTTTTCCAAAGAAATTGAGAATTGATCGTCGTTTATATTTTAAAGAGAGATACATCTATATCTGATTCATTCATGTTCGTGTTCATATTGTGCAATGTCATGTTTTATCTGGATGATCCACAACAATGGTATCGTAACCATTGTTGCCCAATGATGGTAGCAGGCATATGCATAATAATTCATTCACAATTAATGATTCTATCATTTCTTTTTCAATTTTTGTGATTATTATAGTACTGAAATTATGATATTTTTTCTGTCTTTCTGTGAGTCCGTTTCTCGGAAAACTTCTCAATCAACCCTTAGCTATATTCAAGAGTAATCCATCAAGCTATTACTCATTGTGGTGTAAAAAGGACGGTAATAAAACAATGATCGAAAAGCATTGAATATTGCATCCTTAATTTTGTTTCACATCAAGTCCGGGGGAGTCGATTGAGCGGAAATCATCATTTTTTTGTGACAACTGTCACAAAAATACGTATGAGATATCGAAATTTTTAAGAAGAGGAAACACAGATATTTTATTTACCTTCAAAATATCATTAATAATAAGTACATATATATATCATCTTGTCTGTCAGGCTTGTATACGGCTAAACAAATACATTTTCAAACCATAAACTCCTGACAAGTATGCGATATGAGACAAATCACACAACATCATGACACAACATCTTGAAGGTATTGAATATTTTTTTCTAATAACATCGAAACTTGATACAAAATCATTGTTCCCCAATTAAGGCTATGGATGAAAGATGGATCGTTTGGACGGGGCACCACAAGGGCGATCTTACCACCCCGTCTTATTATTATTTTAAATTAGATGCAATGAACTTTGACACCAGGTCTACGCTGTCTGTGGATGGCCACACTTTATGTCTGTGTTTCCTCTTTCTTCGAATTTCGATATCTCATACCGTTAAAAAGTGACCACCAAAAAACTGAAACTCCGCTGAATCGACTCTCATGCATGGACTCTCAATATAGATTAGGACGAAGTCATATAGGCTTACTCTACATCAAATAACTACTTCTTATAGCGGTTATTGCACTATTCCGATAAAAAGTTTACATATCAACTCGAACATCCGATAATATATTACATATAAATAATTCGTGCACAATGATTGATTTGATACAGACTCATAAATGGTTATTTTCTCTAGCTGCTGGTGCAGAGATTATCATTATTAATACGAGAGACTAAAAATAAAACAGATAAATTATATAATGAAGGCGCGGCTATTGGAATAAACCGGAATTCCGGATACGTCTCTAATTTTTTTTTTCTGATTCGTTTTGTATTCAATACAATCATGCACGTGCTGCACTGATCGTATTGCAATTGTTGGATGATATAATAACACAATAGCGATTATAATTATATTATTATCTGAAATGTATCGATCTATTATGTGTTCGATTTAATCGACTCGGTATTTGACTTCGGTAATATATTATTAAGATTATCATCCACATAAGACACTTGAGGGTATTACTGACCAATGATCAGTGTTGTTTTTTATACTGAGTTATTTATTGGCGCTACTGAAAGACGGTAGTTGTTTTGTTGTGATTTTGTTTTTCATTATTGTCATCGGAAACTTGGCAAATACGCATACTTTATCGAAATTGAGGATAAAGATGAGAGAGTTGGATCGACCAGACAGGCTAACAATTCCTATCCCAATAAAAAATGATAATGAAGTAGCACATTCAACAATTATTAAATATTAATTTTGTAATTGACGACTCGAAATGAGAGTGGCTTTACCAGTCAGTCATTTATATCATTTGTGGTCATTTATAGACAATTTGATTCGATATTTGAATTTCACCTCAGTTCAAACAGCCTCCTTGATTGGATGTTATAATTTGTGACGTCAATGGTCGGAGAATGCGAGTCGTCAATTACGTGAATATTTAGAAAATGCACATTTTTCTTATAATATAATAATTATTACATATTTTTGTTTCCTATTTTGTATACGTATTCATATATGGTTTTATAATACTACATTGAAGTAAAATATAAAATATTATAAAGTTTCTTGAAGTCTTTATTATCTAATATCCACCTCACTTTCAGATTTTACTTCTAAAACCACACCAAACTCATGTAATATCAACTCACTAACAACGTTCGCCATAAATTCACAATTTTTCTAAATTATAAATAAGTACAATATTCAAATCGTGTGGTATGTACATTTGCCTAATGGGTATGTACAACATTATACAGCATGTACCCATAAGTTGAAATATTCTATGCTAATATTATTGTGGAAAATAAATACACCTATTTAATTCAGTCGTGGAATGTTTTCACTATGCCCCCAGTCCGAATACTTTTCGTTTTTTTCCAGAAAAACTTATTCGCCACCACACTCAAATTCATACTTGAGGCATGCCGTATAGAAAAGATGGATGGAGAACCATCAAAACAGACAAGCTCAACACAAATTTGAAAAAGCATACATAATTTTATAAATAATTAAAGAAAGTTACCTTATATGGAATCCGAAGAACGTGGATTATTACGGTATTTTTTCAAGGACCACGATTTTGGAATTGTATAAATAATGATCCCCTAAGCAGACGAGGCCTCGTGTTATCTCTACCAAAAGTCACGGAAAAATGTGCGAAAAAAAAACAATTATAACAAAATGCAGCTTTTAACTCCTTCAGGTTTACTCAGACAAATTAATGACGTATATAAGTTTATTCAAACTATTTACTTGAACTATTTCTATTAAGAGTACATGGGAGTCGATTTAGCGGAATACCAGTTTTTTGGGGATAACTTCTGGACGGTATTGGATATCAAAATTTTATTTCGGAGGAAACACAGATATTTGTGATACCTTCAAGTTGGTATAAGTTATTAGTAAATAACACATATCGCGTAATTGGTAAGTCTGATTTTTTTTTAAAATCTGTATAGGCCTACGTTCTACAATTATTGAAAATATCTGTGTTTCCTCTGTATTAGAATGTATATATCTCTAAATTTTTAATACCTTCAAGATGGTATAAATTATAACTATACAACTCATGTCACATAATTGTCAAGCGTATACGTCTCAAAAAAATGTTTTTCCATCTGTATACCTCGACAATTATTGAAAATATCCGTGTTGCCTCTGTACTAGAATTTTGATATTTCTTGCCTCTCGACAGTCATCACAAAAAATTGATATTTCGCTAAATCGTCTCCAATGGACTCTTAACAGACTTGTGCTATGTTTGCAGAACACCTGTCTTACGTAAGAATCAGAAAGTAGAGTTTATAATAACTGCCAACAGTCCTCAGGCTAATAGAATTAGAATTTCAAGGTTAACAAATCAGGGTCTACGGCCCTACCAAAAAACTGAACAAAAACATTTTAAAAATGTTTAAACATTGATATTATACAGGTAGTGCGCCTGGGGTTATATACGGCACGCCAGGAACTTGCTGGGGTACGATGGGAGCCAGAGGAAATCATAGGTAAAAAATTGATTGTTTTGTTTTTATATAATTCTTAAAGCCGAGTGAAGAAGCATCGTATTCGTGATGTAATGCTTAGTCAATCGCAAGTTGTTTTCGTCGTGATGCGTGACCGATTGTGGACAAGTCCAAATCTTGTTATTGATCGAAAAAGCATCAAAATATTTCGAGAATGAAATCTATTAATAATTTGTGATTTCCATGATTAAATATATATATGATTAAATATTATAAAAATATTTCATTGTATATATTTCATTGGATGAGCGGTAGCGGATGAGCGATAGCGACGACTTCCATCCTACTCTTACGGAGCTTTGTTGTGTGTTTTCTCCATGTTTGTTTGTTTGTTTGTTACTATAGCACAGTTGCACGGTTCTACTGATCTACATGAAATCCCTACAAGAGAATTCAAATTTTCAATGAATGTGAAAAAAAAGATTAATGCAACTTTTATTCAGATCGGACCAGCTGTTTTGAAGAAGATAACGTAATAGATATTTGTCAATCATCAAATAGATGGAAATTATAGCAGAATATTCACAGCTTTCTGGACTCGATATTTACCGACTTGAGTACATTTTATAGGATTCAAGTTGTGTATCGTATTTCCGTATTTCTATGGAGTATCTACGATACTCCATAGAAATATCTCACTCATCTTACAACGCATATGCTGTGTTTTCGTGGTTATTATATGAATGTAACATAAAATAAAATGAAAACACTATTATTCATTATGCGTATCCTTTCAAAAACATTTCATACAAAAAGACCTTGATTAGAATGTGATTGTTTGAGAAAATGACAAATTGAACTGGAGAAATACCAGAAGAATAATCCAAACAAATATTATTTATGTGATCATTAATCATTCACACTCTTTCAACCCCAGATGATCCTCGAAAACACTATTGTAAGATATCATCCTATAGCTATGAAACATTGTTTACTGATTCATGACTCTGGTTTTTGGACTTATAAATGACCTTGCTCGGGGGTATAAGGAACCGGTAGCCTACAAGATCTTTGCTTCTCTAAACATCTTCGAACCATCTTCAAGCTAATAATGTGTTAACGTATTATAGCCATTATATCTGGGTGCAATTAGTGATTCTACTCCCCGTCGAATAATTAGGCTCTACGCGATCTGGGTAGAGCGTTTCACCCTCCCTAACCCCTCTTACCCCTTCCACTATCATCCCCCTCACCCCTCCATCATAGCAGCTCAGGTGCACACGACCCTTCGGTAGGAAATTGCAGCACTTATATGTAAAGTAATCTAGTCTTTGGATTGGATACATCTTAAGTAGCAATTTCCTTTTTTTTTCTGAAATGTACAAACGAAGAAAAATTGGTAAAAAATATTAAAATTCTAGTTATCACATGGAATTGTGTTCGATTTTTATTTCATCATTGTTACCATAGATCTCAAATGATGATATCTCTTTTTAAAACAGCAAAAAACACAAGTACAGATACGGCACCCTATAGATTTTCAAGCCACCCCTATCTCACGAAGCGTATATTTCTTAGTTTAGTTTAAAGACTTTTCACTTCCAAGTTCACAACAAATAACAAAGTTTTATCTGAACTTCACAAATACTCATGCGAATGTTTTATATTTCGAGTTCAATCGAAAACATTTTCAAAGCCGGAACTCGAAGGTGAGGTAAAATTCTCTGTACAAGTAGACCTACAGATATTTCTTAGATGGTTCAAGAACTTGAATGGATAATTTCTAGTCTCCCTATTTTCTTTCTACATTGCCTTCATACTTGCACTTTATATTTTCTACTTCATACTTTATATTAGGTACACTCTAAACTTTATAGTTCACAGCGACTCTCGCTCTCACTTCCATTACTGCGATGTTTAATCAAAATAACCGGGAAATGTTGCTACGTCATCAAGACTTTATTAGGAGCATAAATATAAAATAGCGTGAAGCTGGAGTTACCTACGGTACTCCAGGTTTTCTTGGATCATACAAAACCCTCAACGCATATATATATATATATATATATATATATATATATATATATATATATATATATAATACATATATATATATTTGAATATAATATAGGTCTATATATGAGTATATCCATATAAATATATATATATATATATATATATATATATATATATATATATATTTAATACATATATATATTTAAATATAATATAGGTCTATATATGAGTATATCCATATAAATATATATATATATATATATATATATATATATATATATATATATATATATATATATATCCGTTAGAAATGTAGTGCGCTTATATCACGAGTATCACGCCTTACAGCCCCCACTGCGTTTATTATTTAACACATAAGTGTTTGTGGAGAGCAAGCCTTTATGAACCAACGTGATATAATATAATGGCGATTGTCGTTATTTCAACAAGCAGCGACTAATGGAAGGTACGCATAACGGGAAATGTAAACGAGGGACAAAATAATAAAAATAGCAACAAAAGTGAACGTTTAATCAAGAAGATGTGAGTACTTAATATTTCATACAAATGAAATACTGCTATGTAGATGTGTTGGCACAAAATTCTTCCATTTCCATTATTCATTCATTCACTTAAATTGGGTTTAACGACGCTCTGTACTGATGTTTTAGATCTATTGTCGTTGGTAAATGATATATGATATGAGGGGATGATGAGATGAAAAGTTATTTCATATGTGTTTTTGGATAGTGGGAAGGAGTCGGTCGTAATCATCCTGGTTTGACTTGAACGATAAATGGAAATCACTAAAAACCCGTGTCAGGATGGTCGACCATGATGGGAATCGAATCCCGGACTCCTGAATGACGGTGCAGTGTTCTAGCCAGTTAACCACTCGTTGCAGATATTTTTTTATCATTCAGTAATTATTTACTCAGAGTTTATATTCACGAATTTCGGTTTTAAAGATCGTGTTACACAACGAAAGTACTGGATGGAAATGTATCCTGGTTCCGTTTATTTATTTATATTGGGTTTAACGACGCACTGTAATGACAGCGAAGGTCTATTGGCGTCGGATGGATGATTAATGGGGTGATGGGATGATGAGATGAAGGTTTCCTGGTTAATGGGAAGGATAGTGGGAAGGAAGCGGTCGTGGCCGACTTATTGTGGGAGCCATCCCGGCATTAGCCTAGACTACAGAGGGAAACCACGAAAAACCCCTGTAAAGATGGTCGGCGGCGGGGATCGAACTGGGTCCGAAGTTCCCGTCGCCTACCAGATCACAAGAAGCGAGCGTGCTAACCACTGCGTTAAATGTGCTGGTCTCCTGGTTCCGATTCACGTTATATGTGGACATTTTGTTTGTCCAATTCATGAAAAAAAAATAGTACTGACCACTATAGGGGTCTTTTACCTCGACCGCTTCCGCTTATCCTCATAGCCCAAGCTCTACTTCGCCATTCCGGAAATCGAAAGTGTATAGAGCAATAAAAGAAATTGGACCTAAGGTACACTTCCGATCACGTACGATGGATTTTTCGAAATTCAAATTTCAAAAAAAATTGTACGCATATTTCACCACAAATTTTCCACAGACTCTCCGTGGAGTTCGTATCTACATTATCTCTCAGTTTTATAGTGTATTATGTCACTAAATTTCCTTCATAATACATTCTATTATAGGTTGAACGACCACTTTATGTCACCGCAAGTGTACCTACTAGCATAGTTCGAGATACGTTCTTATAGCAACATCAATACTCACTTCTCTTTATTGTGAAGCATGTCATAATAAAAAGCTACGGACCGTGAATCCTTTCCGCAAAGAATAATCATCATCTGGTTATAAATGTACAGATTTGGTCGACAAATTGTTTATAAATAGCGAAAATAAGTAGATAATGTCATATAAAGAATGGGACTGATTATGTAATCATTTCTACATCACATATTTCAGTTTCACTTATTGTTTCTGAGAGTTGCATTGTGCTATACTGTCACTTGACATTTAGTACGAAGTTTTTGTTCCTGTAAGAAAACAATATGCAATAACAACAGCATTGTGCCTTGAGATTCACTTGTCACTTGATATTTCGTATGGGGTTTTTGTTTCTATGAGACAATAATAGTTGTAGATCAAAATTGGACAGTTTATATCCAAAAGAGTAATTGAGGTTAATGAGAAATTGTAAAATATGTGTTACAATTGCGTATATACTAGTGATGCCTTCGGGTACCCGGGTACCCGGGTCGGGTACGAGTAATGCATTACCCGGGTAATATTCTGTTACCCGGGTACCCGGGTACCCGTCTAGGTTCCGGGTAATTGTGCTAACCAGTACCTATAATATGGAAAATAACTTTTATAAATCACTCAAGCTACCGAGAGAAATTCAACTTCGCATTCTACATAAGTTTTTTCACCTACCTTCCCAGACCTCCCTCAACTTGTCATAATGCGCTCGTCAAATCTAGTCGCACCGCCTACCGTTATCTGTGGTCACACGTGCAGTGTACTGAATCCCTCTCCTGACACCCGCTCTTTAGTTGCCATGCCAAATAATATTCTTTACCGAGAACTGAGAAGCATATATAGTCATAAAGTTTTTAGTTTTATATAGTTTTTTTAATTACCCGGGTAATACCCGGGTAATTTCGGCGGGTACCCGGTTCCTAATTTGTTACCCGAAGGCATCACTAGTATATACTGTGAATGAGAATTATTAGCTCATCTGGAAACAATATTTGAAGAAATACAGAAGCGCGGGAATATATGAAAGTTTTTGAATTATCCAAACATTCGCTTATAGAAGGTTTTACTGGACATTGTACAGAACACTCATGCATTTCATTTTTATTTCTTATCTACATAAAACGAAATATATTTTCAAAATATTACAATTTCAAAAATTCACCCCTTCACAGATTAACAGAAAAAACGTGATTTGTTCGTGAATATAAATTCGCGTAGTTTCTTCCAAACAAACTTCCATTGGATGGGGTCATTATACTCGATACAAGAAAAGTTCTAATAATCAGACAATTCTCAATAAAAGTAAAAAGTAAGTTGTTATAACTAAGTCTATAACTTGAGCGTGAAAAGTGAAAAGACGATGTTTAAATCAAAGAGAAATTAACGAGATAATTAGTTCTAAATTGAGATATTATATAGTTTTATCATTTTCAACCTCAATTAACTGACGTAATTAGGTGATTAGAATAAATCAAATGTATTTAAAAATCGGTAATTAAAAAATATTTTTTTCAGTACCGTTGAGTAACATCTATATTACAAAAAGAAACTTTTTAATAAACAAGGAAATCAAATCATCAATCTAATTGACCTAACTTCTGTGCACAGTAGAGCTGTGTACCAGCTAGGTCAGATGAAGGGGGGGGGGGGGGTAAAATTCTGATATAATGATTCGAAGACGTTTGCAAAAAAAACTACCTCCAGCGGGAATTGAGCCCACTTCCGTCTGGCTACAGTAATCAATTAGCAGTGCTTCAAATGTCTGGGTCAAAAAGAAGACGATTCTATCAAGTTCATAATTGTTAAATTATATTTGCTTCACAATAATTCAACCTATAAAACACCCCTAATTGGAGTTATATTCTGATATGATGATTTGAAAACGTTTGCAAAAAACTACCTCCAGCGGAAATCGAGCCCACTTCTGTCTGGCTACAGTAATCAGTTAGCAGTGCTTCTAATGTCTGGGTCAAAAAGATGAGATTTTTTCAAGTTCATAATTGTTAAATTATATTTGCTTCACAATAATTCAACCTAAAAAACACCATTAATTGGAGTTATCTTGTATGGCGATTTGTATGGCTATATTGCCACCCTCGGTAGCTCAGTCAGCTGAGGCATCGCTTCAGAAATTTAAGTCACCATTGGGCGTGGGTTCAAGCCATGGGATTTTGTAAACGTCCTTTCACTCATCACTTCATACTTTCATAATCACCTGCTCATTCGTACCCCCGTATAACCTAGCTGTTGGTGGAGGTGTTTAGCAAACAATAATCTAATCTGTATGGCTATATGTAGGATAGCTATAATCCAAGATGAAGGCCTATATAGTGTATAATTTCATTGCATATACACATGGAAATAAAGCTATCGATAATGCTAACTGGGGTTAATTAAGTTTCACCGGTGTAATGGTACGGTATTGAAGAACTAGGAAATGTATGTAGCTGCAATATCTATCAGGAATCCCAACAATGTAACAATCTTCAAGGAACATCGTTGTTTCCCAGAATACGATGTAAATTGATTACAGGATATTAATTTCGTTAAAGCTTTACCGTATAATAATGTGTACTTGAACTTGTGGGTAATTTAGTTGTCTCAACTATTGTTTTATTAGGTTGATATGAATAGGAAGAAGAAATAAACAGAAGTAATGTTGTAAATCGTTAAGAATTTAGAATTGTGCATCATGATTTATGGTTTAATAATCAACATTACACCTGTGCTAAATGCTAATTTTCTCAGTAAGCGAATATTATTTCATTCAGTAAATGCGGAACCAAAAGTCACGGAGTTTTTACAGTAGTGACACTGGTGCACATTCGCGAGTGCCAGAAAATAACCTGAAAAACTAAATTCGTCTAATCTAGCTAACCTAATCGACCTATCCTAACAAAACTAACCTTAACTTTCCCCGAATATTCTTGTTTATTGTTTTCCTTCACCTAAGAACCATGATCACCAAGATTTTCGTGACACGAAAAATCGTATTTATATTCACTTCGTTAACAAAATTAATCGCTATTTATTGATTCACCTCATCACTTTGTCCAATGAATTGAAAGATACTCTCTTATAATTTGTAACATTTCATCAGTTCCATTTTCAATTAGCTATTATTTGAATAATAACTGTTCATGCTGAACTAACAATAATACAATACACATTTGATATATTTTGAGCTTTCAACGTTACAAAATGATTCTCAAAATATATTCAAATGAACGTAATTGTGAACTTACGACTTTCATCGCCATACCTGTGTTACGGTACTCGAACAA
This sequence comes from Brachyptera putata, assembly GCA_907164805.1. Classification (NCBI taxonomy): domain Eukaryota; kingdom Metazoa; phylum Arthropoda; class Insecta; order Plecoptera; family Taeniopterygidae; genus Brachyptera; species Brachyptera putata. Next base: position 56,850,719 of record OU015462.1, read on the forward strand.
TGGCTATAGTCTAATAGTACAACTAATTTTCCCTCAATCATCTAAATAATCAAAAGCGAAAGTATAAACCATTCGATGCTATGGAGAGAATGTTGGACTATAGTGAAAACATATTATAGTTTTATCATTATAAATTGATGAGAAATGTAACAATATTTTATTAACATGTATATATAATATGTAATTAAGAATCCTAATTAAATTATTCAATAGTTATAATACCTGTTCACGTCTAAACAGTGATGAGTTCTTACAGACGTTTTGATCTCGAATGATTACAATGCACTTGATTTAAACGCTGAATATACTTATTATTTCCCAGCTGTGTATAAACCATTGTTATTCCATATAAATGATCATGTATGCATTAAAACATATCTCATTCTGTATCACAAGATAATAATATGCAGATTCGAATGAATATATAATAATCATAGTGATAAAACAGTGGAAACAGTCAATGTATGATAAGTAGATAGGCGTTGAATATGTAATTGGAATATGAAATTGCTCCTGTCATTAACTCAACATTTAAATCTGACAATAAACAAATTTATAATAAGATGAATGCGATTTGGAATGCAATATGCAATATACAGAAGTACTTTATTGGTGACATATGTTATTCTTGTACCTTTCCACTGATAGTTGGTGGATTAGTTCCTAACTATAAAGATTCGTAAAACTGGGTCTAAATGGACTTCATGACAGATTTCTAATATTAATTATAGGCCTACAGTATTATGACTATGAGAATTAATTCGATATTTTGAGACGTGCAATATATTATAGAGAAATTGAATGATTAATAATGATAAAATATAAAGTCAATAAGGCAGGTTGTATAAAATAGCTTCTTCGAAATGTTCAAAGATAGATCGGGTCATACAACCCTCTGGAATCTTCCACAGATACGACCTCAACAGCCCATAAGTTGGCTACTTGTTTTCTGCAATTACTGCGTTTGAAACATGTTTAAAATACTTATAATAAAATAGAATGCGTTTATTAATAATTATTACTTCAACATACGAAGTAAAATGATCATGTATCAGAGCTGGTAGAACAAAAACACTGTCTCTCAGCTATTCCGCACAACGGATAAGAAAACACGTCGAATTAATTGTCGTCGGGAATATAATTGGGTCTCTTTTCAAGGCAAGTAAGACAAGTTATTATTGTAATTGAACATGATGTAAAACGACTGAAAACTGCTTTGGGAAATAATTACAGAATAAATCGAAAAGATAATCGCAGAAAAACTTAAACATTCATTTGTGTACATTCGATCCCTGAAGCTATATTTAGCAATGTATCATTGTGTTGGATCGTATATCAAAATATAAAAACAACTATGGGAGCATGACCAAAACAAATTTTTTATATTTAAATATGTCATGAAAATAGATGATGTAATGATTTAAGAATATATTGTAATGCGTGTTTATATTGAATTCAACCATCTTATATAAATATCCTGGGCATTTATAATACCTGTGAGCACGCTTTCTGAATTGTAGGCCAGTACCTCAAGGGAAATAATAAATAATACCAAACATATTATAGTAAATAATTGGAGTATTAAATATTTTTATAATTGAGAATTAATATATTCAAGTATCATGTATTTTAATTGTGTCTTTGACGTCTAAGGTTTATTATAATCTATGGAAACGTTACACACCCCACCATCAATGTCGTCCTATTTACTTTCCATTTTGTACTCAGTTCTTGAGAGAGTATAGTATCTTTTTCTAATTTTTTTGAGAGAATATGAATCAATACCCCTCAGGTTGAAATGTAATTAAATAGTATTACATAATATAATATAAAAAAGCACAATATAAAATAATAGCCAATATGGGCAAATAGATATTTAGTTATGCAATTATTCTACTAGGAATATAATTGGAAAACAAAAGTATACACATTATATAAACATGTATCAACATACGTAAGCAGACATATATCAACACATATCAACATAATCCACTCATATTTTCAAGTCATATTTGGTTTAATGACGCACTTTACTGATGAATAAGATCTTTTGGCTTCGATGAATGATATATGAGATAATGGGATGAAAGGTTATTTTATTAGGCGTTTAGGGATAGTGGGAAGGAGTCGGTCATGACCGGAACCATCCTAGTATTGACCAGAACGACATAGAGGAAAAAACCACGAAAAACTCTTTCAGGATTGTCGACCATTCCGGGTATCGAACATCAGTTTCCCGATGACGGTTAAGTGTGCTAGCCATTCGACCACTCACCTCACTCCACTTATAGTTTATGATAAAATTACCCAAAGAGTATATGTAGATTTGATTTAATTTCGAATTCAAATTTCTGAAAAAACATTTTATCTGACTGTAAATGTACATAGTGTACCATTACTGGCAATTATTATGAACAAGATATTATGTGAGTCGGCTGTGTGTGAAGTCCACAGCCTCCTTTATTGGATAAGACAGTCTCTTCTCATAAAAGAATGATCTGAATAAAGAAGGCTGTGGTGAAGTCATAATCAGCAAGTTGAGATCACTCATATGGCCGTGATATTCATATAGCAGGTCATCATGCAGTGATTGCAAAGACAGATGAATACGATGAATGCAATCGCGATCTTTCTGCTCTCATCTCACTCTCTCATCTCTCTCATCTCTCTCTGTCTCATCTTTCTGCACTCATCTCGCCATTGCAGAGATATCTTATTAAATAGCTTTCATCACGGTAATCTGAGCTTGGGTTTTACACAATAATCGCAGGAATAATGTTGTGCGTGCGGGTACAATTGTACGTCGAATAATGTTGGAATTAAATTGGAATTAAATTGGAATTGCAAGGGTGTCAATAATAATAATATGTCATTTTAATGGTGATAGCTCACATGTATGTGAGAAAGTGCAAGTAAGTAACGGTGTAATCATATAAGTGATACATTCAGCCATAACATCTTCAAAGATATATCCAAAGATTCGTGTTTTTTTTAATTCCTTTTTTTTCTTGGGTGACACCGACAGCGTGGTCATTTCGTCACTCGTTTTTTTCTTTTTCTATTTTGCATCATTTTTTTTTAATGATGATATATGAGTATACGATAGTTCTCAGGATACCATTTTGAAAGAATTTGAGATGTATATTTTTCTATAGACTATTTTGAATTCCATACCGCATGTCTTTCGAAAGTTGATCACGATAAACTAAAATTGAGCTCAATTAATTATTCCAAGCACTCCTTAATTATTTTTCTAGAAATCATTGTATGAATATATTCAAGGATCATTCATGTTCTCTGTTCGAATTAACTCATTTCGATGACTAAAACCATTTAACTGAGAAGCCTGGCTCTTCCACCAAAATTAATTATGGTCAATAGAAAATACTCAGTATACTGAAAAAATTCGAATTCTATTTGAAATATCTGAAATATGATTCAAAATTTGTATGAGTTCAATATATAATATACTCTGCTATTATTTCCATACACTGAATACACAATAATACTATTACTATTATTGTTATTATATTGATTATGAATTATTAGTTTTTGCATCACTATGTTTTATAATAGCAAGTATGGATAAAATGACATTCAAAATAATAGAATAAAATTAATAATATGCCCCTTTATTGCAGCGCATCCTAGCACAGGTTGCACTGAGAAGTGCATTCAGGAGCAAACTGCAGTTGCAGCAAACAGCCCCAAGATTGTGCATTGTCAATCTGACTTGTTGCACACATAACCTTGAGGACAAGTAGTAGAGAGGAGTGCATTATAGGTTTGGTTCAATGACGTTACAGCATCCACTGCTGGATAGAAGAGTAGTGTGCTCTCTGTGAAGATCAATGCCGCATGTCATCTACTGCATTGATGCTGTAAAACATTCTCTTTTTATGTAAGAGTAACGCATTCCGACGGTTAAGAGTACAGGGGAGTCGATAAAGAGGATAACAGTTTTCTGATGATGACTTTTGAACGGTGTAGGATATTCAAATTCTGATAGAAAACACTCATATATTTTCAATACCTTGATATGTTGTAAGTAATAACTATTTATTCCTTATCGACCAATTGTCACTCGAATTTGGCTTGAAAGACACATTTTTCTAACTTATACGCGTGATAATTAAATGATATGGGATGGTTAGTTATCTCTATGGTTAGTTTACTTAGACCTTGGAGGTATTGGAGGTATCTATTGGAGATATTTGGAGGTATTGGGATATTGGCATATCTTGGAGGTATTGAGAATATCTGTATTTCCTTATTATTAGAATATCGTCAACTTATACCGCTCAAAAGTTATCAGCAAAACTCTGATTTTCTACGAAATCGACTCCCATGGACTCTTAAGTGATAGAGATGTCGGAAAAATTATGTTAAATAATTACTGCCCCTAAAATTGAGGAAATTCCAGCTAAGCGAATAGAAAAAATAGCTAAATCTACTGATAAATCTACTTTGTTATCAATAACGTTAGTGTCTTGAATTCAAATTAGTTCAATATTTAAACTTGAATCTAAATCAGTAATAATATATATGTGCGTCTCTGTGAATCATAATTCACAGGTGAACTCAGTTATTGATGAGAAATTGTAAATTGAATTCAAGACGTAGCTATAGCTTCCTCAAAAATTGCCATCCTATAATATGTATCATCAAGTAAGTTTATATTAAATGTGAAACATTTAAATTGGAAGAAAACACTTTATATTTGAGAAAATATTTTCAGAAATATATCGTGAAGATAATGTTCTCTCATTTCCAGTGCAATTAATTTTTCATGGGATGATATTGATAAACTATTACTGAAATTTGATAAAAATATGAATTCATTACGATAATTATGCATCATTATTCATAATACCTCATTTAAATGACTCAAACATAATCATAATGCCATCGTCTATAACACTCTTAAATTAAATCTGTTTGACATTGAAAATGAATTCAACCAAAAATAGAATAATAAAAATAAAAGCAAACAAGTTGATTCGCCATAGAAAATCGTATAGACTAAGTTATAACATAAGTTGTTCTTACTGTGTACGTGACTGTTTACGACAATTTCAACAAGCATTTTGTTTCGTTCGACAATCAACGAGCATAGAATTGAACGCATCGCGATCTAGTTAAGACTTCACAGATTGTCCTAGGTCGTTGTATTGTAATCCTTTAATCATGTGTGGGTCTGTGCGGGTTGCCTGTACACAGGGGGATCAGAGTATGACGTCATATCTTCGATTAATAGAAATTTAAAAATTATTATTGTCACAAAAAGTAATAATAAATACACATACATATTATCAAATATCTATAAAGACTATGAAAAGTTTATATGTAGGCTATTAAATTATGAACCATATTCAACAGATACAAACAAGTGGTGCCCAATAAATAAATTACAGTATCTTACTTATGCGTGTTGCTAACTGACAATTATTTAATATCAATTTCAATTTCCATGACGAATTGATTGTGAAAAACAGAAGTTACCGGGGACCAGATTTAATGAATAGAAGGGAAGTAGATTTGAGAACATTATCAACTTATATTTTTTTGCAACCAATTTTGTTTCTTGGCTTTCGGATCAATGATAATCTTTCTTGATCATGCATAAGTTATATATTTGCTAATTTATTTTGATTTCTGTTGATTTGAATGTATACGGACGTTTCACGTTAGGAATATTTTTGAAAATTGCAAACTAACTAACTCGAAATTATCAGATTTTTCCAATAGTTTTAATAGAATATATTTTATCAATCATGAAAAATCATTCACAAACTTGATATTGAATGGGTTGTACATTTTTGAAAATTCTGCCAACTAGATCAGTCAATAACAAGTTTTGAGTTTATCATCACAATTGTCTCATACACAATATATTTCCCTTTCAAGATTAATTTCACGAAGCTTATTAAAATACCAAACATTAAAACTTGTAATTATTTATACAAGCACGTCATTTAAAACGCCTCTACTCTTATTACCATCCATACTTAATTTATGGTTTGACAATTAAGAGATTCAAAGAGTAGATTCGAAAATCACGTTCTGAATGCGTTTAATACAAGAACTCTTAATTCTTTAATACTCGTAATTGTATACGTATTAAGATACTCTAAGCTGTGATATTAATCCGGTTTGATTAGGAGTGTTATGAATTATTTTATAGCAATTTGTCGGTGTTACTTTAAGCTAATTTCTAGTGATTGTAATCTTTGTGCATTAATAGGGAAGATGATTCTTTAGGAACATTAACGATACAAATACTCCGGATGCGAACATTTGTGAATCACAAATAAAATATTAAAAGTATACTATTATAGTGAGTGTTTTCTTGAGCAAAGAGAATATAAATGGGTCTATGATAAAATGCGGATAAAATGGAAGGAATTCCTTGCTACGCGCGCGATGATTATTATTAATTGAACTTTATATATAACGTAGGGGTATTAGACCAATGCAAGATGCATTGAGGATTGCGTTGGTTTCCAGTGTTTTATTATGACTTGACTTCCTAACCCACAAATTTTGAAAATATTCACCACATTAGCGGCCAAATCTATGGAAATACAGATCGTGAATAGGCCTAGTCTAGTAGCATTGCAGTAGTGATTCAAGGAACTAATTTTGGTTAACATAATTACGTCTACGTCGGCTCAGCTGTTTTAACATTCACCTGAAATGTCAATATTTGAGGGTAGCAGAAGGGATGACCAAATATATCAAATTGCTCACTAGAAATCGCAGCGATCGGTTTTCCCAAGAACAGCACTCATAAAATAGAACACGATTGAGAGCCGAGTTGAGATACCAGTAAACCAACGCAACTCTAAATGCATCTTGGTCCAACGTATAATCAACTAATCTTATTAAAACCAATTTACCACCATTTTATTTTCATTGGCATTTCATAGTCTCACATAGACAAATTTTGGTCCCATGGAGGATTCTTCACCCAGAATATGATAAATCTGCCAGGTTCAGTGAATATATTTTCATTTCTTAGTAGAATCTCAAATAAAATAGTTCACTTTATGGCGGTGAGTCTATTCATCAGAATATCAGTTTATTGGTATTACTTTTTCAGGAGTATCGGTGATTGATATAAAGATACACAAAATCAAGACTTGGATCCGAAACTTGCGATCTGTTGATGAGGCCACTTGGACTGCTTTCTCAAAATTTGTTTAGTCATTTTAATTGTGCGGAGCTTGACATTTTGGCTTGAATTTGAGTGTGATTTGTATTACTATATACCCTATATAAATATCTTTATAATCAGACTCGGTCTTGTTCTCTCTCTCTCTCTCTCTCTCTCTCTCTCTCTCTCTCTCTCTCTCTTTCTCTCTCTCTCTCTCTCTCTCTCTCTCTCTTTCTCTCTCTCTCTCTCTATATATATATATATATATATTTTTTTTTTTTCATTACAATTGCAGGCTATATATGTTACTTGATTTTAATATGAATTCTATCGTTTTGCGAATTCTAATTTTTCCCTTCGATGTCACATCCTTCCACACTTTGGAATTACTAGATAAACAAATAATAACATTTTCAACGAGTATTCAAACTTCGATGTTACACATACATGTTCGTTCATACAGTTTTATGGGTTTTCCACAGGTTTATAGTTCCAGTTGTATTCTAGATATTTGAAATTAATACAGTTACATATACGACCATGCTATTCATGTTGTGCTGCACTTTTATCTCACTTATATATACTGCCCATTTGCATCTTGCTCACGCTTGTATACGGGATTATTATACTATAATAAGATAGTCATGCTCACCCAAAAGGCGTTTCATATTGCTTTTAAAATGCCGCAAGAAACAGCATTTATTACTAGAAGACATAGTACATTATTTTTGAAAAGGTCTCCTCACATTCCATATGATATTTTTCATGAGGTAAATAAGATTTTTGTACGAATGTGATATTGTGGCAGGAAATAATTAGCTTCACTATAGATGTAGTTTCATTGCCATTGATTTCATACCAGGGAATGTTGTGTCTATGCTAATTATAGTAATTTTTAGCGTATGTTAAAAGTGTGCTGGTTTCCATCTTAGTGGATATATATGCATGAGATCGACGATAATACAGAGCTAATGTCCGTTGTAACTTCTCGTCATTAGATGGAATTAGTATGACATCTTGTATGTATATGTATGTGTAGGTTCCATTATGTTCTAATATAAGTATCGACATTTTTGATTAGTATAAAAGGGTGATAATTAATAATTTTTTTCGAAAATGAATAAGTCCGATTCTACGATTTTTTTTTCTATTCGGGTGACACCTATATTAAATCCTTCTTGGGTGACACCGACAGCGTGGTCATTTCATGAAAAAAAAATGTTGATCATGCAATAATTTTTGCTTAGTCATTAAATTTATTTTCTGTGAAACCTGACCTGACTTGTTATCACCCTTGGTTACCAATGATATTTTTACTACTTCAATTGATAATTAGCCCAATCAACACATTTTTATTATTGGTAATATGCGGTCTAAATAAGTGGGGCTACGAAACGCTCATTACGGTACAGCAACCCTACCAGAAAATTGAGAATTCCCAGAACTATTTTTAGACGAGCTTTAGCGAGGATTCAATTTGACATACTGAAATAAATTGGTGTTCGTTTTTTTTTTATGTTTTTTTGTCGGTTCTCCACAGGTCAAACGGCTACAGCTATCAACTTCAAACTGTTTTTCAATATGGTTCCTCATCCAACTTAGATTTGTATAGTTTTGTGGCATTATCGGGTGGTAACTGTTTTTTTTATGAATTCTAGAAATTTCAAAAATACTCATTAGAATAACATGGCGGAAAAAAAAGAAAATATATTTATTTTCCCCAAAAAATGAAATTTTGCGTGAAGTTGAATTACATTTTGATACACATTTCTAAAAATTTTCAGCTTGATCGGGTCAGCCATTTCGAAGAAAAAACATAAAATGTGCTGAATTGGTACCACTCGAAGCAGTTCTTAACCATTACTACCCATACTATTACTATCCGCTCGTCTAACAACGCATATGGCGTTTTCCTAGTTACCTCCACGATATTCATTCACTGTTGATTTAACTCTAACTGAAATGAATGAGTTTTTGTGCAACCTGTGGCAAAGGTCACACAGTCTTCTAGATTCCCAACAATTATTGGTATACCACAATAATCAGTATTTAATAGTAGTGAATTGCAGATACGAAACTAACAAAGGAGCCTCGTGGAAATTTATAGTTGTATAAAATGAGTGACATCAGTGCTTATATGTATCTAGATTTGGTTGAATGATAGTTTTTTGTAATAACGAATGAAAACGGTGCAAAATATTGCGAATCTGATACTAAAAAAACACAGATCACTTCAATGACTAACCCAAATGAAAAGGATTACCCATTGTTGTTAGCAACAAAATCCTAGCCACGGTGAGCTAGAAAAAATGACAAATTATTGCAGTCCACGAGACCGTGACTCTGTCCTTAGTCCATTGGAACTACAAGCCTACGACGTTATTTTAAGTGTCAGTCCTAGTAAGAGTCTTGATACCATACATGATCTAGATTAAGATTTAGATTTAGATGTTTAAAAGATCTAGAATGCTTATCTAATAACATTGAACTGTCGCATAGATACCGCTGTATCGATTTGGTTAAGATCTATTCGCCACACGCCAGCCAGTATTCGTCCATAAGGCAACTCTACAACTTGATTGGTTATTCGAAGCCTGTACTTCCGTTGTAGACATGTTTCCATTGTCTTCCATGATTTCTACGGTGGCATATTCTGTTTCACTACTTGGTTCGACTACCGAACTAGGTCCTCGCAGATGGCGTTGGAGTGGAAAGATTTATTCGTTTTTTCTCTCATCTAAAAAGGAAAAAAGAAGGTGAGAATCACAGTTGAAGTCGGCTATAGGCCCCATAGCCATATAGGCTAAATATATATATATATATATATATATATATATATATATATATATATATATATATATATATATATATATATATATATATATATATATATATATATATATATATATATATATATATATCAGGCTCTTCAAACTTTCGCGTTCAGTTTTATTATTACAATTTAATCACATTTTTCTAGATAGCACCAAGCAGAGTGGAAAATTTGTGAAAACAGGATTTTCTGTTTTTCGTTATTCATTGTATATATTTCTGATTATAATGTATATTGTTTTAAGAATTATAGGGGTTTATGAAAAATTGACTTTATAAGAAATCTGATGGAGTATAATCATGTTTTTAAAAGACAATTCTTTCAAAATTCCAACTTTTGAATATAAAATGTGGATAAAATTGTATATCAAGCAATTTTTAAGATGGAAATGTAATTGTATTTGTGAAATGATCAAAGAAACAAGTTAATAAACATGGACGCATAGAAATGTTTTTTTTACCATAAGGTCCCAATTGTCTCAGACCTCATGTATATATATGAACACTATCTAGATATAACCAGCACAGATTCGTAGAATATAGAATTGTCAAATGTTGATATTTATTATTTAGTATTTTCTGGCCCATGAAAATGTGGAGCAGACTTTTGAAAGAAATGCGTACTGGGCAAACTACATAGCGATGCACATTATTCAGTGCATTCTTTTAATGCAGCTGCATATGTAGGCAGTAATACGACGCCATGCATGCGCCTGTATAAGTACAAGTCCCAGGAAGCAAATGCAGTTTCCCATCTGTACCACATATTTGACAAGTTATTACTTCGATGAAATTTACAAAAAGTATTTCAAACTAGTTCCTTAATTAATTCTTTTTTACCATATACCCATTTCTAGTTTCTTAGGCAGATGGTCGCGATTTCGTTGAAAACTAAACAATTAATTTTACTTTGTGAGACAAAACACCCTTACAGTTATATTTGAGGATAATTGCTTCAATAAACAATGGGTAATATTGAATTGTAAACGTGCCAACAACTCTAATAATAGAGTCTCTTTTCCACTTTCGAAAATAGTTTTGATGATAATAATATGTTGGAACTAATTAATTTCCGTTTATAATTAGGTAGAACATGTTTTCATTATTCTATCAATTTTAATTAAAATTTTATAATTTTAGCAATAAAAACTTTCAAAATTACGTGATATCGGTTTTTAACGTAATTTGAATATTAATCTGTATTATGAGGATAGACCCGGGGCAGTACACGCTATGAACAATGGTACCAATGCATGTATACACACTGAAGAAAAAAATAGCAATATTATATAGGGATGAAGAATTATTTTCACATAATTATTATTATTACTTTTTTGGACGAGCGATAGCGAAGATCTCCATTCCACTCTTATGGAGCATTGTCTGTGTAGTTGTTTTGTGTTTGTGAACACTGCACAGGTCGCACGGTTTTACTGATCGACATGAAACTTTTTCTGCATGTTCGAACTTTATAGTTTTGGCGTGAAATCGGTTCGACCATTTTCAAGAAACACCATCTCAAAATTTCTAAAATGAATTCCTTCAAGACTATATAGGCTGGGCAATAAAATGTAAAGAATAAAATCTCTCCAAAAATAATCAATTTTTTTCCTGAATGTGAATACAAAAATGCTACACAACATCACAAATTCGGAACAGCCGTTTTGAAGGAAATAATTAACAACGGTTTTTCATCCATCAATAGATAGAAATGTGAGCAGAAATATATTAGGAAGATTCACGGATTTCTAGATTCACCGAATGAACTATATATTTCATATTTGTCGAGGTGTTTAGTTTTCGATTATACTCTGCGATGTAGATATCTCGCTCATTTCATAACGCATATTCTGCGTTTGCATAATTCAAGACAATGTTAATCATTTGATCTTTACGCTTGTTCATTGTTTTAGGTTTTCAACTCATATTCAACGCTTAAGAGTTTATCCTGCCACAGCCAATCTGTTTCTCTATAACAGGTGTCAATCGAGATTCGCATGTAGTTAAGTATCTTAGCGGCGGGCGCGAGCGAATAGCCAGACTTTAGTGAGTAGATTGATGTAAATTGTTACTTCGTGCTCTAACAAGGATAACGAATCGGTTTTGAACAAAGTAGAACATTGATCTGTCTTGTAGACGGTTTTTTCTCACAGAATACAGTCTATGCGTGTGAACTTATATACTCCGACATGATAGGGTTCAGTTTTATTGACTTGACTGGCTTGATCATACTATTGCCAATGAAAAATAAATTGATGAACTAAAATAAATTTTCTCTCCTATGTTATTTTAATAGTTGAAATTTGTTGTTCTACTGAAAAATACATCCAGCATTGCTTGGTTACCAAGGCCCGGTATTACCAAGTCCAGTTAGCCATAACTGAGAGTTGGAGAAAACCATCTGGTGATAATAACTTCAAACTGCCATTCAGAGGAAACGTTGGTAATTCAGGCACTAACTGCTAGGTAGTAGATTGAGCAATAGTAAGGCACTGTTACCAACGTGGGAGTAGCTCTAACTGGCAGTTTAAAGTTGTTATCACCATGGTTACCCAGGCTATTTGTTTCCAACAACTGTCAGATAAAGACTAACTGGACTTTGTAATATCGGGCCTAAGTGGATTAACTTGGTTTACATATTTATTTTGTACATTCAACTAATAGTTGGTGGATTAACTAAGATTCGTAAAACCGGGCCTAAGCATATTGATGAGTTTTACAAAAATCTGCTGTTCTATTTTTTCCAAATTGAACGGTGATGTTTATTGACAAAACAAATAATTTTTCTCCGTCATGCTAATATTGTTCTAGAAAATTGATATAATGGCTATGAATAATATAAATACTAATGAGAGCTACGAAATTTTAATGTACTCCAAAGAGAATAAACTTCAAAAATAATACTGAGTGAATATATTTATTTTATTGTCTCGTAAATACTGACAAACAGACCTTCTTTTCATAATCATTAGAACATAAACAGAGGTATGCTTTCTCTAATGAGATTCGCACACATTTCATCAAGTACATTAGTTTAGTTTGTTGCCTTTTGTGGGCGGGATACTGCAGTATTTTACGAGGTAAAAGAACATACTTAACTTCGGTTCAGGAATAAAAATGGTATTAAATGTATCGTTAATGTTATATGGTCATCCTAAAGTTCATATTTGTTATCTGTAGGTTTGTATTTCCATCTTTAACCTGGCACCTCCACCAATATTTGTGTCGACTCAATTTTTGAATTGTACACATCTTTTGTAAATATGGGGGTGGACTTGGTATAAGGCGAACAATAAATATATATATATATATATATATATATACATATATATATATATATATATATATACAACAACGGATCTTTTCAGATCCAGCAATTGTATTCTAAAGAGCGAACGTGGTTGTCCCGAGAAAAGAGTTTAACATATATATATATATATATATATATATATATATATATATATATATATATATATATATATATATATATATATATATATTTCTTTCTTTCTGAATCCTAATATTTCTTTCATAATAATAATAAATTCATCGTGTTAGCTTCTATAACCATTTTACTACTCATGAATGAAAATATGAGTGTGTGCGTATAGGCCTATACCAAGTTATTGCTAGCATATTTATATACATATTCATAAGGTACACGAATGAAATATTGAACATACCAGCTTATACTCTCTCACATACTCACTCCAACTCTCTCTCTCTCACTCTCTCTCTTTCTCTCTCTCGATCTCAATATGACTAAAATATGACAAACCAAAATATAAATATATAAGTATCTCACCCTCTCTCTACTCTCTCACTCTCTCTCTCTCTCTCTCTCTCTCTCTCTCTCTCTCTCTCTCTCTCTCTCTCTCTCTCTCTCTCTTTCGCACACACACTCCTATCACCCTATCGAACATCATAACGCATGGTCGGCACGTACGCATGGGAACGTCGGTATGATATCGACTCGATGTATCGATCAAACTAGATTCCTGTAAACGTTCTCCCTTGACTTTCTACCACATGGGATCATAAACCTCGATATTCGACTTGAAAGGCAACAATGGTTTTTGCACACGGTTAACTCTAATGAGTTATTACGCCGAGTTTGTTGACAATAAGTGACAGGTGGACGTCAACTGTAAGTACGAACCATGTACGGAGTTTGAAGTACACATACGCAGACTTTAATAATCTCTGTACCTAGTTAGGGCTGAGCGTATATATACGTACTTGTAATGAATTACCAGTTTTCTAGGGAGAAAAAAGATACATGTTTGCTCAATGTCAGTTACGAGTCAAGTCAAGTATGATGAGAATAAAATATGTTATTTACTTTATTAATATTATTATGAAATGTGATTATAATCATTGTGTGTAGTTATTTCTAGGTGAAGTTCAAGATAAATAACGAGGAGAATATTGACTGAGGTCATTGGAAAGATATCAGGAATTGAAAATGTATTCACATAAATTCTTATTAAATTGATTCTTATTAATCCTCATTGATAGGCCTTTGTATTCTGAATTCTCTACAAGCACAATGTTAATTTAACATTGCGTTCATGGAAAACTCAGAATTTCAGGTACAAATGGTTGGTTTACGAATACTACGTGGTTTACAAACACTAAAATTGCCAGAAAAATGGCTTGTCATGTGTTGACGAACTGCACAAGCGTTATTCAAATAATTATATGACGATCATGAAATATGAGCGCTATCGTTTTGCCCTGATGCAACGATGATGCGACGATTCATGAAAAAAATAACAATTAATACATTATTTAACTTTTCCAATGAAATACTTCCAGTATGGAATGTTTGGTAGAAATTCTGACCACTCACGTCCTTCCTGACGATTTACGGGATGTACCGGAAATAATCAGAATTCGAAACCTGAAACAAGAAATATGTCCCGGGATATTTTTCGGAAATGTTTTTCTAGAAAATATTTACTTTGAATAATGGCTTCTGTCATTATTGTCACACTGAAAAATACTTTTTCCATTTTGTGAACGCATGAAGAAGAAATATGAAGAAATTCAAAGAAAATATTTTGAGAACTCATATTTCCGCGTAAAGAGCCGGTTTAGGCCTACCGACTGATGATTCAATATTCACTAGTTAATTATTACTCAAAGTATGAACATAGCAAGGGTGATATCAAGATGATTCGCTAATTTTTGCTCAATTCTCTAATCATCACTTGATACAGCCGGCTCTGAGTGAACTAAATAGATGTGTAACTCCAATTAATTCGATGAGCGTTAGCGAAGAGTTTCCATTTTTTTTTTATATTGGGTTTTTCAACGACGCACTGTTATGATAGCGATGTTCTATTGGCGTCGGATGGATGATTAATGGGATGATGAGATGAAGGTTTCCTGGTTAATGGGAAGGATAGTGGGAAGGAAGCGGTCGTGGCCGACTTATTGTGGGAGCCATCCCGGCATTAGCCTAGGCTACAGAGGGAAACCACGAAAAACCCCTGTAAAGATGGTCGGCGGCGGGGATCGAACTGGGTCCGAAGTTCCCGTCGCCTACCAGATCACAAGAAGCGAGCGTGCTAACCACTGCGCTAAAATGTGCTGGTAAGAAGAAGAGTTTCCATCCCACTCTTACGGAGCTTTGTCTGTTTTTTTTTTTTTTTTTTTTCTGTTTGTCTGTGCGCAATGCACAGGTCGCAGGGTTTGACCGATTGACATGAAACTTTTTTTTTACGGAAACTCATCCAACTTAGAACTGTATAGTTTTGGGATCAAATCGGTCGGACCATTTTTGAGAAATATCATTTCAAAGTTTCTAAAAACCCCATAAGATTAGGCTGGGCGGAAAAAATTGAAAAATCAAATCTCACCAATTTAATTCAAATTTTCCTCAAATGTGAACACAGAAATAATATACATTAATAAAAAATTGACGTGTAATTCGGACCAGCCGTTTCGGAAAAAATAATTTAATACATGTTTTTTATTTATAGAAAAGATAGAAATATTAGTGGAAAAATATGTCATTGTTAAATTCACGGCTTCATAGATCCATTGGCATCGGATAAAGTTCATTTTATATGATCAAGGTGTGTAGAGTTTCGCTCATCTTACAACGCACATTCCGCGTTTGCCTAGTTCTAAACATATATTCCAAGACGACGACTAAATGTGTCACTTATTTCTAAATCTAATTTTGAATCTAAATACATGTGAACTCACTCACAAATACTACTTGCATTTCCATGCTCTAATTAATATATCAATCATAAACAACGATTATGTCGATTATGATAACGATTGTGTTGTCCAATATAACTTTTTGTTCTTCAACCTCTTCCCTGAAATACCTCATATGAACCAATATATATATTTAGAATTAGTTCATCCGAAAGAAAGTATGATAGATAAATACACAAAATATCAAAGAATTAAAACTCAATGAATATATTACAGATTTGAAAGTGAAACTATGTTCGCTAAAGAAAGTTATAGAAGTGATAAAATGTCTCTCATAATAGTAACGCAATTGCGGTCAATTATTATCAGATACTCACAAATATACAATCAATTTGATTGATAACTGATCATATTTGAAAGAATCATAAACCTCTCACTATACGATTTGGTATAACGATTAAATATTTTCATAATTCACCTTTTGTGGCATGACTATAGTCTAGGCTGATGCCGGGATGGTTCCTATAATATTGGCCACGACTACTTCCTTCCCACTGTCCTTCCCATAACCTACAAAACCATTAGCTCATAAATTATCCATCCAACGCCAATATATCTTGGACCAATAGATCCTGGTCATCATTACATGCTTCGTTGAACTCAACATAAATAAAAAAATAAACTCCGAGCTACTATTAAATGAGGGATTTCATATCTTGTATCGTTCAAAAGTGATCAGCAATAAACAGATTTATCTCAGAATCTACTTCCATGCACTCTTAAGATCTGATCTCTGGTGTATGTGATGCTTCTTCTTCGATAAAGAACAACACACATATTGTAGAGTATGAATATATAGTTTTTATTGGACATAACAGCAATTATTGAATAAAAGGGAGTTGCATTATATATATATATATATATATATATATATATATATATATATATATATATATATATATATATATATATATATATATATATATATATATATATATATATATATATATATATATATATATATATATATATATATATATATATATATATATATATATATATGTCCATAAGACAGCAGTTTAATATTACAAAGCACACCTTACAGCTTGTGTATTGCACGTATTGCTAAGTACTTGCGATACGCCAACATGAACTAGCAATAAGTAACTGCAGCATCTTGTCATCGTACATAATATTGTAAAAGAAATCGTAATAGTGTGTGTACACACATAGTGCTAGGTGTATTTCTTGTAGCATATTAAATATGGAAAAGGATGAAAATTGAATTCTGTATAAAATTTAATTTAATTGCATGAACAAATTTTCATTTTTTCTAATCTGGCATATTTACTATCGTAATAATCAGGATCTATAGAATATGTAATGAAATTATTGAATTAAACGATCCGTGTAATATCAGAAAATAATTGTGATAGAAATTTCATAGAAAATTGAGAAAATAAACGTTCAAGAAAGTTTGTAATTTGTGAATTCATATGCATATACTATATATAACATAATTATCATACAAAAATTATATATATCCGATGAAGAAATAAGAGACAATGAAGAATATTTTTTATGAGTCTTGTTGCGTAAAGTTTTCGAGTACACGTCAATTATATATCTCGCTCATCTTGCAACGCATATGCTGCGTTTGTCTAGTCTTATAAATATATAGATTCATCGTAATGATAAATAGCTATACAACACTATTTATTACATGATTCATATCATTACTACTTTGAACAGATTATCCTTATCTGAAAATAATCCATCATTTCTATAAACACTTTTTCTGTTGCGCCTGAATATTATGCGCACGACGTATCGTAGTTAACACCCTGCAAGTTCAACTTGATAAATATTCATTTATTTTAGAATATAGTATGCACGGTTATTTAAATGCATTTCAGAACTAATTTGCATGTAGATTATTTGTGCAACGTACTTGAATATAAATCGACTCAATACCTTGTATACCAACGTGTGAGCACTAACTGACAGTTAAAGTTGTTATCAACTAAGTTACCCATACCGTTTTGTTTACACCAAACTTAAAGTGAAGGCTAACTGGGCTTGGTAAAAATGGGCCTTATAGAACAATATAATATTAACTGCAATGTTACATGTAATTGGAAATAAATTCATGCTGAACCATTAAAAGTGTGTGCGAGTCAATGCTGTAAAAAACGTAATTTTTCATTAAAAAAAAATTATATTGGCAAAACAAGTGTATTTTATATAACACACATTTTTTGACTCATTTCACACCTATTTATTGATCCTGTTTATTATTGTTCGTATTTTATTGGCGCATACAATATTGTTATTGTAGCCATGCTTCACTGAATTCGTTAATATATTTATAGTTTTAACTCAATTTAATGCACTATAAAATGGTTCACTTCTATGATGCTATAACAATACACTCATCTGATGCTTCGAATCGAATCATCTCAGCTATTTAATTTATATTACCCATCATCTGATAATATACTGTGATATTTGTTCAATAAAACATAATTTTTATGATAGAAAAACTGTTTAATGTGCAAAAACAATTCTACATTTTTAAAAATTAGAAAATTCTGAATTCTATCAAAGAAAAATGTGCTGTTATCGGGGTGCAAATCACTCTATGCTTTATTCCATGTCCACATCAAGTTCAGTGTTCAGTTACAAGTATATACTTCATAACCTTATCAAGCTCAAAAATACGTGTTCACTTCGTTGTTCACGTAAATTTTTCGGGATTTTTTTTTGCTATGCACATTGAAAAATATACTCAGTGGCACATATCTCGAACAAATAGGGAGAAAATAGTTCACTAGGCAGCCAAGTAAACGTCGAGGACCACTGTAATCTGTTCCACAATAATCGACAGAAAAAGTTGCAGATCCGCTGTTAGTGTTGAAAAGTAGAACTAGTGAAAAGTCACGAAATAAAGCGCGCGCATATTTTCAACAATGACGTTTATTAAAATAATATATTGTTGACTTGGTTTTGTGTAACTTTTCGTCGGCTATATTGGCATTTAGAAGTGCATTTAGGCCTACTTACTTTCAATTACTTTCAGTGTCGAATCATTTGTACTTCAATCACCATGCAGAAATGAACGGTCTAACCATTCACTCGCGTTTTCCTTAGTTCTAGACTGTATCAGAATCTGCATGCGTTGCGTGTATCTATCGCTACGATAGTTATAATTCAAGGTACTACAAAAGTCCTTAATTATCCACACAAACGAATTCGTGAACAGAAAATACTTGACCTTTAAATTTATACTCAAGATCAATGTCGTTATGTCTCACATACCAAATGTGTAATTGTATCATTGTATATAAACAGACTCGTGTATGAACAATAACAATGAAACTTTCATTCATTCTCACAATGAATTATAAAGAGTATCGTGTGAACATGATTGCGTAAATCAACTAATTAGATGACTTTGACTTTCTAATAATTCTATTACTTTAAAAGATTACTACATTTCGAATCAATTCAATCTTTTTATGTTTTAATTCAATAATTATTACGCCTTTCCCTTCGTTTGTTCGATGATCACGTGATGTCGTGAGAAGCAACTGAAGAAATGAAGCTTGAAGTTCATGGTTCATATCCTACGAAGTGGTGATCGATGACCCCATTATGACGTATTATCATGGTATATGGAACGAATCTCAATCGAATTAAGATGGGCTGACGTCATATAATATCAATGGTAATGTCTGTGACGGTGGACAACTGTGTAATTGATCTTTTTTTTCAGTAAATATGCGAATACTCTGTATTTGTAGTGTTGAAGGATGGCATGCATTCATTATATATATATATATATATATATATATATATATATATATATATATATATATATATATATATATATATATATATATATATATATATTTTTTTATTCTAAAATTGTGCATAACGGCCCCATCAATACTCAGGGCTGTGGCGAGATATTTTGCACCCTTAGACTCGAAAATTATTGTCCAAATTGTTTCTATTGGCCTGAACCAGGTTTCTGAACAAATGTGTTCCCGACTCTGAATCCTTATCTCGCCGCTGGTACTCTAAGATACGAAGGTCAAAAGTATTTATTTACATATTTACATATTTATTTATTCATTACAGATTGCTCATAAAACAGGTGGTAATGGTTACTATACCTAATGAAATTACAGTCAAACATACTTGATATAATTATACTTCATTTTTTTCTTAGCTCTCTTCTTAAATCACCAATCTTCGTTATGTTCTTGATATCTTCTTCCAATTCATTCCATTCCCGCGTCGTTCTTTGTATAAATCCATATTTACCTACTTCTCTATCCACTTTTTCCACTTCCATTCTTACCCCTCCCCTTGTACTTCTTTGTAATCCCTTTCCAATTCTATTGCTTAATTCATCCCATCGTGTATATTCATTCTTGACTCTAACAAAATTGCACATTCTTTCTATTTGTCTTCGTTTCGCCAAATTTTCCCATCCCATTTCCTCAATCATTTTATTGAGAATCATATCATATTTATTCATTTTATTGATTTATAATTATTTGGAAGTCGTTCCAGGCAATTATATAAATACTTGACATGTTAATAATACGATTCAATAACAATCAATGGATGAAGAAATAATTTCTAATATCAGTTCAGAAATGACTAGATTGGTTTCTAGGTCTGCAATTCTACTATTTACAGACTATCCTACTATAAGCTATCAGTCCAGTCAGCTGCTCAACCACAATTTTATCTGTGATAATTCTTTATTCGTCTCTATTCATTCTCTATTAGTTTTTTCTCTATTCGTCTTTATTCTCTATTCGTCTCATGTCTCTACTTTCCTACCAGAAATCTGTTACAATAGAAATAAATATCAATAAAGATTAAATAATTATATATACATAATGAAACTGTCCCACTAATGACCTATATACTAGGAAAACGCCATATGCGTTGTTAGACGAGCGGATCTTAATAGTATGGGTATATGGTTAAGAACTGCTTCGAGTGGTACCAATTCAGCACATTTTATGTTTTTTCTTCAAAATAGCTGACCCGATCAAGCTGAAAATTTTTAGAAATGTGTATCGAAATGTAATTCAACTTCAAGCAAAATTTCATTTTTTTGGGAAAATAAAAATATTTTCTTTTTTTTCCGCCATGTTATTCTAATGGGTATTTTTGAAATTTCTAAAATTCATAAAAAAAAAGTTATCACCCGATAATGCCACAAAACTATACAGATCTAAGTTGGATGAGGAACCATATTTAAAAAAAGTTTGAAGTTGATAGGTGTAGCCGTTTGACCTGTGGAGAACCGACAAAAAAACATAGTAAAAAAAAAAAAAACATAAAAACGAACACCAATTTTTTCAGTATGTCAAATTGACTCCTCGCTTAAGCTCGTCTAATGACATACTATGACCCACCAGTCAACTCACCTGCTCATGAGGAAATATTTAGATTTGACAATAATGTGCTGTAAGTGGATTTTCCGGTGGTAGAAATACAGGCGCCTCATTAATTTTTGAATACATTTCATAATAATATATAATACATAATTGAATGCATTTTTGTTACGTATTTTTGAAGTGTATTTTTGTAAAGATCTTTTCGAAGCGTTGACATAAATTAGGCCCGTAAAAATAACAATTATCACCCTATTGTGTGAACCATGGTTTTTGTTTATATTTATTCCAGTGGTATTAAATTTTATAAGTATGATATTAACTTTATTGTGTAATTTATACACATGTTATTGTAAAATACTTCCACAGTTGAGTAGTACTGCTAATTATAATAACATTCACTTTTTTGCTTATAGCTCGAATGTAATTAGTTTAATTTTTTCATACTCATCTCGGCAGTACACCGATATAGTAAAAACATGCAGTGGTAAGTGCAGGCCATGCGCTCTCTCTCTCTCTCTCTCTCTCTCTCTGAATATATATATATATATATATATATATATATATATATATATATATATATATATATATATATATATATATATATATATATATATATATATATATATATATATATATGTGTGTGTTTTCACTTAGGTTTTGGCGGATATATTTGATGTTGAATATGTCTTCAGGGTTGTTAGTCCTCATATTGTCACTTGTAATAATAATAATGAGATAAGTCTACTCACTATAACAAACTCGCCGTTTCGGTGGAATCGCATCTACCTTCATCAGGATGACACGTCTGGTTGCTTCAAAGAGATAGCAGCGAGTAACAACCCTAAAGACTTATTCAACATATATATATATATATATATATATATATATATATATATATATATATATATATATATATATATATATATATATATATATATATGTGTGTGTGTGTATGTGTGTATTCTCTCTCTCTCTCTCTCTCTCTCTCTCTCTCTCTCACACACGCAGCTTATCTGGCGTGATACCGCATCAACCGCGTGACTGTTACACACAGCGTACTTCCTCCCAGCTACTAACACGGAGATGGAAGAAGCGAGGGTGACAGGATGTGATGATTTCACGACTGCATGGGTACGTCAATAATGCATCGTTATCGCATTTCGCAATATTCTTCAATCGCATCTGAAATTGAAACCAAATGTGGTTAATTATATATTATAATAACACTAGAGTTAACTAAGAGTTAATTACATATTGAGTGAGTGTGCGGTATAGATTTCTGGGGTGGATAATGTAAATATATATTATTGAGTACAGAGGAGTCCTTTCGTTGAGGAAATGCAATCCAATGATACTTCTTAGAAAATAGTTTTCGGTTTAGGTGGAGGTGCCAGGTTTCACATTCACTTTCAATTCTTCAATCGGTTCAACAAATATTCATATTTAGGAAATAAATTGATTTTTTTCACTGCATTTATATGGTTTCTGGAATGGTGTTATCACTCAGCCATTCAAATGATATTCTATACAATATAGGCCTATATTATTTATATATTTATTCATATATTCATTCTCTTCGGTAAATATAGGTATATTATAAATGCTGAGCTGGTTTAATGTTTGAATATCGACATGCCTTCAACTGAACGGTAATTCCGTTCCCGTTCATAAATCGAAATAGTAAATTTCAATCCAGACCTAAAAGAAAAAATATTGTAAATAAGTTAAACCTCAACTCTCCACGAGATACAAATACCATCTTTCATCTCTTTCTTACGATATTACTCAAAATGTTCTTGTTCGTATCTTTATTAGGCCAATAAATCATTATAACCAGCCGAGAGAAGTACATGTGAGTTTTCCAAACAACTGTTTCTCTACCACACCTCACTGTATCCACTGACTCGTTAGCCTTGCGAACCATTGTGCTCACGTAACCATGGCAACGCTATGAACAGAGCTCCAGTGAATGATCATATAATTGCTGTATCACAGATCAGTTCATCAACAGAACTGATAACTATGGTTACTTTATATTGGTTCAACGATGCACTGTAATGATGACTACGATCTATTGGCGTCGGTGAATGATATATGGTACTGATGGTTACGATATATTGGCGTCAGTGAATGATATATGGTACTAAATACTGCTATCTATTGGCGTCGGTGAATGATATACGAGATGATGGGATGATGAGATGAAAGGTTATTTTATTATGTGTATTTGGTTAGTGGGAATGAGTCGGTCGTGGCCTGTTGTTGAGGAGCCATCCCAGTATTGACCTGAACGACAGAGGGAAACCACGAGGGTTAGTGTTTTGGGCTTGAAACTTGTAACAATTGCTTTCTGATTCAGAGAGATACATTATAGTTTGTCATAACGAAACGTCTTCGATAACTTTGATCTATTCTATACTTTCAAAATCATCTTTCAAATAATGTACAACTTGAATGTGATGTAGACCGTTTTCCTCACTTTGATGACTAAATAATGATTCCAAACTTGCTTTTGTCTAGATTTCATTACCTATTTACAAAAGAAAAACTTTATTCAATATACGTATCAACAAATTACTAAATTTGTCACTATTCGATCGTTATTAATATTCATTATACAGTCATTATCACACTATATAACAATATATACACACTGGCGTCAGAACCAGGAGGGAGGGGGGGCCGGGGGGGCATAGCCCCCTCCCGCAACTTTTGGCCAAGGGGTAACAAGAAGAAGGTCTTGCAAAGCTCAACTTGTCTCGTTGTTTTCTGTTGAAACCCACTTTGTTAAAATTAAATGTCATTTTTCAAAACTTATATTTGTTCATTAACTTCATCACCTTTTTTTCCCCCGCAGGTCTCAATTGTTGAAGTCACCCCCCCCCCCCCCCCCCATACTTTCAAAGTGTTCCGACGCCCATGTATATATATATATATATATATATATATATAAATATATATATATATATATATAAATGTAATATATGACTTATATATTCCATATATAACAATCAAATTGTGATTGTTTACTTCCCTTCAGTGTGAAAAACTTTCATTTTCAGTGTTTGCATACGGTAGCCAGGCGCTGTATGCGCATGCAGTGTAGTGGTAGTAGCTGGGGGCAGATCGAGAACGTTGCGCTAGCGATCAGTCGACTGGTTCTCATTCAGCGGTTCAGAAGGCGGTAGTACAGCCAAGTAGCAAGACGTGTTACCGAACTGCGGAGCTATCCTCGTGTGCGTGTGTGTGAGTGTGCTGTGTATGTGTGCGTGGTGTTGTGGATAGTAGATGTTAGTGTTTTGTTTTGCGTGAGGTTTGAAGTTGTTATTATATGCACGCGGTTTTTGTCGATGCATGATTCGGCGTGAAGTTGACTGAGGTTTATATTATTTATTTGGAAAAAAAAAGTGTTTTAACGTAAGAAAATATTGGAAATATTTTATGAGGTAAGTGGAAGTTATTTTTCATCTTTTTAATATGACGTTTATCGAAAAGTGGTGAAAAAAATCCTACGTAGAAATGATGAGACTTTAAAATTTATGAAAAAATCATTTTTCAGTCTTGAATTCAATATATATATATCATCAATCGAGTTGGAATCAAAATCGAATATATTTTAATACAGTATGTTCTTAGTTCGGCCAGTCTTCTAGCTCATTCAGTTTGCGCACTGCGTTAGAAACAAAAGTAAAGTCGAGCGTGGGTTCGAGCCCTGCTCAAGGCATGGAATTTGGAACATCATTCACTTATTCCTACGCTCAAATAAACCTATCTGTTGGTGGGATCGATGAAACACAACATTATTTATTAATATTTTCATTTTGTAATCTTATTCATATAGCATTTCAGTCCTGAGACTGATATTGGAGCATTCATGAAAGAATAAAATCAAAAATAATCGTACCTGATTTTTGATCTGGATTCATAAGTCTGGGTTGTTATACAGTGATTTTTTTTTTTCGAAAAACCTATAAACATATTATAAAACAATAAAATAATATTGACGACTGGTTTAGGATCCTAGCTAACTGATAGTTAACAGACACGGAACGAATGAAAAATAAGAAAATTGTTATCTCATGATCATTTCACGAAACGACTAGTTTTCAAGTAATAGTAGCAGACTACTAGTTTATAGCTTATAATCTTGAATGCTTATCCATCATAATAAATTGCTTTCGTTTTAATGGCTCGTGCTTTAAACGGATAATTCGAAATATATATATATATATATATATATATATATATATATATATATATATATATATATATATATATATATATATATATATATCAAGGTTATAACAGGTGTAAATGAGGTGTAGGTAGGAACTAGAAACGATTGAAATATGCATCACAGAAGCTGGTTAGAATTTTCACTTGGCAGTTGACACCAATCCTGACTCAAGGTCAAAGGCCAAAGAAAAAGTGAAATAAGAAGTGCATGCTTTAAAAGACCGCATTGAAGTATGATCGTGGGCCGATGAGAGAATGCCATAAATGTAAAAAGTAAGAAATTGTTGTTAGTATGAGATAAATGAGTATGAGGTAAATCATAGACGAAGTCGTGATATTGAGGTAAACGGAGTTAAATTACTGAGATGAATTGAGTCGAAATATGGGAATAAATAGAATCTCACAACTAGAAGAGTTCAGATTGGATAATTTCATTGAAAAAAAAACAGATATAGAAGAAAATAATAGATATAATTATCATATTTACAATCTACAATCTAGGCTAGATGTTGGTGTAGGTAGGGTCGTATAGGCAAGCAATAATCACCAAAAATAATACCCACTAAAATTAATATTTTCGCGTAAATTGTTCATTTTGGTAACTTATGTGTCAATTCTGAAATCTTTACTTTCATTTCCTTCTTAAAATATAAACTGTCAAATAAGATAATTGAAGGTTTTATCGTTACTGGTGAGTTTACATTACGTGCAGAGAGTATGTTCGTTAATAAAAAATAATTGTATAAATTGCATGTAGTGATGAGATAATTAATTCAAGATTATTCGTGAGCGTTTTTGTGTAGAAAACGTGTGAAATGGTTAGTATTTTAACTGTGAAATGAAGCAAAAATGTCAAGTTTCGATCACAAGATCGTTCATATGAAATTATCCCAAGTTCATATACGTAGTACTTCTTAGCAGAACAATCAGGCTTATTTTTTGCTGGAATGTTGAATATACACATCTCACTCTCAAGAGTAATAATACTCCTCGCTCTCTAAGAGTCCATGGGAGTCGATTTAGCGGAATATCATATTATTTTGTGTTTTTCTTAGCGGAATAAGACATCAAAAATGTTATACGAAGGAAATGCAGCTATTTTTAATTCCTTCAAGATGGTGTAACTAATAACTAATCGTATCATATCGAATAATTGTCAGGCGTATACTGTTAAATATGTGTAGGCCTATACCATTTTGCTTGACAATTAGTCGATATGAAATGAATAGTAATTACTCACCGTCTTGAAGGTATTGAGGATATCTGTGTTTCCTATTTATTAGAATTTCTATATCTCATACCGTTCAAAAGTTACAATCAAAAATCTGATATTACGCTAAATCGACTCCCGTGGACTCTTAAAGGTATGCAAATTATTTCCAGAACATTAATTTTGTTCTCAACCGTATATGTATACATTTAACGAAACTTTTGAACCGATACAAATTACGTTCATTATAGTGTCTCTTTTTTGTAATTCCACGCAATTAAAGTCCGAGTTTTTAAGTGGCGCCAAATGAAATAAATATATCGATTACTTTGATAGAAGTTGAATATACCTGTTTTTATTATATTTAGATGTTGTGTAAATGATATTTATCTGAGGGGTTTAAATTAAAGATACAATGTGAAAGATTTAAAAGTGTCAACGAACGACTTAAAACGTGTTATGGAGGCTTCTGGATACACGAATTCACTTCGTTACACTTTAGTGAGCTTGTTATTCTGACAATCTGAGAGAGCTGTATATATATATATATATATATATATATATATATATATATATATATATATATATATATATATATATATATATATATATATATATATATATATGTATATATGAATGCCTCATAGAAACAGGCCAACTATTTGCTCATAAATTATTCCCGTTATAATTGATTAAAGTTTTGGATCTGCATTACATTACAGAAATGCCAACCCTTCGGGTGATATGTTATTGTACGCTAGAAGTGTGAGTGTAACAAAGTGATAGGCCTATGAAGTTTGATGAAGTTCAACAAAGACGAGAGAGATATATTAATAGATTATGTGCATAATTCTAGTCCGAATACAATTGTTTCTGTTGGTCATGGGATTATGAATAGCATTAATGTCATTATTATTTAACATCCATAATAGATATATGATCATGTGAAATAATTCACAAAATTATACACAAATTCAGTGGCAAGTACGGTAATAATTGTTCACAATGTAGCTGTAAATATAGTATGCAATGGAAGTACAATGATATTTTCAAAGTGATCATTTTATATTGAAGTAAGAGCCGATTGTACCAAATGAAGATTAAATATTGATTAGTTAATCATTAATTAAGGTACAAAAATAGCATGTTTCCAAGGGTATTAACAAGTTAATTTGCTGATGTTTGCTTAATTCACTGATCATCACTTGGTACAACCGGCTCTAATTTCACGGAATTACGAATTATTGGAAAAATATTCGTAATATTATAATATTCGTAATATTCGTAATATAAAATATTCGTTTTTTGTTTTGGTATTTGGAATATCTTCGAACACAAAGCAGTCAAATTGTAGAGACTTACCTCAGCTTCGACGGGCTGTTCGGCTGTTCTGATATGGGTGTCACTTGGTTCGAACACAAATAATAAAATGAACACATACTGAATAAAACACCGGATTTAACAACGAAAGAGCCACAGATTCTAGCTGTTCAAAAACCGTCAAACAAACACGCAAAACACTTGTGATAAACATCTCTCTCGACATGCGACCACGCTTACTACCTGACTGAACTGTTTGTCTCTGTACCACGTGTCATAACTACCCTTGCTGGGAATTACTCGTATCGAGGGGTTGAAGGGGTGGGGGGAAAGGTCAGATTTCCGTGACCTTGATTCCGGACGTGACAAAATAAAGTGACGTAACGTACAGTTTCATAAAACTTCTACCGAGTAATTTTATTCAATTGCTAATAATTTCAAAGCAATGATCTAATTAGATTGTTCTATAATTATATACATAATAAATATCATTCAATTTGAATCTTTTTGGGGTAAATTAGTTTCATTTCTAGTTCACACGAACAAAGCTTTCAAAATCACTCGTCGGTCGTCTCTCGACATTCATATGAAAATAAATAACGTCAAAATTCTATCGTTGTCGAGATCAAACTTGGTTATCGTATGTATCAGAACATCAGAATCAGAGCTAATTAACTATAATTAACATGAATATTCAATACAGTACCCAATTATATTATTTGTATTCAAGATATTGTATGCCTGAACCATTGGATGGAACAGAAAGATCTCCTTGTTGAATACTTTACGTTCTTAAAAAGTATTTTAGAACTCTATTTTTGAAAAAAAACTCTGGGAAACGATTTTCTTCTAAAGTTGTTTCACATTCGCCATGTCACATCATTATTTTTAATATATATCGAAGATAAATTTCTTTGCGGAACGAATATCAGAGTTCCGTATTGAGTTAGCAGTTCATTATAGTCAACTGTGAAAAAACTAATTGATTTCAATTAAGAGAATTAATTGAAGGGACATTTGTTTGTTACAGTTGAAGTTTATTAACGATTTAATTTGAAAATATCATCATAACAGTTATGTGGTCGTATAGTATATATATATATATATATATATATATATATATATATATATATATATATATATATATATATATAATATATATAATATATATAATATATATAATATAATTTGTATGTTCATGATATATTTGATCGTATACATGAATATATTCCTCGTGTTATATTTGTAAACCCTTGTCTATGACCTTTTTTATTTTCACTCTCGAAGACTCATAAGAGAAATACAGGTCTTATAAACTATGTGAGACGACTGCTGTAAAATACCACGTGCTATTACTTATTGATAGTCACACTTTACTAAAATCACAATAAGTTGACTCTGAAGTGTTTGTAAAAGTCTTTAAATCCACTCGTGACAAGCAAGTTTATAATAATTCTACCAGTATATACCACATTCTTATTCTAGGTATAATTAACTGTTAATGGTCGCCCTGGATTCAACCATTAAATTCAATCACATATTCACGAAGAATTTTAATTTAAATTACCTCTCTTATTTATTCAACCTCATAAGTATATATATATATATATATATATATATATATATATATATATATATATATATATATATATATATATATATATGATATATGGATATATATTTGTTCCTATATTGAAAACATTTTCTTACTGGTATGCGATGATGCAACTGCCGATGGGTTTTATTTAATGGTATTTTTATCAAAATAAAATTATTCACGTTTAGGATAGAACGTTAATAAAATGAAGTTTTTATGTTAGAAAAAATGTTACATTCTTATGTATATAAGCTCGTAAACAGAAGCATGTTGGCCAGACTGCCTATCACACGACTAGGTATAGAGATGAAAAAATCTCAGTGCAAATTCTGTCCTGGTCGAACATTATTCATCGAGAGTGCGAGGTCTGTTAGTAGACTTTATACTGACTGGTAAACCTTTCTGGTACAAGAGAATGATCTTTGTGTAATGCATTCCTGTCAGTGATTTGCATATTGACGATATAAGTCAAACAACTATATATTTGACAGACAGATTAAAATTCTGGTATTTGGATTATATATTTGTTGTGAGAAATATATTTTTTTTAATTGTATTTTATGTGAACTGGAATAATATGCATTTTTGTATTGAAGCATTATATTTGCATATTGACGACATATGTCAAACAATTATACATTTGACAGCCATATTACACAATTACAAAATACACAATTTAAAAAGTAACAAAATTGCCAACACTAGAGTGGCTTTAACTAGCAGTTATCACCAAGTAGTTATCACCACAGTTACCCTTACTATTTGCTTTCACCAACCTTCACATAAAGAAAGGCTAAGATTTGATAATGTCGGGCCACAATGAAATATTCGTAGGATCACTGGAACCGAATCACATGTTACTAATATTCAGAATGTAATTTTTTTCTGAATGTTTGGAATTTCGCACCAATCAATACGTAACTACTGACAATAATCACTACAATTAGATTATGATACAGATACGGACAAAAAAATATTAGCCTCTTATTGAAAAATTATCTCTGCTATTATTAGCATCTCGAATCGTTGTAAATAATTTCATTCCGATGAAAACCATTCACTTACACGAACCTGTAATTGAATGGTTTGATTATTTTAAATAAATATAAATCGTTAAAAAGAACAGGTAATGAAACATTGTTTGAATGAACGATCAGGTAGTCCCCTATAGATGATTTTCTGAGTTTACAATCATCAATTAATTTCTATCAGACAACACTTTGGCTATAAAATAAATAGAAGAGAGTTTCTGGTTATTGACGACAAACTGAACGAGTAGTGTTGTATGTTCATGTCTTATGGCTTTATGTTTTATTGTATCTAATCTCATATTCTATTAGAGTTTTGGAAGTTAAACAAAGCAAACTATAAATCCTGTTACATATTACAACACACATATCATAATAATCAAAACTTGTAAATTGCTGTACGAGTTTAACGATTATATTCGTGGTTTTTATGCAATATAAAGTTCTAAACCATCCTTATCAACACAACTCCCAACCAATATAAGATGCTGAGAGAGCAACAACAATGCAACAAAATTATATTTTATTACTTAAAATACGTTCGTTTATTAACCACTCCAAACAATTTGTGACAGAATAATTTATTAAAAGGGTAGCAATAAAAACTGAAAACCAATTAGCCAAAAGTGCTGGCCAAAGTTCTTGTGTAAAACAAGTACATAATAAAAATACAAATACATGATTTTATAAATAGTTGTTCTATAAAAATGCTGATGAATGATATTGAGACACTTAATTGTATGATGGCTTTGAATTAAAGTAAAGATTATGCCAGGCTTCAAAGTCAGTAATTTATAATAAATATAGCAATGTATTACTGTACTACTCCACGCAATGTCCCAGCTACCATTAAGAGTACATGGGAGTCGATTTGGCAGAATATCAGTTTTTTGATGATAACTTTTGAACGGTGTAAGATATCGAAATTCTGAAACGAACGAAACACAGATATTTCAAATATCTGAATAAATATATGTAGGTCTACATAATATAATATTAAATCAACAGTGTAGAGTATATAGGCCTACCATAAGTGACATTGGCATAATTAAATAGTCAGTTCAGTTTGGGTATTACCATATTCACAGGTTCGACAACGTCCTGCTAAAATGGAGCGTTACCAACAGTTGTCGTTTGTAGCACATTATATAAGATGGTGGGTGTAGTAATGACTGTTTATCTCAAATCGCCTGATTGTCAGGCGTATATGCTTGAAAATAATTTTTTTTTAACCGTATGCGCTTGACAATTATGCGATATGAGATGAATAGTTATTACTTACACCATCTGAAAGGTATTGAAAACATCTGTGTTTCCTTATTTACAGTATTACCATATCTTGATATCTTAAACCGTTCACACAAGTTATCACAAAAAACTAATATTCCGCTAAATCGCTCCCGTAGACTCTTAACATTGATTACTTGGGAGTAATGTATTTAATTACTTATATGAAATTACCCATACTGTGAATGTAATCGTTTTTTGATGCATAAAAATAAATTATACCGAGTATATTCTAACAAAGTGTAATACGGAATTGTTTATTTTGAAATTTCATTATAATTGTATATCATTAAAGATATCGAATACCAAAAACACCCATTCGATGCAGATTTATTTTATAGATACTAGGCAACAGGTAACAACATTGAATTGATACGTTCTTATATCATTATCATAAAATTGCGTTCAGTTCTTAATAAAAATAAGAACAACAGAGACTTTTTGCAATCTTATTGCAATGTTTCTCTCGGACGTTTTTAGTACGAACTTGTATAATGAATATATATAATTTGTTGATGATATAACATATATACATACACAAATATATATATATATATATATATATATATATATATATATATATATATATATATATATATATATATATATATATATATATATATATATACAGGTATAAAGGTATAGGTAGGTAGGCATATAGGTATATAGTTAATGATATTAAAAATATCAAAGGTAATGATTATATGGTCATAACCAATGAGTTTTATTGTTCAGTACAACATTCTATTATTTTTTTATTAATTTCTTGTTACGTTATTTTTGTTAATTTCGTTATAAGCATTGTTGATTAATTTACTCCTTAGTTGGAGAAGGTTTTTGAGATTCTATTAATATTCTCATAATTCAGACATTATTATATTATGCTGCTTCTTTGTTACATTAAGAATTTTTTTGTGTCATTTACTCAATTTCAACTTCATTTGTTCCAGTTATTCCGTAATAGTGATATAATGATTTAAAATATCTGATAATATTATTTGCTTCAAGCAATATTGAATGCAAGACATCCTAAATCAAATCCATTATAGTTGATCGTTCTGAATGATTTATTCCTTCACTTCTGAAATATTTACTAAAAGTCCATGATGTCCGATAACAAAGGCACCTAACAAACATTTTTTCAGTAATGAAATTTGAAGCCTGTTGAAACTGACAGGCTAGCACCTGGGTATTAGGCTTAGCATAGTCTTTTTACCTTGTTTATTGAACGCTATTAAACTGAAGTTGATATTAGATGTCATCTTAAATTGTCATGATGTGAAAAGGTTGGCCATGGGGGGCACAAAGATTGGTGTTTCTACCTTTTGTTGATACCAAACCTTAGGGTCAAGACACTATGCAGGAAGGTCAACAGTTGATAGGGTTCAATATATTATTATAAACTCGTATACGTTTGGCATGGTATATAACAGGACTGTCCTAATAGTTTTTAG
The DNA here is from genome assembly GCA_907164805.1 of Brachyptera putata. Taxonomy (NCBI): domain Eukaryota; kingdom Metazoa; phylum Arthropoda; class Insecta; order Plecoptera; family Taeniopterygidae; genus Brachyptera; species Brachyptera putata. The sequence continues at coordinate 56,884,436 of OU015462.1, forward strand.
CTCGACAATAGAAAACCTGGTCTGATCCTTATTTAAAGTACTACACATATAAAACATCTGGATTTGAGGTGTGCCACGTATGTTATTCTTTTTTATGTGTGTGCATATGGTCTGCGTGCTGTTATTTCGTCAAATGAATCGTATCAATTTCGTAAATTGAATCATCATTTAAAAACGAATTTTTAATTAGCGATATTCTATTTTGGCAGTTATTTTGTGGTTTTACCGTTTTGAGGTCGGATGTTACAAAATTTGAATATAATTTCTATATTTAAAGCAGAAGTAGATTTGTACATCATTACTTAACATACTAATTTATTGGGTGAAATTTGTAGCGATAAACTAAAACGTGGATAATTACATATTTCCTAGTTTAGTCCAAACGTTGTGCATGCTATTTCAATTATTAATTACTGGTGGAGATAATTGATGATATGTTTTACTTATGTTAATCTTATTGCAATTCCTCCGACAAAGAAATTCAATAACGATTTTTGGATATTACTTTTGGGTGATTAATCCTGTCAAAAAGCAAAACAAATTGATTTTAGCATTCTATGAAAAGAGATAATTTATTATTCCGTCATAAATATTATTTGGCCGAACGTGAAAGCAAACAAAAATAGGATGGTTTTGATTTGACAAATTACAAGGTGCCAGCAAAAAACATCGAAACCAGTATGTATAAATATCTAAAAATAACTTATGCATAAGTTAAATATGTTTTCAGATCATTGGATCGTTATATCAAGTGACAAATCATATTATTAATGGGCCTTATTTATGCTCATCAATTTTTGTTTACTTTGGTATCAACAATCCACTCTTGGGTCGAACTCCTATTCGACAGTAAAAGTAGCAGGTACGCTGGCAGTGGTAAACAATGGAACTTGTGAAAAGTAACGAAATAAAGCGCGCATATCTCAACAATGACACTAATTAAAAATGCTCCATTGTTGACTGTTTATTTGTTACTTCTCGTCGGCCATATTGACATTTAGAGCGCATTCTGTTGTTACTTTTAGTGTCGAATCCAGCAGACAGTGCTTTGTTCGTTGCAACAATGAGGTACCTTGTGGAAATAGTTGTCAACAATGAGTTTACCTTGTAAGTATTGTTGTCAACAATGAACTCCTCTCCACGGGCAAGGTCGATCTATGAGATGACTATAGATTCAAGCTCAAACAAATATGTGTTGGTTAATTTAATCACATGCCTCGATAACATGTTTCCCAAAGATAAATTAATTACTTCTCCACTTGTCGATAGTTTATCAAAGTGAGACTTCGTGTTTCACGTCTTCTCAGTTTTCCACATAAATTATTACCCATTCTTTTCACTAACCAAAACCTATATCTTCCATAATTACCATAATTTTGACCACTAACCAGTAGCACAATGTCCCTTGTTTATTACCTTTCCCCATTACAGAACTGTTAAGACATAGTTAGAGGAATCTTGGTATTTCTAATGGTAATTCTTGGGAGGTCTGAATAATATCCTACAGCATCCTAGGTCCTCATGAAGATTCATCTAAACATTCCACCGACCGTCGTCTCAGTGTTAGCCGACAAGGGCAAGGGCTAGCTGTGGGGGAAGTCGGGACGAAAGGAATGCAAAAGGAAGAATTTAAAGAATAGTTTAAGAATATGTAAATAATGCAAAGAAAACAATTGATAGTCGAAGCGAAGGTCGTTTGACTGGGTACTGTTATGATGGAGAGAAAAGAAGAGTGGAAATTAATGATCAAGAATGAGATGGAACATAACGGTTAATATGGTGTTGAATGCACTGGATAGAGAGTGATGTGTTCATTGGCCCCCACATCAAACTGAAACAAGAACAATTCTATTTTGATAATACTTAGTTGGTGTCTTGATATCGTTACAATCTGAGAACCAAATCCATCTTTATTGTGGATTGCACTTAGATGCAGCGATTGTTTCCATTCCTTCATTTTAAATGCATTCCTTGAAATAATGTAATAACATGGAATAGATTTTTCCTTTTAAATAGAGCTGGTGATTATTTTCATTTCGTTCTGATAATTAGATATACTCATTAAAAACATTTCCATGCATAATAATATATATATTGAATAGCAGAGACTTACAGATTGACTCAAAATCATTCAATGACGTATTTAATTATTATATTTCAGATATAACAGATGCATATTTGTATTATTTGCAGATATCTTGAACTAGACAGGTGGCTCTAATTATATATCTGATCCTACTAATAATATATAATATTATCCGGGATTGAATATATATTTTTTGTACAAATAGTAGAAAATATCGTTCTTATACTATTCGAATTATATATAAGTAGATGCAAAATGAACGTGTTTAATTTGTGTTTGCCATCTTTGCGTGACTTCTAGCTCGTGGTAAATAAAAATCCCGCTATGCAGCTTTGATTTTCGTGTTAATAATTGACTTTTTTCCTATTGGTTGGAAATGACGTGATCCCTGGGTCTTGTTGAACTCGTTGATATCGACTAGGCCCTACTATGTAGATGATTCGATTGGTGAAGTCAAGTGGAATCAAGTTTATAAAAACAAATATTCACCATCCCCATCAATTTCTGAGAGAAACTTTTCCGCATCGTACAAAGTATATGAATATAATTTACCAATATTGGTAAATATATTTGATGGTATAATATTGTATTAGGTGAAGAATTAATCCATGGTTCAATTGAGTATATAGCTGAAAACAGAATAGTTGTATCAGTAATATCTTGGATTAGTTATAATCCAAGGTATCTAGTTTTGTTTGGTGCCTACATATACAATAGATTAACTATAGAAATACCAATATATATATATATATATAACATTTTATAGGTGCTTAACGACCCCACCAACAGCGTTATTTTATTTTGTGAATATATACTGTGATAAAACAAAAGCTGACATTCAGATTGAATATTCTATCAAGATTATTGTCTTTTCACTATTATCGATACTCGATATATCAATATTATCGATAATTATCGATACTTTCGATATATTTTCGAATATATTTCGAACAAAAGGAGACATGGTGAAGTAAAATGGAAACGCGTGGTTAAATTTCATGTCTATCTCATTATTGTTTGTTTTTTCATCACATAAGGCTATGTTTGTTCAGAAAAAAAAACGGTATTCAAATCACGTTAGAGAGTATTAAGAAAATTAGCTAGTCACTCATTTATCGATTCGACAGAACATAATGTGTTGGAACCATTAGAGCTATACTCACGACAGATGGAGAGATAATCACTTTTATCATGCAGTTATATACATCTTTCTCGATCTGAAACAATAACCACGAAAATAAACATCACTAATTCGTTATCACAAAGGACCTCGTACATTTTTCTGAATCGAGTCGCAGACATTACTCGTTACTGTTTATCTTCCCACACACAATTGGTATTGCTTACATTATAATTCATGATCTCTGGAGGCCACTTTTCTTTCATGAATTGCGAAATTGAGATGATGATGATTTTTTTTCTGAAATTAGGGAAATGAATATCGTCATTTTTCTTATAAATCTATTTTCAGGGTCGTGATATGCTGTGATTGATGTATGAATTTTTGTCAGTCGTCACCTAGAAATCAACTGTGATTGGTTGGCATGTCAACCTTGTTTTGGCATTTGTATAACTTATACCAGGACGTCGACTTTCAATTTATGGTTCTGAGGTTCGAAAAACATTATATTAACAGTTTGCTTCGTGACTGATCACAATTTATTACTTATAATAAAGTTTTCATTAAAAAAAAAAGTATTTTTTCATAATCTCTTCTGAGTTTATTTTTGTGAAATAATTACGAATTTCCAAGTTATAAACAATTACTATTGGTAATCATAAACTCATTCGTGTTTGGAAGTCGATGGTCTTGATTGATTGTATACCATCATCCACCCTATGACCGGATGATAAAACCTGTAGTTCTTTTGATGAATAACAAAAAAAGATTTTGTGGAACAATTAGATGGAAAAATGGAATGGAGCAAGTTGTCATAAATATGAATAAAACATACTAACTTAAAATCACCAAGGTTTAAAAATCAATAATACTACAACGTTTTTTATTAGTTCAAAAAGTAAGCATCTATAGAAGTACGACACTGTCCCGTACATAGCATTTGGGGCAATTCTATTATGCTAAATTTGGAAAGAAAACGGTATAAATACGCACAGATGCGTTGTCATGTGCATATCATGTGTGGGAATGAAGTATGTCTTCGAATTAGTGGTTATAACCAATAACTACAAAATAATACACCTTTTTTCGTAACGTATTCCATTCAAATGAGTATAGTTAATTTGAAAACATGGAGACGAAAAGCATCTACACTTAAAACAGAGAAAAGCAGATCAAATAGAAAAGAGGAAGGAAGTCCAAAATATGTTGAAAAAATTTTGGTTTAGGCCCCAAGTAAAATAGAAATTACAATTTTACCAGTGAAAATGTAGCATGCATTTGAAAAAACTGAGCAGTTTGATCCAAATGTCTACCTTGGAAATATTTTCATCTCCTCCAAGTATTTTATAGTACTTATACATTTTTGAGTAGGAATATAAAATTGTTACGAGCCCAACTTGATCCACTCTTTCTCTTATAAATCATATCTGTGTTTGTTAACGACAGTTCATAAAATGGGAGTACCATTGTGATGTGACAGAAATATTTATTGAGAAAGGTAACCCCAACCAGACGTAGGTCATGTACCATATTTATTTTAATCTTGACTATAATCATGATCGTATTTTTGTATACTATTATTTTCATTGATCACATAGAGTTTGATGTTATTTTCATGTCATTTTGATGACAATTTTATGACTTCATTCATATAAATTATGTTAATTTCATACGTCTCTTGAAGACTAGTTAACCTCAAAATAATCCGGGCATTAAATATGATAAATCATATAAATCCTGCTGGTTTTATTTTGAAGAATCAAATCTCAATTTTTGATTGAGTAGGAATACGTTTGAACTTTCAACCTGTGTTAACTTATTCTGTGGATTACAAGGAACAAATGATCTTCATTTTCAGAATTAAAGAGAAAATATTAAAATGTGTGATGGTCAGTAAATTGCCAAGAAATTAGATTGTTTGACAACAATCCTGTATAGTGTATGACGATTTACATGCCTATGGTTAGTATTTTTCCATCTTTCAACTCTGTAAACTGAATTGAAGAAATTCGTCAATACATTTGATTCAAGTGATCTCATGTATGACCCTTATATGATCCATTTTACAGTGATTTTTTCATGCTCTGTCTTTTTTTTTAAACGTTAAAATACGTATGAGAGCCGATTTTTCAGTGTTAATTGTTGAGTATTAATCCTCTAACTATTAGTCGAGGTACGAAAATGGCATGCCTAACCAACGGTGCTAACAAGTTGATACGCCAACTGTCGCTTAATCCACTAACAATCAGGTGGTCAAACCGAGCCCAAGTATGATTCATATACATGTTTCAAAAATAGAGAAATTTTCAATTTCATAATATACATTTTGACTTTGCGTAGATCACGAACAAACAAAATAAATGCATATCATGTAATGAAAGAAATCTTCTCTGTACTCAACTAATTATATGCCCGTCTTATTCATTTAGAATGTAAATACAAATATTGCGTACACATTTGCTACACCTGATCTAGAAAAACGTTTTACTCCAAATTGCACACCATACCATTATTATTATATTATTGCTAATATCGGTGATAATTATTATCACAACAATTATATCATAATTATTATAATATATGTAAGTTATAACACGTACTTCACGAATATCCTTAACTTTTAGTGGGTCATCGTTTTGACTTTACTCGCTTTCATATTTCATTATCACCTCTTGTTTTACATATCCACACATTCACATACCATGTGTTTTATATTGTAGACGATCGCTATACACACTCTAGCGTGTGTTCAGAACCCGGGAAATATATTATGCATTTAGAAATCACACTAAAAAATAAGATATACAGATAATTTTGTAATATGCCCAGAAAGCGTGTATATTATTTCCTGGATATCTATACATTCTCTAACAATGTGAAGAGAAAAGATGGCATCAATAATAATGATATATAAAAGATCAGTACATGAATAGGTATACTTATTTTTTATGAGACCTGAATAAATAGTTGTATAACCTAGAAGCCAGAATGATTTTGTTGTTGTATTATTATGATTTATTTGACCAACTGGATATTTAGAATTATGTATTTGATTCGGTCTATGGCTTTTCCTCTCTTCAAATCATTTCATGTTGTGAATATGACTTCTATTGGAGATATAAAATTAATTTATTCGGATGCATTAGGCATTAAAATTCCAAAATTACTAATCTAACGATAAGAATATATAGTATTAGAATGTATAATGGGATTTATCAGCCATTTATACTTCAAAAATTGAAAGATGTTAAAAATGTAACACAAATTAAATAACTCACACATAAAGATATTCAATAAGATAAATTGCTATCAGATTCTGAAATCTTTTCATATTCGAAGTATTTTACAAGAATTATGTCGTTTAGCAATATTGGAGGAAACAACGTCAGGCTTTAGTGCTGAATTAGAGCTATCGTTTTGAAAAGTTTAAGAATTAGTGTTGTGATATTTCGAGAGACAATAGTGTAGTGGGGAAAAGGGGTCAAGTTCATGCTCCCTTACCCCTCTCCAACTCTCCCATTAGTTCTGAAATTCGCCAGCATTGGAGACAGGTTCACTGGGCCTAGACTGATTTTCAAGATGAGAAATGTATTTCTTAGTTTTTCTTTGATACATATGTTGGCATGCATCCTTGCACGATTATAAATGATACAGTCAATGTAAAATTACGATTATATTACTGTTACTACCACTATTACTGAAATATTATATATATTATATTATATTATATTATATATATTACTGTATTATGATTTCTGGTGTTAACCTTGAAAAAACTAGCAAACTACTTATTTTTTTCGTTAGACTTTCATTTCATTCCAACAGCATATAGTGATATTTTATACGTATGATTATTGTTTAATCAAGCATTTATACAGAGTTAAAAGCTCCCAAACAATTCTAGTATCGATTTAATACTACGTTATATATTACTGTATTATTATATTACTGGTGTTTAACCTTGAAAAAACTAGCAAACTACTTTTTGTTTTCGTTAGACTTTCATTTCATTCCAACAGCATATAGTGATATTTTATACGTATGATTATTGTTTAATCAAGCATTTATACAGAGTTAAAAGCTCCCAAACAATTCTAGTATCGATTTAATATTACGTGTTGTTGTTATTATTAACGTAATTGTACAATAAAATATTCAAACATGGGAATAACTTGAATGTAAGCAAGACGCGTGTAAGTTTAACATGGGGAGATATGCGCTCCGGCCGGCCAGTGTGTACTACGTGACGTCATGCGCGAGCCGAACGAGAACTCGTATGCCGGACGGTCAGACCTTGCTTACCAGAATATGATTAGACTATGAACTTGATCCACTCTTTCTCTTTTAAATCATATCTGTGTTTGTTAACGACAGTTCATAAAATGGGAGTACCATTGTGATGTGACAGAAATATTTATTGAGAAAGGTAACCCCAACCAGACGTAGGTCATGTACCATATTTATTTTAATCTTGACTATAATCATGATCGTATTTTTGTATACTATTATTTTCATTGATCACATAGAGTTTGATGTTATTTTCATGTCATTTTGATGACAATTTTATGACTTCATTCATATAAATTATGTTAATTTCATACGTCTCTTGAAGACTAGTTAACCTCAAAATAATCCGGGCATTAAATATGATAAATCATATAAATCCTGCTGGTTTTATTTTGAAGAATCAAATCTCAATTTTTGATTAAGTCGGAATACGTTTGAACTTCCAACCTGTGTTAACTTATTCTGTGGATTACAAGGAACAAATAATCATCATTTTCAGAATTAAAGAGAAAATATTAAAATGTGTGATGGTCAGCAAATTGCCAAGAAATTAGATCGTTTGACAACAATACTGTATAGTGTATGACGATTTACAGGCCTATGGTTAGTATTTTTCTATCTTTCAACTCTGTAAACTGAATTGAAGAAATTCGTCAATACACTTGATCCACGTATTCTCATGTATGACCCTTATACCCTATGATCCATTTTACAGTGATTTTTTCATGTTCTGTCCTTTTTTTTAAACGTTAAAATACCTATGAGAGCCTATGAAAATACCGATTTTTAAGTGTTAATTGTTGAGTGTTAATCCTCTAACTATTAGTTGAGGTACGGAAATGGCATGCCTAACCAACGGTGTTAACTAGTGTCGCTTAATCCACTAACAATCAGTTGGTCAAACCGAGCCCAAGTATGATTCATATACATGTTTCAAAAATAGAGAAATTTTCAATTCCATAATATACATTTTGACTTTGCGTGGATCACGAACAAACAAAATAAATTCATATCATGTAATGAAAGAAATCTTCTCTGTACTCAACTATAATTATATGCCCGTCTTATTCATATAGAATGTAAATACAAATATTGCGTACACATTTGCTACAGCTGATCTAGAAAAACGTTTTACTCCAAATTGCACACCATACCATTATTATTATATTATTGCTAATATCGGTGATAAGTATTATCACAACAATTTTATCATAATTATTATAATTATATGTAAGTTATAACACTTTGGACTAACATTTTGAATATCCTTAACTTTTAGTGGGTCATCGTTTTGACTTTACTCGCTTTCATATTTCATTATCACCTCTTGTTTTACATATCCACACATTCACATACCATGTGTTTTATATTGTAGACGATCGCTATACACACTCTAGCGTGTGTTCAGAACCCGGGAAATATATTATGCATTTAGAAATCACACTTAAAAATAAGATATACAGATAATTTTGTAATATGCCCAGAAAGCGTGTATATTATTTCCTGGATATCTATATTAGTATACATTCTCTAACAATGTGAAGAGAAAAGATGGCATTAATAATAATAATATATAAAAGATCAGTACATGAATAGGTAGGCCTATACTTATTTTTTATGAGACCTGAATAAATAGTTGTATAACCTAGAAGCCAGAATGATTTTGTTGTTGTATTATTATGATTCATTTGACCAACTGCATATTTAGAATTATTTATTTGATTCGGTCTATGGCTTTTCCTCTCTTCGAATCATTTTATGTTGTGAATATGACTCCTATTGGAGATATAAAATTATTTTATTCGGATGCATTAGGCATTAAAATTTCGAAATTACTGATCTAACGATGAGAATATATAGTATTAGAATGTATAATGGGATTTATCAGCCATTTATACTTCAAAAATTGAAAGATGTTAAAAATGTAACACAAATTAAATAACTCACACATAAAGATATTCAATAAGATAAATTGCTATCAGATTCTGAAATCTTTTCATATTCGAAGTATTTTACAAGAATTATGTCGTTTAGCAATATTGGAGGAAACAACGTCAGGCTTTAGTGCTGAATTAGAGCTATCGTTTTGAAAAGTTTAAGAATTAGTGTTGTGATATTTCGAGAGACAATAGTGTAGTGGGGAAAAGGGGTCAAGTTCATGCTCCCTTACCCCTCTCCAACTCTCCCATTAGTTCTGAAATTCGCCAGCATTGGAGACAGGTTCACTGGGCCTAGACTGATTTTCGCATTTTTTAGCATAAACTTAACACAAGGGCATTGTTCTCCCAGTAATGCAATGGATGACAAAATAACATATTGAAATATTGTTTATATTGATAAGATCAGAAAATATATATATATATATATATATATATATATATATATATATATATATATATATATATATATATATATAGATAGATAGATATATATGTGCTATATTTCTGTGCAAATTCTGATCAGTTCAATAAAAAATAAATGCAATATGCAAATCCAACAGCAACTGCATAATTATGAGAAAAGAAAGGCGACAATGTGGCGGAAAAAAACCGCAAAACGCTTGACGTGTAGGCCTATAATAATCTGTCATCGCATTCAAGTTCATTCGATCACCGCCTCCTACATCTTGACCACTATGAGTGATCTTCCAGGATATACCCACTACATTAGTCAAAACGGAAATAAGAATCAGTCAAGTAAAGAGTCTATAACGTTTTGTTTTGCGGTTTATGAAACTTTTACCGGAAGTGTGAGAATTATGTATCAGTATTATCAGAAATAGACGTAAATTAGTGGACATTTTCCTCTAACGAGTTCATGGGAATCAATATGGCAAAATATCAGTTTTTTGTTCATACCTTTGAACGGTACGAGATATGAAAATTATAAAACGGAGAAAACACAGCTACTCATAATACCTTCACGATAGTATAAGTTGAAACTATTCAACTCATATTTAAAAATTGTCAAGCGTATAAATCTAAAAAACATTTTAGCCGTAAACGCTTGACAATTATGCCATGAGTTATATAGTTTGATTTTATACTAGGCAAACGCAGGATGTGCGTTGTACGATGAGCGAGATGTCTATATAAAGTATAATCGAAAACTCTACAAACCTTGATCATTTGAAATGAACTTCATCCGATGTCAATGAATCTAGAAAGCCGTGACTTCGACAATGCAACATTTTTCAACTAATATTTCTATCTTTTCGATGAATAAAATACATCTATTATATTATTTTCTCCAAAACGGCTGGTCCGAATATCAAACCAAATTTTTATTCATGTATATTATTCTTGTGTTCACATTTGTGGAAAATTTGAATCGTATTGGAGAGATTTTTTTTCAATTTTTTTCCGCCCAGCCAAATCTTATGGGGTTTTTAGAAACTTCTAAATGATGTTTCTCAAAAATGGTCCAACCGATTAGACCTCAAAACTATACAGTTCTAAGTTGGATAAGTTTGCATATAAAAAAAAAGTTTCATGTCGATCGGTCAAACCCTGCGACCTGTGCAGTGTTTACAAACAAACAAAAAAACAAAAAAACGCACAGACAAAGCTCCGTAAGACTTGAGTGAAAATCTTCGCTACGCTCATCTAATCATCTTGAACGAACTACTACCTGTGTTTCGATTTCTGTTTCGAATTTTGATATTACCGTTCAAAAGTTATCACAAAAAAATGATATTTCGCTAAATCGACTCCATGGACTAGCTCTTAATATAAGAATTCGAAAAGTTCATGCTGCATGCAACTACAATCCACAGCGCAACTCGATCGTTTTGTGGTTGTTTGTGACAGTACCGTACAAGGTACGTATTATTCAACGGTGACTAAATTGAAGTTACAAAACCACATTCCATTCTCTTTTGACGAAGCTACTTTTAGTTTGGACATGATTTGATTGGCATATATCAAGATTTAATCGCTTTGTGTATTATGAAATATCATAGGTAATTTTCAATTTTGCATAAGGTATAATAGGCATTCAATTCATATAAAATTGCGAATGTGATGTAATTGTTTATTTTGACTTTTCTCTCTTTGACTTGGTATTCAATTTTTTGTTTTTGTTTTTTGAATTTTGAAGGGTGAAACTAACTATGACAGAAAATTTAATTTAAAATGTTCTCTTTGAGATATTTCAAGAATAGTTTTCTTCAATGGATATTTTCGAACAATGTAGCCTACGTGAATTTTTTAAATATTATAGACAAAAATTGTTCAGTTATTTCGATTGATATTCTATGTCTTCGGTTTCGATTATAATTTTTTTTTTATTCACACCGCGACATCATTTTCTGTGGTAATATTATAACGTCATTCGCAAAAGACCGTCCATATAGAATTCGTAATGAATTTTTTTCTCTTCATTTTTATTTTCATTTTTTTTTGTGTGTTCGTCACATCCAAATGAAACTCAATTAGTTTTTTCAGACGACGTCAAGTCGTTCCTTCTCCGCTGCTAAAACTCGTCAACTCAAATCAATACTGCGTTCATATTCGTACCACACCCGAATCTCAGGCCTACGTAGTTATATATAACTTATCTACGACTCCTTCCGGTATTTCATCGGGTACAATATAAGCCTATCATAAACAGTAATATCGTTAGTGAGGGGGATGAGGGGTATAAACATCTTGAGGCAATCATCCTCCCTCAATCATCTTTCTTTACTACCCTCCCAATAATAAAAATAAATTAGATGAGAAATAAATTGCACGTGATGGAGGAGCCGTCCTTTTCCAAATGACTAGACCTATATTAAAATTGAATTCGGATAAGAAATGTTATACGATGGAACTGAAGATAAAATCTCAAATATCCTTTCGAAATATGTTTTTACTGAATTTTTTATTCAGAAGAAAATTCAAGTGTCGTAATTTTTAAAAAGTGATTTAATTCTTACCTTTCAGATAAAATTGATGAGTAACTTATACCGTATTGATTTTCTGTAATTTTTATCTTTGTACGCCGTTTACTATGAATATTAGATCAGTCAAAGCGAAAGACTCTGTAAAAACAACGCCCATCAAGTCTCTTACAATCCACTCTACGCTCCAACATAAATATAAGATCAATATCAAACCCAATCTCCATTTGATATTCTTAGCGAGGCGAACAAAAAAACTTTACACAAGATATTCTATTTTCTTTACAAACAGCTTTTCTGTACGCCTTGGCGCGACAAATCAATAGTTCATCACCTTGGAAATAAAGTACATTATTTCAGATGAAATTCATCTCTCAAAGTTGGCATCACATTTCGCACCATGATCTCTCGATCATCTCGATTCGAGATATCGATTGTTGATCTGTGGTTGACCGCACTTCACATCCTGTCGACCCCTTCCCCACCCCTCCCCTCTCACCATCACCCTCTTGTTACAGATTTACAGATCAAATCACGTTCGTTAATAACGATACACTTGAATCTAAACTATCTGTTCACTGCTCATCGGACTATTCTTCTTGTTACATCAAAAATATGCGTCTACACGTCATGAATTATTGAAATGTTTTAAATCAGGTTAATCAGGATATTAATTGGGTGAAAAAAATTAATTCTTTCATTGGATAACAAACCTGTTCATTAAAGATGTCAATTAAAAGTTTACTACTCATGTCGTCGATACGAATATTTACTCGTAATCGAGAAATAGTTGGCTTTTAAAATACTGGGGTGTGTCAAAAATGACGATCATCACCGCGTTGGTAGAGCTATGAATTTTATACCGAGTCTAGTTCGAGCCAGAAGAGTCATAGGAAAGACGGTTTGATACATTTATCTATAAAAAAAGTCATCATAAGACTCTATCAACCGAAAATAAAACACATGACGCCCATTTTAAAATTAAACATCTCACCACGTAATGTTCTACATGTGCAAACTTTAGGTCTTATGTTTTTCTAACATCATGAATGACTCAGTAAGTGTCATAACTTTATTGAATTCAAGTTCAACAGAGTTGTAAGGCTTACTGTGGAAGGGGAAAATGGAGGGGGGAGGGTAATAATGCAACAATTAAGAGTATAAAGAGGACACACTTTTTATTGTAATATTTTTTAATTTCTCTTCTATGCGGAACAGATAGATAATCGAAAAGAAAAAAAACGCAATTTTTCGCATCAACAATTTATTCTAATTCGCTTGAATTATTATAATGATTTCTCTTTTTTCAATAGACGTATACATATTTCTCTCATATTTTTACTACTGATCATTTTTAATTCCAATGCATTCTAGATGAAACACATTAGCATAGCAAGAAACCATCTTTGTCATTTATAATAAACTATGTATAGTTAATACGCGAATATCATGTTTAACGAGTTAGTACGAATTAATTACCATCATCTAAAGTGGATCATATCAGAATCAAAGAACTAAAAAAAAAAAAATCTTGTATAAGTATCATGATATAAAAGTTCGACACAAGAATAATTCTTGATTCCTCTAAGAATAAAACATCTAATATAAATGATGGGTGGTCAAGAAATATCGCCCACTTTACCCATCTTATATGTATAGCCCCATGAACACAGGTTATAACTATGTATTAGTTAATACCATGTCAGTACATCCTACACCTTCTACTGATTCAATTAAGCAATTCTCATTGAATTATGATTACCTGTCAATTATCTCCATTTACTTTATTACATATCTCTTTAACATACACTTTCAGATTTATTATTCATTCACAATCGTCTTCGTAAAACAGAGCATCACAATACCATAGCTCTCCCAGTTGGGGTCCCGAGTTCAACTCTCGGAGCACCCACATATGTTTCAAAGTGAGATATTTGATGTAAAACTATTTATACCGACTATATCCATTTAAGGCGAAGTGATTTATTGTAGCATTAAAGGGTATGAAACTTACAATTTATCATAGAAGAGTGAAAAGCCATAAATAAATGCTAGTTCTATGTCAACACATTATAGTGTGACATAAAACCACAATAAAATCTCTATAGAAGAATTTTAATTTTACATTAGGTATTCATCAATGGGTAATTTAGAAGAAAATTGCATTATTGAAGTATACCGGCGGAGAAATTTCTTATTTTGTATTGTGGCAATAATACTATTATGTCTAGCCGCATTATTCTTGATGCATACAAGAAATGTCTTTCTTATACTTGATTTGAAATTGAATTTTAATGCTCGATGTTTGAAACATGACTTAAAATACATATTAGATATACAGATTCATTATATATCATAAAAATAGTGTTCTAGACATTTGAGAATATTAATCAATTTGATATATGATCGAAAAATTATATTAATATTAATATAATATATTTTCATTTTGATGATAAATCATCAAGTTTGACACACTTATTTCAAATATTCACTTCATAACATATACAATCATATATCTCATTTTATATTCATTCAGTTAATTAGTTGTAGAGTAGATACCATGATATATATAATACTTTAATTTCACTATATTAAATATCATTCGATATACATCTCAAGATTCCAACCTCTTTCATATTCATAACATGTCTAAGTCAGAATACACTCTTGATTTGAAAGAAATTCTTTTCACTGTTAAAGAGGTATGATCTGCACACTATAACATCATAGCATTTACCAACTGTTGCATATCATATCATGATAAGTCTACTCCATTCTTCTACATTATCTTATAATTAGTATATAGATGCACAGCATATCATCTGCTCAACGTGTAGTATCATATTCAGTGGATTAAGTTAATGTTACCCTTTATTATAGAGATGTCTATGATCAAAGAGCATACATGCTGGACAATGACAAGATAGGGATTCATTCACGTTGGATGATACGTAGGTGATGCTACTATATAGAGCTGCATATATGACATTAGGTATAAGTATGAAAACTTATTAATATAATTATATTATATATATAATTATTAGATATTATTATCACTGAAAAATACCACCGTGGAATCGAATTAATATATTATATATATATAATAATATATATATAATAATATTATATATATATATATATATATATATATATATATATATATATATATATATATATATATATATACCTGTATAGGCAAACGCAGCATATGCTTGTAAGATGAGCGAGATATCTAAATCAAGTATAATCGAAAACTTACACACCTTGACTCGTATAAAATATCCTTCATTTGGTAACTATTGAATCCAGAAAGCCGTGAAGCTCGGCAACATTCTTCTGCTTTTATTTTCCATCTACTTGATGAATAAAAAAAATATTTGTCAATTATTTCCTTCGAAACCGTTGGTCCTAATTGTATACACATTTGTAATTTCTATCATTTTTGTCTTTACATTCAGTGGAAATTGGATTTTTCTGGAGAGATTTTATTTTTTAAATGTTTCCGCCCAGACTAATCTTTTGGGGTTATCAGAAACTTTGAGATGGTGTTCCTCAAAAATGTTTCAACCGATCTTACTAAAAAACTGCACACTTCTTAGTTGCATAAATCTGCGTGTACGGAAAAGGTTCGTGTTGATCAGTCAAACCCCGCGACCTGTGCAGTGGGTACAAACAAGCAGAAAACAAACACGCAGACACAGCTCCATAAGAGTGGGATGGAGGTCTTTGCTATCGCTCATTCAACAACGCGGGTTGCAAACACGGATACTCAAGGGGCATGCATATTGATGCCTGAAACGGAAGAACGTTGTAAATTGATGTTCTTCCTTTTTTGATGAGGTAACTTTATTTCTGGAATAATGTTGCAAAGTGGTTCGTAGTTACAACAAAATATTCATGATGTGGATTTTTTAGTTGGATTTTAATCTTGAGCCATTACAATTTTCGCTGATCAAGAAGACCGAGACCAGCAATAATAAGATTGAAAATTACTTTTCTTACATTGTTTCATAACTTGTCAGCTTTATGTTTGAAGTTTGTTGTATATATATATATATATATATATATATATATATATATATATATATATATATATATATATACATAATATATTACATTTTTCTGGGGAGGAGGGAAGGAATAGGAGACGCAGACCCATATGCAAGATCCCACCTTGCCAATCTTGGCTTTAATTCATGTCCAGATTTGTTTAAGTTTGATGTAGCGTTTGCTTCGAAAAAATGATATGGATGTCGATCTTTCTATGAAAGGGTAAATAATTTCCATCCTTTATATGTCTTACAACGAAAATAATAATTTTAGGTTTTAAAATCGTAAACACTTGTGCTCCTGGAATGGAAGCAATTGATTGAAATTGATTGAAAAAATAATTTTCTCTCTTCTTTAATTTGAAAAATGATATAAAGGGAATGATTAATACACTAATTAGTAATCAGGCTTTGACACAATTAATGATTTACTTGACACGATAATTGAAAATCACGTTCAAAACTGAAAATCAAAGCATCGAAAACATGAAAAGGGGAGAATGTGTTGAAAAGATACCTTAGAGGAAAATACACAAACACCGTTTGAAGTTCGACGTATATACGTCATCATATTTTGTGCTGTCAAAGCCGCTTTTATTGGATTCTCTGAAGCATAAAATAGCTCCTACTGAGTTTTGATTATTCTCTATTCGACAGTTAAAGTAGCAGGTACGCTGTCAGTGTTCAAAAGTAGAACTTATGAAAAGTCATGAAATAGAGATCTGGCAAATTTCAACAATGCCAGTTTTTAAATAATATAACATTGTTGGCAGTCCATTTGTTACATTTTGTCGGCCATGTTGGGATTGAGTAGCTCATTCTGTTGTTACTTTTCAATGTCGAATAGGAAGTCAATCGTTACTGTAACAATTGGAACGGTATCTTTGAAGAGATAGTCTAATTGATGAATAGATAAGCACAGGCCTAATATGATTTGAAAAATGAAAGGTAATATATATCCGTAATTATTAGTTATAAAAGTAAGACGTGAACACTGAATCGGGGCCACAATCTTCAGTTTTAGTTCGATTCATTTTTCAACCAAACTAACCATTAAAAGAAAGCTTACACATAAAATGTAGGTCGTGCTGGTGAATTAATAGACGAATGGTATGAATATTAGAAACAATAAGATTATTATTGTAATACTGAGACAAAGTTATTAGAATAATTTGTGCACTTGAAGAAAAATAAACACATTTACTATGCTTTCTTTAGTCATACTCCATAGACATGCTATACACATTTAAATTATAGCCAGAAAATCATAATCACATTGAAGTAGGTAATTTTATATCATTTTCATAGACTATAAGTTCAAATTTTATTACATATATTAATTAATGAAGAAAAATAAATCACAGGAAATGATGATAGAATATGTTTACGGTGTCTCGAACGATGTCTACGCTATTAATTTGTTACTATAATAATTACAAACGTGAAGTAACGTCTACCTCTAACAATAGCATATTGAAAATAATAATAATTCTTATAATTTTTAAATATATCCATAATAAATTAACACTTTCCACTCTCCGTAAAAGTTCACCCGAAGGCCAAGGTTACCAACCGAGAGTTTTTAATAGCGCCATGTTTTTGTTTCGGTAGCGTGTTTTATGCAAGTATAATGGTCCATCGCAGCATCTCTCCAGTATGATCTAGGCTAGTGGATCAGGGGAAGAGATGAATGGGGGGGAGGGGGGATGACAGGTGTAAAACGTATCTACATGACTATTTACTTTGCTGAATCAGGGGCGAGCTCAGTTTTCTATATTATAATTTTTAATATCATATATTATTTTAATATTAGGACTGATGGTTTTTCGTGATGTATAATTCACGAATTATATCAGTCGCGACTGTATAATATTTAGAAAATGAATAAATGGAACATATACAATAACAATGGAAGGGGAAAAAATCGAAACAAAATTATTAATTTTGTAATAAATACAGAAACAGAGAAAAAAAAGGAGAAAAAAGATTTCAATAAGAAGAAAGAGAAGAAAAAGATCGGAATGATAAGAAGATTCAAGATTTTTTCTTCCCTACTGTGATTGCTTGAATTGCTTGCAACCCTGGAATTACTACCTTCATTCAAGATTTTTTCTTCTTAAATCTTTCTTCCCAAATCTTACTTTAATATTGTTGGGGTTGATAAGATCGCCCTTGTGGTACTCCATTCAAACGATCTTGTCTTTCATCCATAGCCTCAATTGGGGAACATTGATTTTGTCAAGTTCGATGTTATTGAGAAAAAAAAAAATATATATATATATATATATATATATATATATATATATATATATATATATATATATATATATATTATAATGTATACTTTCTACACGAGTACATCTGAGCGCATCCTCCCCCCTCTTCCCCTACCCCTCTCTCCCCCACCCATACTGTCTAATCATCTTTGTATACACGCCGGAATGTTTGTGTCTACATGAACGCTGAAAAAGTGTTGGTTACGCCAAAACATGAACAGGTTAGGAAGTACCAACAAAAACTTCACTGATTTATATCTTAACAAATAACTTCTTCAAATACGTTTGTAGATGCGTTCGATGAATTATTGATCCGTTACGATGGAATTGTATTGAAAGTATCAATGGAGCTCTGATTAAAATCAATAGTGATGTTTGCTTGTTTTTTTCTACCTTTAAAGAATGTTTTACTCGGAATAACGACCACCCGAGATACTTTAATCGATTTTCGTTACTCTATTTTCGTACAATTTGATATGGTTCAATGACACTTGTTTTTATTTGTAACCGTTTTCGAACTCGTATCAAGTTGATGTCGTGGTTCTTAATATGAACGTCTGTTTTTATGGTATAAAACGGTTAGATTGTAGCATGATAATAATTAAGACAGCTAATTTTCCAACACGATATGATGAAAAAAGATCCACCGAGTCCGGATGTGACGCGATCAGCGGCAGATTCATCTCAAGCTGCAGTATATACGCTCAATGTATCTTAGAAGATATCATATAATTATAATTCATGGTCGTTGGATGGTTGGATAATATGATAGATTCAAAATTGCGATAATTAAAAGAGTATGATTTTAATTGGCTAACTAGTTATACTATAGCAGTGAGAAGAATGAAATGCTTTCTTTTGAATGCTTTAATCTAGAATGAGGAAAATGAAAAATATAAAGACGTTTTTCATGGAAATTAATTCAAATTAAAGCAATAGGGAAACCCATTTCCGCGTTCTCTTCAACAAACGTGCGGCGTTTGAAAAATGACCTCATTTTTCATTTCTTCATGTAGTCAAACATACCTTTCGCAGATATGGATAAGTAGTATTAATATGTATTTTAAATTTGAAGTAGTTATACTTTTTTCTGCAACAATCTGTGAAAAATCGAAGGTGAATAACAGATGAACGTATTATCTTCAAAAGGATTAGACTCATATATTTATTTTTTATCTTATAATTTTTCAATCTCTCTATCCAATGATCACTGAAGTTTCTTATGAAATGTCGTAAATTTATAATGTATTCACAAATAATAGCTTATTGTTGATACGCACCATCAATACGCCGAGATAAATATTATCTCTTTGTCTCATTACCATATTATCTTTCCATCCCCGAGAGTAATTTGTCGATGTAACTGTGACGTAATCACAAACAATTAGTAACCTATCCAATCGGCTTCATTAGTAACTCATTCCAAACAATAATATATGTTTTTTATGTCTTTATGAATAAATTAAGCAACGGCATCTCCAGTGTATGCCGTGCACTAAGTACACGTAACGTATATCCATTACATTACAATGTCATTACAATGTACGTAATCCACCTATAAGCCAATAATACTAGTTTGGTAGAATACTGAACTTGGAAGCTAGGGATATTATTAAGGCGTCTTCAGTCTACATAGGGCAAAAAATTCCCGACAAAAGGATTTCACAGATATAAATAAAAATAAACTGATTGAACTCACAAAAATGAAATGTCATATCAATTGAATTATCTTGGGAATGATATACGTCTTCTTCAGTAACCTTGGTTCGTGGACATGGAGAACAAATAGTAAAGATGAATTACTCTATTTTTAAAAGCATCATTCATGAACTTCTCCGAATTGTGTGAAGCAGTTTCACCAAAAATATGTTGAATCGGAAACCACAGCGATTGTTTATATATTACGTTGACACTGAAAATGCTACGCTCTTGGGTAGGCCTATGGGTTACCCTTCATGCAGAGTCTATAAAATCAACCTTGGAAGAACACATACTCCAAGTGCAAGTTGAGACGGAACATTATGTCATATTCCTTTTTTTAGTTCGTTACTCAGTCATTTATAAAGATCTGTCTAGCTAATTAATCTATCCAGCATATGTGAAATGCTAACATTTTAATTCAAAATTAAGAAAAACAGTGGCGAGTGGTCGTAATGTGTCTATATAGTGTATAGTATGAACTTTCAAACCGGCCATCTGCTATATACGCGATTTATGCGTTATTAGATGTACTATGAGTACAATTATGAGTATAATAAGGGTTATGAGTAGGCCTACTATGAGCGTATAATATTATGAGAAAATTGAGATAGTGATGGAGATCTAAATGTGAGATACAGAATTACCTCATTAGTGCTAAACTATAATTACGATAGCGGTTAACGATCATATTAACTATCATTTTTACTAGATATTGATTTTATTCGTCGTCAAAATGGTTGTGGTAGCATTAGAAGTATATAATAGGCCTATATGTGTATAATCATCGTATAAAAATAAAGACATGTGGTAATAGAACCTATAGGCCTAATGGCAATGTACAAAATATTTGTATAAAAAAATCTCTGATTTTCTCTTTAATTAAACCGTGACATAATTTCAATAAACGTACTTTTATTTCCAATCACACATGATTATAATTATATAATACACAATTTTATATTTTGTATCCATGAAAAACGTAACGATCAACCGTCCCGGCTATACAACAGCACTAGCGGCCGGGTGACTCGCGCCTTCAATCGTCGTTACGACTATTTAACCTGCTTCTGTGATCACGTTACTGTAATTATCTACTTGTATCTACCTATCTACGAGAAAGTATCTATCTGTTATCTAAATGTGATGCGGTATGAGACGAGAGACCTTATGGTGCGTTGGCTATGTGCTAGATATCAACAAGCAAAGTGAAAAAGTTGTAAAATCGTGAATTTTCTTTGTTTCCTTGTTTTATAATTGTAATTTTAATGTATTATTTTAACGGAATTTATGGAATAAATGTTATTATTGTTGGGATGGTAGCTCGGATAGGAAGAATGAGTTGACTAGGCCTATATAAAAATATTGTGATGTGTAATCATGTTTTTCAGAGCTGATTTTCACAAAATTTCAAATTTTGAATATAAAATGGGAATACAAATTGTATGTCAACCAATTTTCAAATAATTCAAATTCCCATTACATGAAAACACATGAATGTAACACATTATTACAAATTTTTATGCAATTTCTTTGTTCTGGAGAAAATGGTATAATAATTTTTTCCCATTCATCAAAATTAATGGATATAGAAATGATGACAGAGAAAATATTGCCGAGAATCACAGCCTTCTAGATTCGAGATCAGATTATATTAATCAAGGTGTGTAGGGTTCTCAATTATATTCTATTTAGATATATCCCTCGTCTTCAAACGCATATGCAGCGTTTACCTAGTATAGACCTACTTATCTACGATAACTTATCTATCTGTTATCTACCTTCTTGGACGCTACGTGTGTATCTGCGTGTGTATGCATGTCACTGACAAGAGGTTGGTATAGCTGTGTGCTCGGCTACTTTGCATGGTTGTTTGAGTTTCACTAGGTTGTGACCACAGGCTATATTTGACACAGTTCAGATAACAACTACCCAACTTAATTGCAATGTTATCCACGTAATTTGTGTTGAAGAATCGAAACAGCAAAAATAGCACCTTGTTTATAATTGCTTCGTCAATCGTACAAATGCAAATGACGACTCTTTTTATAAATCTCTCGTACCTACATAATTATTGTCTACTTTTTTATGTATGTACATATATATAGAGAGACCTATATATATATATATATATATATATATATATATATATATATATATATATATATATATATATATATATGAAAACATATATTCTATAAATATACATATTTGTATATATATATATATATATATATGAAAACATACATTTCTATAATATACATATTTGTATATATATATAATATATATATATATATATATGTTATATATATATATATATATATATATATATATATATATATATATATATATATATATATATATATATACGTGTGTGTTTGTGTATGTAACCGTTATATAATTTGAGAAAAAATAGAATGAGGTTATAGCATATGATAACGAGAAAAATCAATAAAATATCAGTTGATCAAGGTGTATTCGTTTAATTATAATGAATAAATTATAGTATAATTTGCATATTTATAGTAGGTTGTTTCATACATTTTTAAATCAAGTTATAGTTGATTTGTATTCTGTATATCTGAATTCATGTTAATATGTTAATAATTAGTAATCATCTAATGGACTCGCAAGTCTCTGAATATATATAACATCGCTGTATGGAACTTGGTTTCAGCACCTGGAGTTTGTTACATACTATCTATTAGTATAGGCTTGCAGTATATATTATATATATATATATATATATATATATACGGTATATATATATATATATATATATATATATATATATATGTGTGTGTGTGTGTGTGTGTATGTATAAAAACGCCTGGAGGGTAGGCGACTTGTCTTACAGTAGTGACGCCTAAACGGTCATGCTAATAGGCGTCGATAGGCAAGTTATGTGTTGCGTTGAGACGGTAGTCGGACACATGAAACATAACTATATAAAGCTTGATGAAGTCGAAAACACATATAACCCCCACGTGCAATTATCACATCGAGATCTGTTATGATGTAATTTTGTAATAAATTTACATAGGAAAGTAAAATCAACGCATCGGAAGGCCTCCCTCTATTCATGGTCAACTGAGAGATTGATATACTTTTTGGCCTATATGGGTGTTATAGTTGTTTCAATATCGTTGTATACATTATTATTATTATCTCTTTGAAATTGAAGATTGTACTATATTAGAAGTGAACAGAATGGGTATGAAAATAAAAAAAATATTCGAGTGATAAAATTTCTTATTTTGAGTGCAGGATTGAATTGTGTGGCCCGAATATGACTAAACTAAACTGTTGTAAAGGTTTGCGTCGAACTATAGTAACATTGGTAAGACAATGCATTTCATCTTGCTTATTTCTACGACAATAGTGTAGTTTTGAAAAAACTCTCATCTCTATAGAAATTCTGAACAGTATATATAATATATATTCGTTTGCTGGTGGAAACATTTTATTAGAAAAAATTGAGTGGAAAAATAGAAATTAATTCAATCCAATTAATATGTTTCATCTGTGTTTGAGTATTTTTCAACAATCATTTTCTACTATAACAAATAATTGCGTATAATAAAATATTTATATCATCAATTTTTCCATCAGTCCAGTTTGCCGGAAAACTTTCAGTCCTGAATCGAGATGAGAAGCTAAAAATGGCGTCAAGTTGACCTGTCATTGAATGAATTAAGGAATGTATTTTAGAATGGTGATATCGGTTATTTGTGATATAAGAAACCTCCATTGGTTCCTGGTGAAAAATTACATCAGTATACTAATTAAAAATAAGTATATACTAAAATAAATAAGAAGTAAATATACGCTTGATCTGACATTGTATAAAAATGATCCGTCAAATGTATCACAAATTCTCAACAACATTTATTATTTGTTACATCATTGGTTAAAACATACGTTTTACATTCAGAGTTTTATACAGAAAAATTGAACATAAATTAGATATCATTTGAAATAATACAACAAGCGTGTAATTTCACCGTCGAGTAGAAAAGCTTTTACATCGAAATCCCATTTGTTGGGAAACCCCTAATCTCTGTCAAACCGAATATTCGAACTTTCGGACAAATTGGTTTTCGGAGATATGAGATTTCGAAGATTTTGTTAGTCCAGTGAAAGAAGTGTCGCACGAATGGGTTTCCGAAGATTTGGGATTCCCAAGATTTGGTCCGTCTAGAAATGAACTGTCGATGAAATCGGTTTTCGGAGATTTTGGATTTCTAATATTTCGTCTGTCTAGAAATGAACTGTCGATGGAATCGGTTTTCGGAGATTTTGGATTTCAAAGATTTGGTCTTTCTAGAAATGAAATGTTGATGAAATAGGTTTCCGAACATTTGGGATTCCCAAGATTTGGTCTGTCTAGAAATCAATTGTTGATAAAATCGGTTTTCGGAGATTTTGAATTTCTAAAATTTGTTTTTTCAGAGATATGTGATTTTTAAGATTTGTTTTATCGAGGAAGCACAACAAATGAGAACTATTTCTCTGCTGAATCGAGTAAATTTAAGATTAGGTGTGAAATGGGTTTTCGGAGATTTTGGATTTCCAAGATTTGGTCTATCTAGAAAATGAACTGTCTGAAAACGAAAAATGGGTTCTCGGAGATATAGGATTTTTGGAGATATTTGATTTTTAAGACTTGGTTTTTTGAGGAAAGCACGACGAATAAAAACTATTCCTCCGCTGAATCAAGTAAATTGATGAGAGACGTGAGTCGTGCGTAATGCGTAATGCATGCGTGTCCCATTCAGCTATCACTCACGCACTCAGATTCGTTCCGTTCATTCACTCGCTCCATTCCATAAAACTTTAATTGTTTAGAAAATGTCTTGAGTACATTTGATGAAAGTCTAGTAATGACAATGAGTAGGTTAAAGGGAAGATAATTGGTCTGCGGATTTCTTATTTCAATGTTTTCATCATTGTTTTGTTTTTGTCACTCTCGTGTAATTTGTAAGTTTGGATGTACATACACATTTGAGAAACAATTATGGTGAATTATTTATTTTGTTGTGTCATTGTTGTGTAGAAAGATTTGAATATAATTTCAAATATTACATTCATATAGGCCGTAACATAAACATGCTATACCTTGAACTGACAAGATGAATAAAATAAGTTCAGGATTCTACTAAAAATTTACCAATGATGTAATGGGAAAATATAATGCGTACAACCTCCAATCTAATATTACATACATTTATAAAGATTAATAAAACTTACAGTGTTTTGAATTATTGGAAATTAATTTTCATTTCAACAAAATGATATCATCTAGTCAATTACGATGTTTGTGAGTAGATATTGAAGTAAGTCCTCATAAAAAATCTGAAAATTTTTCCATAATTTCATTAGACAGATACACGCAATTGTTATAATCACAGCCTTCTTGATTTGGATCATCTGTTCTGATGAAAAACTGTCTTGTCCTATCAAGAAGGCTATGGGTATAATACATAATTATGATAACCGTAGCCTTCTTTATTCAGATATTCTTTTATAAGAAGAGACTGTCTTATCCAATAAAGAAGGCTGTGATGATAACTCAACCAGTTATTCTGAAATAATAAATACTCTAAAATCAACGCTTTCAATGCTCAGGAATGCATGCATATTTCTGCATTGAAATTTAATCTTGATATTATTAAGCATAGTTTCTAGAGTGTGTCACGTATAAGACGGGCTTGAGTAGGTCTACAACCTGATTCAGCGAACAACTTTCTATTAAAAGCTATTCAGCAACAGGTGAATTTAATAAGACCTTCTTCGTCTTCTCGTAGGTTGGAATTACAATATTACAATATTGCATAACAAAGTAGTAGTCTATAGCTTGATAAGGAAGGTTGTAATTGATAATAATAACCTTGAAAATTAACATCAATTTTGGTGTGTGTGTGTGTGTATATATATAGGTTATTTTAACAACATATTATAGAATCTTGGAGCGTAGGCCCAATAGCAATTGAAGATTAATTGGAATACATTCTTGTATAAGTAGACAAGATGTAAAAAGAATGATGATTAGCACTGGATAGGAGGCCTCTCGTAGATTTGTGTTTTGTCTAAATCCTCATGGGAGTAGAAGGAAAGTTAGTGGTTAGATGAATCAAGCTATAAAAGTATTATTACGGTTAATAATATCTTGTCAATACCTCAGTTATTACGTTATTCATAGAGTGTTTTAGAAATCGGCAATAATAGTAGTTAAAATTGTAATTGGTAGTTTATTGAGTATGGTACGAAAACAAAGCAGAAAAAAATCATAATTTTTTTGAATTTGTATGCTATAACGGTTGAGCAAATGAAAGAATCTGTGATGTAAAATGCCTTGAACTCAAGCTCTTCAAATTCTTGAGACTCATTTTACTATAATATGACTTGTGGTAGTGTTTGGTTTTTCATTGGAAAGCATCAGCTTAAATGATATTCATCATTATGGGCACACCGTGAGGAATGATAGAATATTGAAAATTTGTATGTTAAATTCAATACGCATACCGAAAGAAAATTATTTTCACAATTTTAAAAGTATATTCTATGTTTCACCCCTGTAGACGACACCATATACTTTGTATTCCGCATCCACAAACAAAGGGAAAAAATCTTTAAATTATTATTTTTTACGGTGACTGAACGAAGAGAAGAATTGGACGTTCAATATGTCATATGGATGTAATGAAAGATATTGGGGAAGAACGGAAAGAATGTGAGTGGAGGTGTTGGTGACAGAATAGAGAGAAATGGAGAAAATTAGTCGACCGGGAAAAAATCTGAATTGAAAGAAAATGAAGAAAAAAGAACCGTCTCACCTAATAGAAGGAAGACTGCATTATATGTGGTGACTTCAACTCCCCGATATTAATTGGTTTCTGCATCATTTAACAAAAAGTAAATAAATTAATATTCAATTCAAAAATATCACATTTTGCACTTACATTTCACTTGATAACTATAGACACTTCTCCAAGTAACAAAACAGCAGTATAAAGATGTTAGAAGACACGTCTTTACTCTTGAGTCCATCAATCTCGACGGCACTGTTTGATTAAATCACGACCCAGCGCGTCAACGTCGGACCCTGTTACACCCTCGGGATATCTCAGATATCCAGAGAGAGAAGTTCATTTCTCGACAGGAATGGTCATCGACAAACTCAAGCGAATTCCTCAAATAAATACTAGTTTAAAATCCCACACCTCAGGGACAATAGAAATGCATTTATCTTCCTGTACCAGCGTCTTTCAACTAGGATTTCAGTTTCGCACGTGATTTATATCATCTCTTTCTTATCGTGTCCCAGCCCTAACTCCCTAGAGAGAGACAGAGCGATCTTGATGAGTTAAGAGTCTATGAGACTCGATTTAGAGGTATATCAGTTTTTTGGTGATAACTTTTGAACGGTATAAAATATCAAAATTCTGAGAGCAAGAGAGCACAGATATTTTCAATACCTTCAAGATGGTATAAGTAATAACTATTCATCTCAAATCGTCTAATTGTCGCGTATACGATTAAAAATTCGAATTTTTCAACCGAATACGCCTGACAAATATGAGATATATAGTTATTAGTTACACCATCTTGACGGTATTGAAAATATACGTA
Organism: Brachyptera putata; assembly: GCA_907164805.1. NCBI lineage: Eukaryota > Metazoa > Arthropoda > Insecta > Plecoptera > Taeniopterygidae > Brachyptera > Brachyptera putata. The sequence continues at coordinate 56,912,466 of OU015462.1, forward strand.
TTTCCTCGCTTTCAGAATTTCGATATTTCACACCATTCTGATGTTAAAAAAAACATCAACAACCTGAGATTCCGCTAAATCGACTCCCTTGACTCTTAAGAAGGAAGGGGAGCAAAGTGTATGCGGCGGCTTGCTAGTATACAGTTGTGCATGCATGTTATATTTATGTAAGGTTCACCATTATGCATTAATCATTACTCGGCTATGAAACTTAATAATATGTGCACGTAATCGCAATGTAGGTATATCTTAGTGATGCCTTCGGGTAACAAATTAGGAACCGGGTACCCGCCGAAATTACCCGGGTATTACCCGGGTAATTCAAAAAACTAAATAAAACTATAAACTAAAAACTATATGACTATATAATGCTTCTCAGTTCTCGGTAAAGAATAGTAACCGGCATGGCAACTAGAGAGCGGTTGACAGGAGAGGGATTCAGTACACTGCACGTGTGACCACAGATAACGGTAGGTGGTGCGACTAGATTTGACGAGCGCATTATGACAAGTTGAGGGAGGTCTGGGAAGGTAGGTGAAAAAACTTATGTAGAATGCGAAGTTGAATTTCTCTCGGTAGCTTGAGTGATCTATAAAAGTCATTTTCTATATTATAGGTACTGGTTAGCACAATTTCCCGGAACCTAGACGGGTACCCGGGTACCCGGGTAACAGAATAGTACCCGGGTAATGCATTACCCGTACCCGACCCGGGTACCCGGGTACCCGAAGGCATCACTAGTATATCTGCACACATATTCGTAGCAAGTACAAGAAGAGATGGCGTGAACAAATGATCGTATACGTTCGAGTCAAATGTCCTACCGAGCAAATGTACACCTGAGCTAGGCTATACAATGTGTATGTAATGTACCGTACTGACAATATTGTAGAGTGGAATTAAATATTTGTGATGAAGTAATAGTAGTAATATATTTTATCTAGTGGACATATTTTCCTATTCTTCATTCATGGTTATAGTAACAAATAACAATAAGTTATAACTTATATGATAATACTGATACTTATGGATATAATAATATTTCTAAATAATGGTGGATAAACAACATTATCACAAATCGCAAAACTTTTATTAACACATTATTCTATAGTAGACCTCTTTGTCTCAGTATTTTACAACCTCACTTTTATCAGGGACTAATTTACCCTATTTTATTAATTTCCAACAGCATTTTCTGAAATCTTCTGGTATATGTACATACATATTTACATTTTTTATTTATTTTTTACAGATTGTTCATAGAACATATTGTTCATAGGTGGTAATGGTTACTATACCCAATGAAATCACAATCAATTGAACCATCTCGTATGTCTTGAGGTATCCTGTTACACATCCTCATACCTTTTGTATAAATTGAATTATATACAAAGATGTTTCTACATTAATTAATTTTTGCCCTAGATTTATTTATTTATTTCAATTAAGATTTATTCATTTATGCACAAGCCATTTCACTCACATTAGGTTATATGAAGTGTGGATACATTTTAACTGAATTAATTCAAACAGTTACATCATTACTACTGGTGTGGATTTCAAAAGATGTATTTAAATGGTGCTCTATACTCGGATAAGGTTACTACTTGAGTGAACGAGTTTTCTCATTGGTGTTTGAAAGCTCAAGGTGAGAATGATGTTACTTATTTATATTCACAATTTACTTCAATAATTTATGGAAAGGTTGAGAAAGATTATTGAACCAATTGCAACAAATGACAACTTCAATGTAACGTCTGAATATCGGGTTCAATAATGTAATAATTCAGTAGTACCTGTAGTAATAACATTTTTCGAAAAAAAACAAAGTTCATACAGGTCTACTTACAATGTGTTCCGGACTTTTGGAAATTGTAGGAATTTTATCTGCGGCGGAGAAGTATGGTCACAGACAGCACAGTCCTGGTGTAGTTCATTGTTTTCAAATCATTAAAATGGGGTGGTAAGATCGCCCTTGTGGTGCCCCGTCCAAATGATCCTTCTTTCATTTATAACCTTAATTGGGGAACAACGATTTTGTATCAAGTTTCGATGTTAATTATAACAAAAAAAGTAACATCCTTAGTTTATTGGTAATTTAGTTATATATGTGTTTGAATATGCTGAGAGTTCCCCTCTGTTGTTGCAAAATGTCCATATGTGTAGTTTAGTGGGCCTATTATTGAAATTTTTAAATAAACAAATAGCAAGGTCCAAGACAGTCTGCAGTTTCTAAAGTAGTATTTATCTACTAAATTAAGCTAAAACCATTAGCAAACTTTTGCATCATCATATATTGGATTTAGCATAAGAACTTGAATCCACACTTAATGTACTATAGTAGGCTAAATTATAAACAAATAAATGAACTTGAAAGTCTAAATTGTTAGAGCTCTGAAAGTACCCAAGAAACGCAGCAGCACGATTTCTGTCATTAGTTCTACACAGAAGATCTTGCCAGACTTTTTCCTGAAATGCCATCTTATAAAACTCGGTGACTCGAAAACACTAAATAACCGAAAGACATGTTACACATTACGAAAGAGGGTAGCTGGAACGGTATAAGTATTTTATCCCTCGCACACGTAAAGAGAGAAAGAACGGCATAGAAAGAGAGAGAGAGAGAGGTCAATATTTTAACATTTCAAACACACGTTTTGTGCAATTGCCATTATGTAAATGATGTTCTTGGCGTGCTATTTTATGTGCTATGTACGTAACTTTATGTCCACATGTCCTCAAAGGTCAATCATGTTTTCTGTGCCAATGGGAGTAGAGTATACTTGCTCTATCCTGGATATATTATGTTCCCGAAGAATGAGGAGTGACATAACGCAAGTGCTGCACTATATATTATATAAGTCTCAGCTAGTACTCTCTCTTCTCTCTCTCTTCTCTCTCTCTCTCTCTCTCTCTTCTCTCTCTCTCTCTCTCTCTCTCTCTCTCTCTCCCTTACTCGCACAGTGAATAATATATAACAGTCTCTGAAAAGTATCACCGTATTATTTGACGATTCAAGTTTGTTTATATATTTATATTTGATTTAACGACGCACTCTACTGATGACTACGATATATTGGCGTCGGAGAATGATATTTGGGATGATGAGATGAAAGGTTATTTTATTATGTGTTTTTGGATAGTGGCAAGGAGTCGGTTGTGGTCTGTTTTTAAGGAATCACCCTGGTATTGATCAGAGGGAAACCAGGAAAAACTCCTGTCAGGATGGTCGACCATGGAGGGAATCGAACCCCCGTCTCTTGAATAACAGTTCAGTATGGTAACCACTCGGCCAGTCTTCTCAGTCCATTCAAGTTTGATAGACTTGCAAGTTGTTTTAGTGCAGAAATTACCAACGTGGACAGTTAAGAGTTGTTATCACCATGGTTACCCATGCTATTTGTTCTCAGCAGCTCTCTGATCTCAGATAAAGGCTGACTCGACTTGGTAATACCGGGCCCTACATAAATATTCACATTGTTATACGAACATAATTGTATTTGCCTAGAACTGATGGAATTGTCATGTATATTTATTCAGCTAGATTGATTCTTCTCGGGGATCTTGTAGCAGACTTGGATTTTGTGACGTAAAGTTGATAAAGTATCTTATGTCGTCCTCGAAAGACGTTGTGTGTTTTTTGTGAGCGATGAAACTTTGTATCTCGCATTCAAATAGAAACAATAAAACAGGGTTTTGTGGATAAAGTTTGTAATAGGAAACTTATGATTGGTAAAGCTTCCCAGACAAGTTTGACAATAGGATTTGACATAGACTTGATGATATGAACTCAAGCAGCTATAGGATGGCTCATTCATATTGAACAAAATTCAACTCCTCCTAACCATGTAAACAACAAAATGTAATCATGTGATAAAATATATGATTTATTGAATATTTAAAACCAGAATACATGTCGATTTAAATGCGCCATTTACATCTATTTAGCAATGCGAATTGAGTTGGCCTTTTGGTTTGAATTATTGGCCAGGTTCCAATTGATAGTTTATCACATATATGTATTTGTTTCACATTCATAGGGCGCTGTTCATTCGCTTCGTTCATTATTCATTCGTTCAATACACGCTGGTTTTAACTTATAAAATAAAAACAAAAAAAAACTCGAGCTCCCGTAGTGCTTCTTCCACCTGGATAGTGTTGCAAAATATGTCAGTAATTTTGAGTTATGTACGGGTTGTTTTTTGTTTTAATAAATTTTATTATTTTTTTTAGTTGTATTCGTGCTTTTTCTCTGTACTTGAGATGCTTTGATGTCTACAAACCGCGCTCACTTGGAATTATTATTACATTCATGCAGTTTTTGACGATGGAAAAAGTGTATAAATATTGACGTAAAAAGATAGTGTTGGAAATGATCATAATATCGAATTATTTTCTTTTCAATACAATAGCACTGAAAGTTTTTTTTCCTTTCGGTAATCCTGAAGCATGACGCAAGTTTCATTGCTTCTTGTAAGTATATACCGAAATTAGTTGTTATACATTTCAATTAAGTCTGGCGTACCGAACACTGTAAATTAGTAGGCTATATTTTAATTTTAGAAGAAACTATAGGATTAATGCTAATTATTGCTTACGCTAATTACTTTCATTCTGGTGATCTTGGTTCTAATAAATAATGTAAAATGAAGCTACTTCTGACAAAAAATTCACTTTCGGCTGTTAATAGAAAACTCGATTTTCAAGCTATGTATTGTATATATTTCGTATTTCATAGAAGGAAACCAAATGACTCCCACAACTTTGATTGAATAATAAATAATTCTGTTGGGCCATATAATATTCATTCTTGTTATATTTAGACCCGGTGTATATCTAGTGTTACTTATCGATCATAATTCAATATCAAATTTGTGTAACATATCTCAATTGTATTTCATCTTAAATTCATCATATAAATTCTCAAACTTTCTTCGCCTCTCTATATAAGGTACACATACATCACAGGTATATTTCAGACCTTCTTCCACATTCACCACCGTAATATCACTGTGGGTATTAAAACAGCCATAGGCTTCAAACTGATTGATCTCATCATTCCTCGAAAATGTATCAAAAAAAGAAGTCAGCATGACTATTCTTTTCTCTGTCCTACTCACTGACGCACAATTGTAATATAATTGGCGCCATTCATAAATAACCGAACAGAAATCCGCATCAAAAAACCAGTAAAGAATTACAATGAGATCATATTCATACCCAAATTGCGGAATAATTCCGCTAGAGGTCAGTAGCTAAGCATCAATCAAGCATCAGAAACATTCTTGTGGTCACTTGCGGTATTTCCTATTGGTGATAAAAGGATTATTATAGTGATGAGGATGCTGGACAAGATGGATGTGATGTTAGTTGTGATAATTATAAGGAAAAGAGAAGGAGTCGCCCGAACTGGTTGATATGGTTAGATTGGTTCTTGGCAAGGTGAGACCAATCGAAAATATCCATGTATCTACATATTATTATAATGTGTTTCACATACACACATATATATATATATATATATATATATATATATATATATATATATATATATATATATATATATATATATATATATATATGGTTTCACGTAGGCTTGAACGACTCATATTATGAGAAAATGATTATATTTAGAGGTATTTTAGTCGTTTTATATGTATTTATTATTTTATTAGAAGCTCAATATTTCGGCTGAACTATGCCAGCCTTTGTCAAGAGCAAAAAAAAAAAAAAAAAAAAAAAAAATTTTGCTCTTGACAAAGGCTGGCATAGTTCAGCCGAAATATTGAGCTTCTAATAAAATAATAAATACATATAAAACGACTAAAATACCTCTAAATATAATCATTTTCTCATATATATATATATATATATATATACATATATATATATATATATATATATATATATATATATATATATATATATATATATATATATATATATATATATATATATATATATATATATATATATATATATATATATATATATATATATATATATATATATATATATATACCTATTCATATGTGGTAATATGTTTTTCACGGTGAATTTGTCTCTTTTGGAAAGATTTGCAGTCCAGCGGGCCTTATCATATCGCGACATTCTGATTTTTAGTACCTACCTTCTGGCGTTCTTTGTTGTCCTTTCGATTGGCAATCGATTGCCAATTGCTTGGGATAAAACCTGAATTCAACAAAAGTCTCTTCTTTTTTATTGTTAGAAAAGATGGATAATGTACGATAATATATCTCCATTGAATTAAAAATTTAAATGGAAATTGATGTGAAAATCAAAATAGAATGTAACTAAAATTAATGAATCGAATCATCAAATTACTCAATTTTCAGCCAACTTGAGGAATATTGGCTTGAATATTGAATTTAAAAATAATATATTTAAAAAATCTTGTGAGATGCATTTTTATCTATCCCTGGATTTTATGTGACGTTAGCTTTGTACGTGATACTTACGGTTAACATCATGCAGATCAACCACGAAATAGTTCCAGCTTTTGCAGAGGTCATTGCAGTCTACGAATACTTACCAGAAAAACATATTAATTATGATAAACTTGTTAAGTCTCAGTCACGATTTTACTCATCTGAGAATGTTTTCTGTGTAAATGTTTTTGGTTACGTGATTGTGTACATGTAATGATACTTAGAGGCAGTGGCGTAACAAGGTACGACTATACAAAAAGAGTGCAAAATGTATAGGTGGGCTCTCTCCCTTTTTTTCATATTTGCCTCAAGTCATGAAAATGACTCGTGTATACATCAAATTTACTTTGATATAAATGTGATTCAAATTTGTTCAGATTTTTTTCTCAATTCATTGTATAAAACAACGTAGAATACTGATTCATTCCACATGAATTGATTGAATTATTCCACTCACTCATTGATTGCTATCAAAATTGCAAAAATATCTGAAAAAAAAATATACAAAATAATTTATACTCAAAAAATTATGCAAAAATATTTACAGCATCACTAAAATGAATCCATTTTGTTCTCTCGGATCGCTCGTTTGAAGTCCAAAAAAAAAATTGAATTACAAATAATAATTTTGGCAAATAACGCCAATCTCACCGGGCTCCTTACTTGAGTAATTATACCCATGGGCCCCTGTGCCACTGCACCGCTTGCGACGCCGATATTTACGCCACTGCACCGCTCGCGACGCCGATATTTACGCCACTGCATACAGGTATACTCATTGCAGATCATGGCATAATTATGTCTCACTGTTTTAACAAAACCACTTCTACTGTAATTCAAGATCTCCGTTCACGCTCGTGCACTGTACTAGGGTTTTCATCTAGTTTTTTGTTTATACATTAATAATATATTCTTGATTTTGTTTATATTTCACACTTTCAATTTTATTGTTATATGCATTCAAAATGTGTTCATTTTTTGTGTTATTCTTTTTCGAAGTGTTTTCACTTTTATTGTTATTATTTACATTTGAAGATAGTGAAGTTATTTCAGAATATAATTTTCACTTTGATGATAATGAACTGAAACAGTTTATCAGAACCCAGGGGCAATCGGCCCAGTTTTCTTGAGGAATTATAAGTCCTGATTTATAATGTCAGCTTGCGATTATAAAACCATATAACTCATAAAACTTAAATTTTGGAAATATTGTATCACCACTTATTTATACAGATGGAAAGATTCAAATGCGTATAGAATGATATAAATTACGTAACAACCATTGTGAAATAATGCGTAGGCCTATTATACAAAACATGTAATAAAGTGGTGGGACTAAATTCTTAGTTTTTCGAATGAATGTTTTTGAAAAAACTACCGGTATTCTATGTTGTCATTGAATACCAGACAAAACTGCATGGTGGGCAAATCTATTTTCATTCATACTTGATGTTTTATTAAATTATTCATAATGAAGAAAATTATGAGGATTGTATAAATTCTGTCGTAGCGTTCCTCTGGGATTCACGATCGGCTATCCATCCATTCTTGACAGCGTTATATTTCACAGAAGGGTAAATCACAATGAGTTTAAACGTCAGATTATCTTAATTAAATAGAATCACTACATTTATAAATACATATAAGAACGATAAAATCCGGAACGGATACTTCCAGCCACCATATGTGCTGTTTCCGAAAAAAATCCATTTTGATATCCGGTGAAATTGATAATTTGATAGTTCAGGTTTGTGAACATGTCACTCGTTCAGTGTTCGCATTCCATCTGGCGTGCTAGAAACTAGAGAAGACGTGACTGTGAGGAAGAGAGAGAGAGAGAGAGAGAGAGAGAGAGAGAGAAGTGGATTGCAACTCGCAGATCGAGATCGGGAAGGAAGGAAGCTCTAATAATGCTCTCGACCAATCAAACAATTGATATGGACCATTTAATATCGCTAAGTGAGGGCAAATTATCACAGTCGGTCGAGTAACATTTTAAAACTTCTTTATCGACTGCAAAGATATTCTAAATTTTGAAACGTTCAAAAGTGACACATTTAATGAATTTACACTTCAATGGTTCATGTAATGTCAAATAAGTTGATTTAATGAAACTCAACATTCATTATAATTTCAAAAATCTCATTTTGTGTTTCAGAGTGGTATTATTACCAATTATACTCAATTTCACAAATAATATTTTAAATTATTTAAAAATTATCACAAACACATAAATTCTGGTAATTTGTTATACCACTTCTAAGCGGTCAATAGGTTTTCTCATTAGGCTATGAAGATTTGTGGTAAGCTGTTTGAAATAGGCAAAATATTTCTCTAAAAGTACATTATAAAATTCTTTCTGGTTAGTATTTTGCCCCACATAAATATTAATTTGTAATTGCGGTATCTCCTCATTCCGAAGATCCTTATATGTGCATCACCTAGTTATTGATGGGTAAATCTTTCTAGATCTATTACTGGACCATTTTTTTGCATTATAACATGAATTGCATTTTTACACTTGGATATTATTTATTTAACAAAAGCATATTATGAATTCATTTCGAGATCCGAACAAAATGTTGACGTCTTAGTCTATACGTTGGTATTATTATCTAGGGTACAAGCATAAATCAGTTATTAATGTATTTATCATTTTCTAATGCTGTGATTCTTAACATGTTTTTCACACAAAACATTAGAGTTGAAAAAAAAAATTTCATTCTCACAAGTGTATACAGAGTGAATATATTTCAATCATTATTTGTTTGCGGTAAACTGACGTTTCTAAAAAATCTATTCGTATACAATTGTGGAAAAAAGTTTCGAGTTGATTGAAACCCTTTTTCGACCTGTATGCAGCGTACAAAATTACACACAAAAAAAAAAAAAAAAAAAAAAAAAAAAAAACATAAAAACCAAGCCCAAATTTTTTCGGTATATGGAATGAAAATCTTCGCTACGCTCATCTAATTATAACATAAATTGCATTTTTACACTTTGATATTATTTATTTAACAAAAGCATATTTATATTTCACATCAATAAGGCACATCATATATTTAATAAAAACTTGTTCATACAGAGGAGATAAATAACTCGCCGATCATCAAAACAGTTATAATTGTATTGTTTGCCAGCCTATAAATACGTTGAATTCAGTTTCGAGATCCGAACAAAATGCTTGACGTCTTAGTCTATCCGTCTGGTATTAATTACTCATAAGGGTACCAGCAGAATATCTCAGTTATTAATTATTTATTATATTATACTAGGTCAGTCGGTGATTCTCTAAAGCATGTTTCTATTACAACCACCATTACATAAGTAGAAAAAATATATTCCTTCTCAATAAATGTTGTATACAAGACGTAGAATAATATTTTATAGAATGCAATTAATAATTTGAATTTGCGGCTTTGTATTGCACAGTATTCACCGCATTATATTAATGAAAATGTCTATACAGTTTCACTCATTTCATGATGGAGAAATCGTTTCTCTGAAGTTTAAACCTCTTTGAGATAGGTGACAATAATGAAAAACACAGCATGATAATAATTCGAATATAAATAATTTTAAAGTGTGATATAACTTGGAAAAAGCAGTAAAATAACTTCTAGTATCCAAATATTTGAAACCATTACGCTAATTTTCTGATTGTTTCAATATTTTAAATGTTATGTAGGCCTATAAGTGATATTTTATGAATGCAACTTTGTCATTTTGTGTGAATTCAACGCATAGAATTATCTGCAAGGAGAGGCCAAGATACAGATTGAGGAACAAAATCAATACATAATGTAGTGTGAAACATCATTCAATAATTTGTTTTACAATCCATTAATTCAGAATATGATTGTAAAAATCAATTGATATAATGTTTTCCAACAAAATTAGTGAATCCGTTGATAGTGCATGGTGAAAAAGATAGTTGCAGAAAACTTGGTTTGTGAAGAATAGAAATTCTACAGATAAATCCAACTGAATCTTTTCTGCCCATCGATATTTACTGACTACAATTCTGATGATAACCTTCCGTCTTGGCAATACATATATCAACATATAAATATTCATATATTATTATTATATACACATATATTTAATGAAACAGTTCAACTTATTATGATCATCTTGATAATCATGCATACTATTTTTATTGTTAACAGAATCTTAAATACTATAATTTGTTTTTGATTTAATACCAGATCATCTGCGTAACGTTGTGATTAAAATCCATCTGATTTTATCTGAATACATCTAACAGACTCCTACTCTCTCTCTATATATATATCTTGTCTGGAGTCTAGACATAAAACATTGGAACAAAGTATTAATTAATTTTTTACTCTCAGGATAGCATTTAAAACAGTGTGAGTGCGTACAAGCTAGGAGGGATCAGTAACTATAGATTGTGAGTGCATATCGAGCGGGGATTTAAAGAAAATAATATGTATGTTTTCATGAATTCCATTCGAATTTGGATTCATTTTTCAATATTGATATAGTTTTGATTCTATATTGAAATTAGAATAGAGTAGGACATCAGAAAAATTTGAGATTGGTTGTATTTTCACTTAATCTTAGTCGGATTGCGAGTGTATAATGTAAATTCATTGCATATATTTCAAATATTACATTTTCAGATTTGTTGTAAAAACTAATAAAATCAATAATCGGGAATTATTTATTTTGTATTTTCAATATCAATTTTGAGTTGAACAAGAAAACTAACGACCAAATATAAATATAAATATAAAGTTATATTTTGTGTGATCATATTTTAGTTATCAGAATAAAAGTTGAATCTACATTAATTTTGTTAGTTTGATGACGTATGGAGGAAACTAACAAACAGGACGAGTATAGATGTTGCTATAGGAAGAGGTGGAGAAAAGAAATAGTGCTTCGAAGGCTAATTGCATATGCATAAGTTTTACAAAGTTGATATGTACGAGCTTTAAATTATTGCTACACATTTGAAGTCCGCACACACAATGTATAGAATGTGTGAATTAATTATAGGCTACGATCGTCGAGTGCTTTTAATTGAATGGTTGTGCAATTATTTATCACAAAAATACCTCAAATTAGCCCATCACCATCCGCTATCGAAAGCATTATGTAAAGTTATAAATAATGTGAATATTAATTGGTCGACTGGCTGGATGTTGTATAATCAAGTGGATCAAGGTAGTCAGGGATTTAAGTGAAAAAAGTAATTTTTCAAAATATTTTGTTGATATTGTGTTGAATAAATTTATAAAAATTAAAATGTGTTCACCAAACAATCAAACAAAAGTCAGCAAACAAAATCTTAAGAATATTTGTATTCATTTTACAAATCCCGGATAGAGAATTTTATATCTATAATAAGTTTCAATGGACGCTGATTTTCGTTTTTCGTTAGAAAATGTTAAGACACAGATATACAAAAAAAAAACTAAAATCAGGTACAACTTCATTACACAAAAGTAGTACAAATGATTCATTTAGTGAAATAGACTCTGATTAGCCTAACAACAAAGCCATACAAGATAAAACTTGTGAAGAGATAGCACTTTTTGTAAATATAGGCCTATCAAAAACTACAAGTCATTTGTAATAACGGATATGTCCTTGTGAATGAATGACGAATTAATGAATGAATGGACCTAATCAACACAGGAACTGCATCCGAAATAGCATAACTCTATTTTAAGAGAACGTCAAGTCTTATCGAATGCGAACTCTGTATATGGCAATGACCTGTCCTATCACAACTTAACACTCAGAATTCATGCTTTTATCTTTTAACAGTACTTGTTTCGATTATTGTTTGCAATTAAAATATATCACCTCTTTTTCTTGTATCTTCATGTCAAAACAATTACTTACTGTATAAATGGAGCAGTGAAAGTGGATTGGATGATAATTGTACACATAGAGCTTCACACTTGGTGAAGTCTACATTATGTGTTATGTCTGAATACGATATGAATCGAAAACCTTTTTTTATGAACATCTTACGCCAGTTTTAAACTACTCTTCTGTAAAAATAATCAGATTTTGAAGACTCAATTACACTTGACCCGAAAAAAATGTACATGTTTTTTTTTTTTTTTTTTTTGTTCGCGCTCTACAGGTCAAACGAAAATTCAAATTCAATTGAAACTTGGCAAGCCCAAGTGTCATCATCTGGATTGAATCTCATTGATTTTTATGCGCAATCGATTGCACCACTTCTGAGAAAACTAATTTTCCATTTTCCAAATTACCCATAAGAATAAGCCGGAGAAAAATTTTCGTACAAAAAATGTCCTTCAAAAAATTAAAATTTTCACCGAATTTCAATACAATAATGATACACATGATTCCAAACTTTCACTGGAATCCAATCAGTCGTTTAGATATAAAAAATTATATAATGACATTTTTGTGCATCATTCAAAGCTATTAAGAAAACCATTTAAATCCAAGCAACAAGTGTCACCAATTATTGAAGAACTATTAAAACAAAGCCTTCTTTATTATCAAAGATATTATTTAGAATGAGTAATGAATATAATTGGATCTCAAGGTGTATATATTGTATGTGTATAAATTTAAGGTTTTACTATTTCTGTTCATACCATATTAAAAGCATCCGCGTTCTTAATTTATTATAATTTATTTTGTATTGAATTCGACATTATTTACAATAAAAAGTATGTTCCGAAGTGGTTTAATGTGGAGATGTGTGCTACTTTTCGATCTTTTTTTAGATTTGATACTTTGGATGATTATCATCGTTCTTTTTTTAATTTATCCAATTATTCTTGTGCAATGTTTTGAGTGCGCGCTCAATTAGTTCTAATCGCCCCGTATAATCTCGCTTCTCAACTATGATGGTACCAATTTTTGTAGAACATAATATATAAACTCGAAAGAATATTAACCGAGTCGATAAAGCATTTCCAACTTGCTACTTTAGCCTTGCTTTTTTATCGACTCTGATAAGTATCATAATATTTTTGATGATATGAAAACAACTATTTTATGAATATATTATTCAGAGCCTATATTTGATTTATCTATAGAATAATCGGACAGAATTGGGCACATTCGCTCTGTAAAACAAAATAACCCATATTATCGTTCTGATTTACTTTTTTCTTAGTTTAATGAATGGACTCACAGAATTACTTGTAGAAACTAACAGACTACTTCTTCAGAAATATATATATATACACCTCTAAAACCTCTAAAACATGTATACCTCTATAACCTCTAAAATTGAAAATATTAAAATATCAGACTATCCTCTGAAATATAGATAAATAATTCATCAAATTATATTAAGATCTCTAGAAAAATGAAGAAGCATTCTGATGTATATTTCGTTGATTCCATCTCTTCAAGTCTATTGTATATATGGTATTCGATGTAGCATGACATCATTTCAATGATTATACATAATGTTTTCGCAGTAACAAGAGACAATTAGTCTATTATGACATAATCACAGCTATTACAAAACTATGCCTCCAAGGTGATATTATTGTTTTTAATTATTTGCTGCAACTCTAACTCCATTTTATATTACCCATGAAAAAATATGTGAAGCAATATTTACGTGAATTAACGTATCACAAAAAGTCAATTAAATTATAAATAAACCAAATAAGGTGTTCTAACCTATATAATTTCTTCTAGCCGGTTCTAATTTGTGTCGATCATTTTGTCTGTTTAGGTTTCTCGTCGTCAGTAAGTGGGACTCGTAATGAGACTGTTTAAGAATCGACGTCACTCCGAGCCACCGCCGACGTCGCCGACGCCGCCGCCGCTCGATGCCTCCCTCGAGACGATGCATAAAAACGAGGGCGTCGCGATGTCAGAGTCTAACGGCGTCGTACCCGAGTATCAGACATTCAAGGCCGTGCCCGCCGTCGTTTTGGAGGACAATAACTCGAAAGAAATGAAACGAAGTGAGTGATGATCATAACCATAAGGGGATTAGTGCATAAAGAATTGACATGTAAATTTCATCAAGTTTAGGAACATTTTGTGCAGAATCCTTATATCATTTTCGAATGAATTTCTTGTATATGTTATAGGCCTACCTCACAGTATTATTCATATGATTCTCGAGGATAATTTAGATTGTGTTCATATTCGGTGAACAATGATTTGTTTACATTTTTACTTTCAAATGAAAAAAAAAACAAGTACTTCCATAAGCGCATAAGCACAAAATACTCATTATCAGGACCAAACGAAATATCCTAGAGGAGAATAAAGATACAAGATCATTGAAGATATGGGCATAATTTCATGGAAATTGTTCCAATAATTTCTGAGATTCATGTTCCTAGCTGCAAGAAAATAATATACATAGATAAAGAGCTTCAATGTTTGATATGGTATACTGGTGATGTTTGAACCGTATGATAAAAAATATAAAAAAAATCAACAAACTGACAGCATTAAAGTGAATTTGAGTTAATTTATATTCTCAACGCGTCAAATAAAATTAATTTCATTTTTTATGCACTGGTCTCCCTTCGACAGTTACACCCTTTTGTTCCTTAATAAGGAGCAATCAAGTAGTGTAGATTAAAAACGAACGTCAATTTCTTGTTTCTTAGCAATTGCAAATTCGATTAGTAGGCTTGTAATTAAGTTCTCGGGTGTTGGCAGGTCCGGTGAAACGGCTCCCTTATTCTCGTATAATCGCTGGTTGTTGAGTGCGTTCACGTAAGGCGTGGGTTCGAGTCTTACGTGAAGCAAAACTGATTTATTTGGGGGAGTGGTTCTATTATATCGTATAGACTAGATCCAAGACATACCCCAAAATATCAGCGAGAAATATTGAGGTTATATAAGCTATGTTTTTGCTATAGCATACAATTCTAGAATTTTCATCTTTGATTTTACTTCTAATGTAAGAAAAAAAGCAACTTGAAGAGCGTAGAAAAAGTGTTTACTTGTACATTCGAAAAGTGATGGTGAAGAACACAGATAGATATATTTTTAACACAATAATGAAAATTCGAGTCGTAATTCATTCGTGAATACTTTTATACAAAATTGTAAAAAAGAAGTTTGTGTCTTCGTTTCAAAATTTAAATTTGTGATGGTTCGTCAACCTGAGCCAGTATTGGGCCTACATCAGATCCAAAACAAATTATAATGGAAAAAGTTATGATTTGACCACGCTATCGGTCCCCCCCCCCCCTCACACACAAAAAAAAACGTGTGAAAGTGAGCTACCAATGTCTTCAGAGATCACTAATGAAGGCCAATGGTCAAGAAGAGTGGAATTACTAATATTATATCATATTGGAAGTGCAGCTTAAGATCTTGCTATGAAAAATATCACCATATGCACAAATTATCATCAATAGAAAAGATAATTGAAGGAAAATAGTAACTTTAGAACCAGAAATCAACGGTTGATATCACAAGTTTGAGTTTTCATATACATCAAATTAATAAGCATATAAATGGATATTAAAAATAGTGGTGAACATCAACCACAGAATCTACTTGAGAAAAATCAATATACTCAAACATTTTCCTAAAAGTTACTAAAAAGTGCCAAAAGTTCCATCAGGATAGTAATGTCCAGTGAAATGAAATAGGCCTATATCAAGCGATTTTTAAGAAAGTGAACACAAAACTAAATAAATCGATATAAAATGAAAAATAAATATCTCACGATATAACTTTATCGAACGGAAATAAGATGTATTCTTTTAGTTCACATCCAAACCAACTCGAATAACATTTGTATTCTCAACGTATAAGATATTTTCATTATTTATCCCCACATAAATAAAAATCTGTCGACGAAAAAATACGAAACGTTATAAAATGTGTATATAGACTTTCACGTTCGCTGGTACTTTATCATTTCGACTAGTTTAATCCAACGACCAATTAGATTTCAACAGGGACCATGCCAATTGTTGTATCTATAACACTGAGAGGGAGAGGATCCTCCCGGATGCTGCGTCGATAAGGCAATCTGTTCCGTTGTGCTCAATGGGATTACAATTGAGCATATCGCGACAAAAATAACATGCTATTACTCTTACGAGAGAGTTATATAATATTATTGCAAGCACAATAATGTGCTGGCTTGTTTCCCGTTTCCTTTGCCAATTCAAATGCAGATAGAACGGAGATAAAGATGTACGCGGATGAAATAATTTATACTGAACATATTTAATAGGAGACCCGACACAAGTCGACCGGAAGTAGATCTATTTAATTTGTTCGCGCCTTCTGAATGAAATAATGGTAAATGAGTCAGAATAAAATGTTCAATATATTTAATATATTTACTTGGTGAAATTAAATCTTCCGGATTGAAATACAAATATACATATATGTGTATATATATATATATATATATATATATATATATATATATATATATATATATATATATATATATATATATATATATATATATATATATACATATATATATATATATATATATATATATATATATATATATATATTTATTTCTTAAATTTTCGCGGACATAAGTAATGTTAAAATTATTTTCATGATTAGACCGCTTACTATATTATTAAACACAGGCGGTGTAGACGGTTGTCTTCTCGAGTTCTACTCGAGGCTAGATGATGGGTAGTGCAATCTACCCGAAACGTCGCGCAATGGTGACAAAGTGGAGACAACCGTCTACACTGCCTGTGTTTAATAATAGAAAGTGGTCTAATCCTAAAAATCATTTTAACATATATACATATATATTATATATATATATATATATATATATATATATATATATATATATATATATATATATATATACCGGTATATATATATAAATGTGTGTTGGAACTGTCTTCGGGGTTGTTAATCCGCATATTGTCACTTGTAAATGATAAGATGCTCACTATCACAAACTCGACGTTTCGGTAGAATCGCATCTACCTTCTTCAGGACGACACGTCTTGTTGCTTTGAAGGGCTAGCAGCGAGTGCAGGGTGTGTAAGTGACAACAGTCCTCTGAATCCAAAGCACCACTTCCCGAGTGTATAGTTACTTCCTCATCCTCTTTATTTACAAACTATACTTTTCTTTTCTCTTCATCTAACTATGGTTTTATCCATTTCTATCTTTCCACTCAACAACATCCATCTTCTACTTCTTTCCAATTCTCTACTCTTTCTTCCACTTCCTCTATTACACCAATCTACCATCCTCCCCTTCGACGTCCATGGTCCTTAGACCTCACTTCGTTCTCATTTTTATTGCTGCCTCGAACTCTAGCTCTATTATTTTAACTCATCCTTCTCGTATACCCATACCATGAAACAAATAATAGAAATACGTATAATCCGGTTGTTCATCAAATTGTGTCCATCAAAAAATGTTGTTAATGAGTTTGAGAGAGTATAAAATATATCACCAACTCACTTGATGAAGGAATTAATATTTGGGTTCAGAGACGCGTCAACGACGACAACATATATGGGAATTGAGCAAGGAGTTACTTGCAGTCCTGAAACATATTGATGGATAATGTAAATGAATAAAAGACTTACAAATAGCAAACTGATTAAAAACATGGTCGCCGATGTGAGAGGCAGGAACCTATCTTAGTTATGCACACCTTATAACTATAGTAGATCAGTAACTATTACAATTAACTCACTAAGAGCCGGTTGTACCAAGTGATGATTAGTGAATTAAAGCAAAAATTAGCAAATTAAATTGTTATCACCCTTGGTTACCTATGTCATTTTTGTACCGTAAGTGATGATTAACTAATTAATATTCAATCATCAGTTGGTACAATCGGCTCTAATAGATAAATATACAGATACCGTCTGTACAGATTCCAGTCTGTCATGGGCCATAACATTTCAGAGATAGGCTCTACATTATGTCACGTATGACCTATCAACGGAACATGGAACTCCTAATGACGAAATTACATATATTGATCAAATGAAATGATAGTTGTGGCTGGCATTTATTCGCTAATTACTTTAAATATTTCACTAACGAAGACAGTTGTGAGGATGTGGCTTTTAATTGTCATATTATATTATCAAAAGACATATAAGTCTATATAACGACGCAACTCTGCTAGCATGCGAGGTATTTCAGACGATAAAATGTTCCCCTACTTCACAGTAAATTAAATGTTTCGTAGTATATGGGTTTACTGAATTATTGTCGCCCCATTCATGTAATTTAATTTGATCAAAATAACGTTTAATTGTAACGCCCGTAGGGGAGATAAGCCTCATCGGTAAATAGAACTGCATTACTTGTACAACCATAGCAGGAAGTAATTTACGTTTTATAAACCTTTATATGTTGTTACCGGGTATTTTGTTTTGTCTATCACTACTTTTTTCTTTTTATAATCATTCATGATTCTACAAATACTTACATCCTCCGTCCTTGTACGTTCTTCATGCAATTAACTCTACGTACCGTTTTTATTATTCCCAAGTTGAAGTGCGCTGAAGATGAGGAAGTAGACAGTAAAGGAATGAAGTGATTTATTATTGTAGTTTTAAACATGGCTGTACGTAATATTATTTCATTATTTTCATTTGTTAGCCTCACCCCATGGGTCGTATTTTAGCTTCACTTTCAGCGTGCCCCATCTCGTAGCTAATTAAGCGGACTACAGCTTCCATTTCCAATTACGACCACTCCCGCTTGTCGGCTCCCTACTACCATCTCTCCGGTTTCTATAATAACACATCGCCCTAAGGGCAAGCGCCACCAAACACTTACAGAATATGTGTGAGCCACGAATACCTTTTTAGATGTACAAGAATTTCATCCGCAGGAAATAAACGTTTATTTTATCATTTTCACTTTGTCTCGAAATGGAGGGAAAATCTACTATATGTTTTTCATTTCGTTTTATTTCATCTTGGTTGATCGTTTGGGTGTAGAGATACAATGCTGGAGAAAAGATGTTTCGATATAATAAAAACTAGAAAGGTTTTATGGCTTTTTCTAATGACGAAGAGAAGATCTTCCAAATATCAAAATATTGAAAAAAATGGGGTTGAAATTTCAACCAATTATAAAATTCGATTGTTATTATTAGGTCTACTCTCGATTATGTATTGGGAAATTAGAAAGATCATTAAACGAACGCACAGCCACGAAAGCTGCGTGAACGATTTCGATTTAAATAAGAACTTCATTTCGAAGTTGAATTCCTTTGTGATTTCGCTTCTGAATGAAGGGCGTTTCTCACCCTTCCATTCATCTCACCTCCCCCCCTTGTATCGTCTCACCCCATTACAGGTAGCTCTCTCAATGGTTCCTATAACTTATAATGAGATGATGGAGAATGGCTCCTGTGCGGTGAATCCTTGCTAAGCCTATAATTATCCCACTCAGGCTATATGAATGATGATTTACACCCGATCTCTGCTGTCATCTACTTTTGTCTGCGGTTCCATCGGCCGCTATTACGATTCAGCACCAACAATAAGGGACGAGTGATATGAAGGGTGGAACAGCATTGTTCTGTCGTACGAAATTTACGACATGTAATCATTCATAACGTTTTAATTGCACATTGTTTTTATAAACGTCCGAAAATACCTATGCAAACATTTATGAATTATAATTATAACGTTTTTGTGTTTTGATATGTGCTTGATAAAATAGTTGCTTCTGGATTTTTAATTCAAAATGATTATTCATATTTTATAAATAGAACAATGTATCAAAGTCAAATTAAATTACCTGTTATATTTATACTCTAATTATTCGTTCATTTTTTTTTCAATTCTATAGTCTACAAACGTACCTAGAAAATATTTTTTAGAACTTCTCTGTCAAGGCTAAAGGCATCACATTTACATTTGCACGGTTTATTTCTTTCTCCTGATGGTATATTATATTTGCAATCAAGTTCACCGTGATAAATAGTCTGAATAATTATCACATGCATTACACATACGTACGTTTTATAATATTATCCGTGACTTGGCCTGTCATACGAATGCGATTAACCCTAAGAGAGTCTGTGGCTTTGCCAAGACAACAATGCAATTATAAGAGTCCATGGGAGTCGATTTAGCGGAATATCAGTTTTTTTGTGATAACTTTTGAACGGTTTGAGATATCGAAATTCTAAAAACAAGAAAAAACAGATATTTTGAATACCTTCAAGATGGTGAGACTGATAACTATTTATCTCAAATCGCCTGATTGTCAGGCGTATACGCATGACAGTGTGATATGAGAAGCATAATTATCACTTACATCGTCTTAGAGGTATTCAAAATATATGTGCTTCCTTGTTTCCAGAATTTAGATATCTTAAACCGCTCAAGAGTTATATTCTGATATTCAACCACATCGACTATATCGACTCCCAACTGCACGCTGCTATATATTCGTTTTCCTCAGTCTGTCTGACCGTTAACACGTTTAAGTAATCAGGGAACAAACGTCGAGTGGCCATGCCAAAGAACAGTCGCTTTACACACTACATTATTGTTACAGTTACTTAGCTTTGTTTTACTTCTGGAAACTGTGACAAATGCGTGAGCAGATTGTGACATATTAAAACAGAAAACTGTGAATCCAAAATAATCGTGAAGTGACTAAGAACATTACATGTTACGGTTACGTAATGTTTTCCCTTAGTGTTGAGTAGAAAAACTGTAAATATGTGGGATCATGTTTGAACGTAAGATTAATTTTTGGATAGTCATCCTAATGATTTATTATTTTTTGACCCACTGTGGAGTTAGATAAATACACATCATATATTCATTTTGTCATATCTTCACATATGAGCTTTTTCTTAATTCAAACAGCTTATATTTGGAGCGTGCCACTGAAGATGTCGATGAGATTAATACCATCTTTGAATAATTATCTATAAAAGTTGGAACTTAGTTTTCAACAGTGGAATGTGATGTTTTTATGAACTGAATCAATTAGAACTATTAATGGGATGTAACCACTGAATAAAAAAGTTGGCAACTTTTTCTTGATCCAGGCCTACCTATTTTCTTAATTGGAGGGTTCATTTTGAATTATATCATCAAAAGTGGTGGGCCTCTCTTTGGCTTCACATGTACTTGTGTGTGATGACCGAAGAAATTTAAATCAATATGTTAATTCTTATACTGTCAGTCTCATACCATGTTCCGCCAGCTCAATAAATATTATGCTCACACATTTGTTTATGTATTTTTCAGTGCTAACTACATGGGGTCGACGAATGGGCCGAAAGCTGGATCAACTTCGTCGTGGAGATTCCAGAGAGTCACTCAACAACATACCACTGACCGCATCCATCGACAACAACCTCAACAAGAAAACATCATGGCGCCTCGGACGAAGCGTCTCCGATTCAGCATCCTCCTTGAAATGTGATCCAGAAACAACTTCGATATCTTCCATCGACAGTTCACGAACAGAAACTTCCTCGTCACCTTTCAAAAACTTCTTCATACGGATGGGCTCGACGGGAATGCTCAACTCCAGGAATCAAGTAACTCCTTACGGGAACGCGAGAGGACCGGTCACCTCGTCTGGACTTCCAGGAGCTGGAAATGTTTTATATAAAAGTTGTTCTACGTCACAACTATCAACATCATACGTGCGCGGTGATGATCCTACCGAAGGATTGGATTTATCCTCACGTTGCAGTGATAGCAATAGTAACATTTCAAAAACAACAAACAACGAAGTTAAAGTCACTGACAGTACTCGATCTGCAGCCGATCCTAATTACGTACCAACGAAAACGATGAGCTGTCATAACATCTCCAGTCTTGGCACAAACGTAACTCCTGTCATCAATGGTGGTAATGTCCGCCGAGCAAACTTCCCATACGCCTTCTTAAGATCGAAACTGTCAGTACTGCCCGAGGAGAACGGAGGAAGTGTGATCAATCCACAACTAAAGCGACGTGCAAATCGCGACAGTATAACCGAGAGGCATCGTTCAGATTCGCCTGTGACGCTCACCGAACGAGCCTACAGGCTGCGAGCGACGTCGGCCGAGCACGTCCCGACGGCAATGCTCGTCGCTGACATCGCCGACCTAGAAGGTACAAGTACTCTGGGAAGACGACGTAAAAACGTTCAGACTGGTGTGTCATTACGATCTCAATATTATCAAAGTCCTCCGAATATGAGTCAATCATACACAGCGATACCTTACCACAGTACAACTATAATTACAAACGACGATGAATCAAAATCGCTGCAACCAACAATTAGTAATTATTACGTCAGTTCTAATGAATCTGGTTATGACTCTGATGGTCCTCGACACGGAGAAGAGGGTGGTAAAGGGAACTTGAATCTTATCGATCAGGACGCGGACAGCGGGATTATTGCTAACGAGAGTTCCGATTCAGGATCTTTACACGATTCGGAAGCAGGAAGTGGAGACGCGAATTCACCACCAATCAAATCAGAGATTGCTTTAGCAGCAAATCCAGCTCTACCTTTACGAACGACGGCGCCAATCATGGACGATCTTCCTAATACACATTTGAGAAGAAACAATTGGGCGAGATCCTCTAGTATAACAAATCTATACGGTCCTGGCAATAAGAATTCTTCGGCGCGGAGACATTCTGCTTCGTTAGTGAACGAGGAATTTAATCACGACAAGAATAACATTTCGGACGGTATTTTCTATGCAAGACGGCATCAATTCTTAACATCTCAGCTGCAAGACCCTCGAATGTGTACGTCGATACCTGAACAACCTTCCCCGGTGGAGAACAATCCACAAATGACAAGTTTACATCCTAGACCAACGGGTATATACTCTAAAGATGCCACCGAAGAATTTCCTAATGAGGTGTACCATGCAATTCGAGGTACCCTGAAGGTCGAGGATAACAATCAAACGATGATTGGAAACGGTATTTATGTGAGAAGTAGTTATAGAAGACATCCAAATACATTGTCGTTATTAGCAACGAAACCCAGCTGTTCTAATTACGAGAACAACGCTCGTGAGAAGAGAACATCGATTAGTAGTGACGTCAGTGATATTAGTATTATGAAATCAAATTTAAAAACCGATGAAGATATGTTTGTTGCTCCCCCACATACGAACTCATGTACTTTAAGTAATCAATCAGAATTTTCTAATCGAGACAAACAAGCAGCGTCGTTGAACAACTCTACTAGTAGAGTGTTCAACGGCGAACTATCGGCCAATCAATCACCTAGTCTACTACCCCCGTCGAGGCCGATCAATCAGATGTCCGCGGTTCGACCCCAGCAGAAGCAGACGTTCTTGTCGCCGGGGATGATTGTGACGACGATTACGACGGTCGTTTATGAGAAAGGAGTTGGGAAGAAGTCGTTGGGATTCAGTATTGTCGGTGGTCGAGATTCTCCCAAGGGAAGAATGGGGATATTCGTGAAAACAATCTTCCCCAACGGCCAAGCAGCAGAGACGGGAACACTTTTAGAGGGTGAGTGACGTATAATAATTCATTATCTCATTGTTATATAATTTCTCATTCTTTGGTCATTATTATCACAACTATTGAAACTTGACTCAAAATTATTGATTTCCAATTAGGCCTAAAAACGACAATTGAGATCGTTTTGAACGGACACCAGAGGGATAGATTACGAAAATAAGAAGTTGTGAATATTATTTAAATACTATGAATATTGTGAATTTATGAGGAAGATTGATTACCATGTAACCAATCTTGTGAATAGTAAACTGATGAAAGTTCCAAGGTGAAGAACAAATACATTGTTTCTTACAAAGTTCAATATTCAAATAAAATATTAATAATATTCAGTCAACTTATTGATGGATGATGCTATTGCTGATGGAAGTAGGCTATGCTAATAAGACCTACATCTTACTGAATCTTAATTGCTAATTGTAATCAATAAACGATCGTGTCATCTATTTCGAAATAATATTGAAAAAAAATATAATGAAAAAATATATATATTAGATGTAGCACTTTGCCATTATAGATATTGAGGGATATATTTTATTATGAACATGGCTCTCTATTAACAAAGGGGCAATAATTTACTGCGGAAAATTGTGTTATTATTCTAAATTTGATCTGATTTGATCGTGCAGATATTAAGTAAAAGAATATGTGGTATTCTACGAGAAAAAAGTATTCACATTTTGTAAATCCGAATACCAAGGTAGATCTAACGTAACATTTTGAAATCGATTCAAATAAAAATGGTCGACATTATATCACTCTCCGATTCAAATACTCTACTGAAAACCCTTTATCTATTCCGAAATCAACATGTATTGAAGTTATTTCATTTTCGATTTACGTTAACGTCTACTTCAGCTCACACATTAATTTCCCCAGAGGTTGAAATATCCCGCCATATAAATATTCTCTCTTCTGTTTGCTAACCAACTCAGGCGTGTTGTGTGTAGGATTGAAAGTACGCGGCCCAATCAATGAATCAACAAGTTATAAATTATAATGTCCATTGTTATAAGTTATGCGCGAAGAGTTACGCGCGCGTTTCTTCATGATAAGTGCGTCGCCTTAGCAACCATGCGACGCACAATGGGTATACGCTCAGGAACGCGTTTGATTGAATGGTACAATCAATACAGACACATAATACCCTTAAACGGCCGCTATAACATTCGATTCTATTTTATATGCTGAGAAAAATATATGTCTCTTTTTTTTCTTAATTCACAATTTCTACTTCTTAGGGTGGATTGCAAGAACGAAGTTTAACCCCGGTCTACTTTAGACGCCGTCTAAGTACAAAATAGCATTGCCTCATCAATGCTATTTTGTACTTAGACGGCGTCTAAGAAGACCGGGGTTTAAACTTCGTTCTTGCAATCCACCCTTAGCCTTTCGTTTCTTCCTATGTCTATATTTTCCAATCTCAACACTAGAAAACCGTGGGCCTATTGTTGCCATTTAGGCCTATATACAAAACGGATTTTTTCTTTATTTTTGTTGATAACATCGAAACTTGATACAAAATCATTATTTTAAGATACATTATTTCAAAATACATTATTTAATCATCAATCATTATTTTTTATCATTAATCATTATATTATTATAATCATAATTAAAGTTATTTGAGTCAACAAATAAAGATTAAAGCTCGATCGATGTAATCTCGATCGACAATATAGTTTGAACGGGGCACCACAAGGGTGATTTTACCACCCCAAAGAATAATTAAAGTATGATAACCCATTCAAGGAACAATATAACTTGAATAAAGGTATTAACAACTTCATAAAATAGGTAATCCATCCACCTTATTTTTCTAAATGATATATACATGGAACTTAAATGTATTTGTCTCTCCTAAAAGTATACTCAGCAATTCTCGTATTTGATTATCAAATAACCAATAAGAAGAGCGTATAAAACTGAATAATATGATACATCAATTCATTTATTGGAGGATGATATCTACCCTCCATCACGCAACTCACGCAACCCTCCACCACGCATTTCATCTCGAAGACGCAAAGTGAATATCTTGCTCACAATTTTCATTTGGCCAAAGACAAAATGAAAACGTCCCGGGTTAATCGGACGTAATGTGTACAGATCTAATCCTCACGCCTCCTAAATTATTTAAAACTTAATTAACTTTTTTCAAAGCGTCCATCTCTTCTTTACACCTCGCTGGACCCTGGTGTAATCTTCCCAAGTTTCATTACAATGTCAGATAGCTCACGGCAGAAGGGTAACCATTTTTGGGTGAGCGATAGCGAAGATATCCATCCCACTCTTATGGAGCTTTGTCTATGTGTTTTTCGTTCTTTTTCTGTTTGTTTGTAAACACTGCACAGGTCGCAGGGTTTGATAATGAGACTCAACTTAGAACTGCATTGTTCAAATCGGTTGGACCATTTTTGAGAAGCATTGTCTCAAAGTTTTCAAGAACCCCATATATGAGACTGGGTGAGAAAAAAATGTGAAAAATTGAATAAAAAAAATTTGAATTTTCCCTGAATATAAACACAAAAATGATACACACTATTACAAATGTGTATGCAATTCGTAGCAGCCGTTTTGAAGAGAATAATTTGATGAATGTTTTGTATTCATCAATCAATGAAAAATAGATACAAATGTTAGCAGATTTCACAGCTTCCCAGATTCGATAGTAACCGTATGAAGTATATGCAAGGAGGTTAGATTACTAATAGGCTGGAGAGGGCTTCAATTGTTGGAGACTGAAGCTTAAAAATCTAGGTGGCTTATGAGTTTGGATTGTTGGCGGCCATCTTACGAGTGTGAATTCTAACTCAAAAAAGAATATTTTGTATAAAAATATTGTATATTTCACATAAAAAGACCTTGCTAAAGACAGTCACAATATGGCCGCCAGGAAATAAATTGGCTTCACTTTCAACAATACAGAAAGAGTCTAAGCCCTCTCCAGCCTATTAGTAATCTATCCTCCTTGAGTATATGTTATTCGAACAAGGTGTGTAGAGTTTTCGTCTTTACTTGATATAGATATCTCGCTCATCTTACAGAGCATAATATTCTGCGTTTGCCTAGTTATTATCTCTTCTTTGCGTGCTCTTTCGATTTGAATCTTGGGAGGTATAACAAAACTAATATACCTTTTGTATTTACCCTGTCATTGCTTTATTATGCCCGATACGATGTCAACACATAGTGGTGCGTGCGTGTGTGTGTGCGTGTGCGTGTGCGTGATGGCGTGCGTGATTGTCTGTACGTACAGATGTGTAGGTTGTCTAATGGGATAGGTTAGATCGCTCGGGGGGTGCGGCGTCCGCTAGACTACTGGACTTCCGGAACCAATTATACACTCTAACACTTCTGAATTTAAAAAAAGATTTTTTGTTGATATTTTGAAATGGATTTATTTCAGATGAGGGACTTCCTCATCTGAGATTCTATTAATTATGTAAATCTCGCCAACGCCCTTGAGGGAATTATTTAAGTACTTTATATAATCGAAACTGTAAAATGTGTTATTATTTTATTATTCACTCTTTTTTTAGTTCGTTTTTTCTTTGTTATTGCCGTTATTCTCTTATTATTCTATCCCAAGTTAATTTTGTTTGTGTAATAATATATGTGTTAGACCCAACTACATTTTGAAATAGACTATAATGAACGAGTGGTCGATTGAACCACAATACAAAATAATTATATAAACACCTTAGTAGATGTATAGTAAGGAACATCATTTAGGAATGGAAAGGGTATAGTAAATAAAATGTAAAATTGTCTGACTGTAACATATTAATTGAGCAACTTCATTCTCATTCTCATCTATACTTTTCTAATCATTTTTGAAAATGACCAAACTTATTGAAGTATTGTATTCGATGAATACGCCCTATACACCTGAATATTGCGAGAATATATTCGATATAAAATGTTACTTCTGGATAAAATAACATTTCAGGATATCGAAAGAATTGGAAAATGTTTACAGATTCGGCCAACGTTCTCACTTTTAGTTTCAAGTGAAATTTATAGACTAATGTATGAACCAAAAATCCGATTCAAACTTATTTCGAGTACTTCGAGCTATAATCGAGTTATAATTCGAGTTATAAAACATGGTATTTTTTTCTATTGTCACCACAACTCAAACGATTTCCTAAAGCAATACAAACTTCCACCAAATAACTCTCTCGTTCAATCCAGAACCTTCTCTTCAGAACTACACATTTTTATTCTACTCTATTTTCAAAACTCTAATTGGTTCCGTTTTTTTCTCTTCTATTTACCTTCCTACGACGTTCTACCTAGTTACTGATGATTCTCCAGGGATTCTCTTTGTCCAGCCGCGTTATGCTTCACTAAATGTCTATCAAACTGAGAATAAGTTGACTTGTCATCAAAAAAAGAAACGCCTGTAATGTTGGTATTGTTGCAGGCGATGAGATTCTGTCGGTGAACGAGGCGGCGTTGCAGGGGGTGTCGCACGCAGAGGCGATCGCAGTCTTCAAGAGCATCCGATCGGGCCCGATCGCGTTGCGATTGGCACGGAGGAGGCAAGCACAAAGGTAACAACTCGAGCAATTATGTTTTGTGGTGTTCTTAAGTTGGTTGGAGTTATTTGTGAAAGGATTGTTAGTTTTAAGACAATTGGAATTGTTTTAGAAATGTTACAATATATAAAATTGTCTAGAGGAAGCTTGACTTTTGAAACTTCAGAAACTGAAGTCACGCCGAGCGTGGGTTCGAGTCCCGCATAAGACATGTTTTTTTGTAAGCGTCCTTTCACTTACTATCACATCAGATTTCCATAATCACCCGCTCATTCGTATCCCTGTACGAATTTTTCTGGACTGGGTTCGCAGCAATTTTCGCTGTTGCTGGGTCATAAGCAAACAATAATCAATCAGATTGAATTTGTACCAAAACTACTTCTTTACTCTATGTTTGTACTTTAGATTTACTTGAAACGAAAAAGAACTTCATTGATATTCTAAAAATCATTTATATAAAATCCATGATTATAGTTCATTGTCATTCTAATACTCATTATTCGTTCATCGCTTATGTACTTATATCAACATGTTGCATTCATGTTGAATAAAGGTTTTCTTAATCTTTCTATTTTTCATCTTCAATTTTATAGCATGACGATTGATAATGCGCGTATGAAATGGTCTTTACCCATATATTACAAAAATCTATAAAATGTCATTACTCGCATTTCCCCACATTTCAAGGACTAAGAGGATATCTCATCGTAAATAAAGACTCTTTATTTAGTATGCTCTTTATGCTTAAGACTCTTTTGTGAAAATGTGTATTATGATTTGTATACAAAAGATATCACGTATTGATTTTAGAAGAGAACATAATAGGGCCTATAGCTCGCGAACTGCAAAATGACAAGAAAGTCTATCATGAACAAAAGAGTAAATGTAAAGCTTCCTTTCAATTCTGACAGACTGTTATATTCTCCAAGGATTATGAATGAGACTCTATGTATATACATCATGATGTGATTTGGTGTGATATATCATCTCTAAAATCATAAAATCGGAAAAGTAGAAATCTCTCGCTTTCGATTTGTTCTTGATTGAGATAAAAGAAGAACTTTTGTTCCATACATGCATACATGAACATGCATACATGCATACATGTTCCATACATGAATACACACACACGAATACATGAATATGCATACATGCAGAATCCTACTTTTTTTATTTATTTTGTGTATGTGTGTTCGTGAGCTCTATAACCCAAATCATTTCAATATTCATGCATTTTTGTCAACATCAGTAATGGCTTGTAGTTCGGTGCTTTGAAGTTCCGGATACATTTTTGGAACGTCTATTTGATCTACTTTGAGAATAACAAGATTGAATTAATAATGAACCCACACCCGCGATTAATCAATCAAGTTAATTTATACCCTTTTCTGTTTTATTGGATTTTTTACAGACGTATAATTGATAAAAATATATTTCTTATTTTCTTATAGTTTTTTCATCAATCACATTTCAATTTATCAATCACTTTCACATTTTCTTAATCGCTTTTTTGCATTGATCAATATAAAAATCAAAAATTAATAATATGCAGATTATAATATTTCTTTCTCTCACACAATCAAGGTATAGAGACTTTGCGAATTTTTTTGACTGTAAAGTGTATAATATATGGTAATATTGATAACAATAACAAAAAAATAGAAGAAGAAACTGATAGAGACGTCAATAATGTCAAATTCTGGATATACATTTTGAAAAAGCATCACCTAATAGGATATACATTTCCTTTCACTACATTTCCAGTAAAAGTCTGAATTAGGACCAATTCGTCTGCCACCACAAAAATGAAAACCAATTTATGTATTGGGAAACGCAATTAAATTGACGAAAGGTTATTTGTATGATTGAAAATCAAATTTTCACTAAAATACATAAAGTTCAATGTTCATACGCATGTTTATAGACCCCAATGGATTGTACATAGCTGTAATTAGTTAATGGATGGTATGGTAGCTAAATAGTCCATGTTACTTTTATTGCTACCGAGAGACCTGGGTCAAATGGAAACCATAACTTTCTTCACTTATTTGAATGAATTTGATTAATATATATTGATTTTTGAGACAGAAGAGGATTATTAAATAATTTCTCTTGGATATTTACGATTCACGGTCAATGTAGAACACTATAATAGATCTAAAAGATCCATTCATATTTTTTATTACTCGAAATTGAAGTTTTCTTACTGATGTTGTCTCTATAAAATATCGGTGCTGTCTCTAGTCTCTTGAGTGCATACATTTGTACTTTTGTGTTTATTTATTTGTCATTCTGAATTTGATGAGGACAACAACGCTCGTGAAGTGTTGCAATAAATAAGACAAATAATAAATTATGATCATGGAGGATAAGGATAAAATTAAAAATCGAACCCGATATTGGTTTTATCGTTCATGATTTCCGTATTACGTATTCTTTCAAGTTTCATACATCGCGTGCCACTTTTGAGCAAGACAGTACAAAAATTGGAAATAAACTGGAAATAAATAAGAAAAACAATATGTGTATAAATATAAGCCTATATATATATATATATATATATATATATATATATATATATATATATATATATATATATATACATATGTGTGTGTATTGAATTTGTAGGTCTAGTATGCAAATATATGCACATGCATGTTGAAGAAAAAAACAGAACTTCAGGTTACTTCCTTAATATTATTGTTTCGCGACTAAACAGTTACAAAACTAAATATATATGACCTAATTTTTTCTGACAACTGTGTTCATGGAATATGTAATATAACTGATAATATGAATAAATTAAGGAATTGTATCGGTTTTGTTGAGCTAGTATTATAATATTCACATGTTCATGTTACAGAACAATAGTCAGAATCGAAATAATTTATTATGTTTTCATTTTGACCATAACGGTATAAAACATTTCTCAACTAGAAAATCTGGATGAAATATGTCCATAAATACTATCATTCCACAGTTTACAAGGCAGAGGTCAATATGACATTCGAAATCATTGAATTGATAGCTAGATACATCATAATCATTGAAAATAATAATTTACAGAAAAAAAATATGAAAAAAATATCTATAACTCAATCT
Organism: Brachyptera putata; assembly: GCA_907164805.1. Taxonomy (NCBI): domain Eukaryota; kingdom Metazoa; phylum Arthropoda; class Insecta; order Plecoptera; family Taeniopterygidae; genus Brachyptera; species Brachyptera putata. The sequence goes on from OU015462.1 coordinate 56,944,011, forward strand.
CTTCTGAATCTTTTCTTTATTATTATTATTTTACTTACAATTGCACCAAAGTGCGGTGGCAAGGCCCTAAACTTAATTAACAAAACTCTTAAGAAAACAACATTAACAAAACAGGAAAAAGATGAAGAAAACAAATAATAATTATCAAAAATACACCCAACCAACAAAAACTATCAAATCCCCTATAATAAAACTTCCCTCCGCACTATTACTTCTTTAATTTGTCTCAATGTCAGGTCCTCCTCCGCAATCTCCCCCAAACCATTCCAAACCAAACCATTCTAATTTTCTGAGCTCTTCCACTAATGTTTCTTTCTTCGTTCCATTCCACTCGACTCCCGCTCTATTCAAAAATGAATACTTTCCGACTTCCTTCTTCTTTATGTTCGAAAAATCATTGTTTCACAATTGAGTCTATATGGATGAAAGTAGGATCGTTTGGACGTATCAATAATTCACATTGGAATAGTATGAAACCTAGGTCTACATGCGATGTTTTGATGTTGCGATATATGACTGGGCATACGTGGTTCTATTATTTCATTCTTGAAATTAATCCTACCCCAAGAATAAATTTAACTCATGCACTTTTATATATGTATTTATTGTTTCAGGCATCCTTCAACCAACCAGTAGCAAAGAGCTCAAGAACGAAGAAATGAAAATGATGTCGCGAGATTTTCTTCTCCACTTCCATTGAACGTACAAGTTATAATTCACATTATTTAGTTTATTCGAACTTCAAGTACGTCATTCTAGTCTTTGTAACTTAAACTTTAATACGAATTATATATAAAAATAAATAAATAATACTAGAATATATATTAGTTGTAAATGTAAAAAAATCGAATCTCAATATTTCTGTGTTCTACTGTAACGGTATAGTAATATAGTATTAAGTGTTTTCGCTTATAAGAGAAAGATCTCGGTGGTTTTGTAATTTGTTTAATTATTTAATAGTTTTTTTTTATCATATTACTTTCTGATTGAATGAAATGTGCAATCGATAAAATAAAATTTGCTCCTTTTATTAAATTCGGAAATATTGTTTGAAATAATATTCCCTGTCCTAATTATATTCCTATTCTATTCCTACTTATTATAATTTTTTATTTTATTATAAAACATTTCAAGTTTGTGCGTCGAGTTTTACTAGTTCATTTGTTTTTAATTTAGTTTTATTCATAAATAAATCTTTACTTTCTCTCTCTTTCTCATACGAGGATATAAGGAACGACGAAGCATAAAATTCATGTGGTGAAATAATTATTGATACAAAGTGCTAACCAGGCCCTAAATTGCTGCGATTGATATAGGGTTTAGGTCTGCTTCATATTACAAATTGAGGTTGAATAACGAGAATACAGAGGATTGGGATATATGGACATTATTAGAAAAGAAGAACATAATAAGTATAAAATGTACTTGGAAAAGCAGTGTCAGAATTGAAATATTGTAAAACTTTTATATATATATATATAGGCCTATATATATATATATATATATATATATATATATGTGTATATAGGCCTATACTTATATATATTATATATATATATATATATATATATATATATACATTATATATATATATATATATATATATATATATATATATATATATATATATATATATATATATATATATATATATATATATATATATATATATATATATATATATACATATATATATATATTTATACAATATATGTATACATTTTTTTCCTTCCCTCCTCGAAAGCTACGTTTCGGGATTCATAATTTTAGTTTTTTTCAGTTCAATGTTTGAGGCTATAATATAGTTACTCATTCTGCTTTTAGAGTACTTACTTCAGAGTACTGTACTTTAATACACACTCAATCCCAAGTGTCAGAATTCTGACTTACATACTTATTTCTAGTTTTTGGGTAAAGTGGCTTCAAACTTATACAGTACATCAGATGCACCTCTATACATTCTGACGTATCACAAAGGAAAGACCAGTAATTTACGAGTTCTCTAATATAATTTATATATTCGATATTCATAAGTCCTCCATTATAAATGTGCTGCTCGCAGTGTCCTACCTGTCTTTTGAACCACCTGGGTAAGTAGAGTTTCCATGATTTGCATATATAGAGAGACTTATCCCTGAAACTACCTATGAATATAATCATAACCGAACGTCATTTTCGTTTTGTGCATTGATTGGGCATTGTTGTTACGTGGGAAGTTAATACGCATCTAATATCTGAATTTACTGTACCATTAGGGCAGTCATTTCAAGTTTTAAAATACTGATTGTCGACTTGAGAATATTCAGGTTGGGCTTGGTTTTCATCCCACATACAGTATGTCTTTATATGAGTCTACGAAAATGTGATTCACCATTTACTGGACAAGCGATTTTAATGATAGAAATAAAACATGTCTATACATACTAACTAATACTATGTTATGAGATGGATTATAAACATACAATGTAGGTATCATTCTGATTTATACGCAGATTTAGGTTTAGTATGAGATACATTATTGATATTGACGAGATAGATTCAGATTCGCGAATCCATGATAAGCGATTTACATCGAAAACATCAATATTTTGATGATATAAAAATCAAGTCTCACCCTAATGAGATATCTATCTCTTAATTTTTTATTTTAAACACAGTTAAAAAAAAACATCAACAGTATACGCATTATAATTATACAATTAGCAACCAATTTTTGCAAAGGTATATATTCCATATTTCAGGATTTTTGTAATCAATTTTGTATCAATTTTGTAAAACCATTGTACTAATGAATTGATTTTTACGCTGTACCATCTTGGTATCCCGCTATTGCGGACAGCCGTCACAATAAAATGACATTCTCTCTATTCCGCTAAAATAATGTATTCTGAGTTGTCGATCAAGGGAGTGTGTGCACGGTGCTTATAAAAATTGACAAAATCATCTTGACCATTTTTTTTTCTATGTTCACGAACCAGTACAATAGAATAAAAAGTACACAACTCCAAGATAACTTCATTGTACCAACTGATGATTAACTATTGATTAGATAATCATTACTTGAGGTACAAAAATAGCATTTCTATCCAAGGGTAATAACAAGTTAATTTGCTAATATTTGCATAATTCACTAATCATCACTTATGGTACAACTGGCTCTTAGGTTGATTAATATGACATTTTATTTTGGTGACAAGGTGGTTTTAAGATAATACGTCAATGAGTACCAAGAGTGTGATGAAATTCATCGACGTATTATCTCAACAGTGATTGAATTCACAAAAATAGCATGTCATATTAAATTATCTTGGGGTGGTTATACCTTCTATTCAATGACACTGGATCGTGAACAAAAAGAAAATAGTAAAGATTAAATTTTCCATTTTCATAACCACCATGCATGCACCCCCTTAAGACGATCTGTGAATCAATCAAAATACTTTTTATGTATATATTTCAGGTCTGTTCCAATGTTCTCAACCCAAAACCTGAAATGTCAATGATTACGGGGTTAACGATCGATCGGGACCGCCCAATGGCACGAAAATAAGTTAATTATATTATATTATCGGATTTGTTAGGTTGTTTACATTTCAAGATTTTAAATTTAATTATTAATAAGTGATTGTATAATTCGCGTTTAAATATCAATGATGAGAAATTCCTTCGATCATAATGAGATCAGAATATTCTAGATCTAGCCTTTTCAACGGTAGCATGGCTTATTGGCTGTATGATAGTGAAGGTAAGTTGTGAAGATAAAGAGAAGAATCCGTAAACACGATGGCGAATTATTGAAGATTGTCAATTAAGGATTTAGGGTTGTGAAATATTAACATCAACATTCAGAAAGGTGAATAAATATGAAATAATATAGAAAATGTTTGTCGTTTTTTTATTTGTAAATGTATTGCGAAGACATTATTTCGAAATATATAAAGTTTGAACAGATAATATATTTTCAAATGGAAATTATTAAATTAATGTATACATTTCTTAGGTCGTACTTTATCATTCAACTGTCTAAATATAGGGCCTATTGAATTTCTATATACATACTCATTATTTTAAACATTCAAAGTTCTGAACAAAAATAGTGATATATCACTGAATTATTTTCAGTCCCGTTTTATTGATGTTATATTGATGTAGGTAGATGAATAGCTTTTCTATCATTTCGAGTCGGTAAACATGGTTTTCGTCAAGTATATTTTCCGTGTAGTTCTGTTATTTCAGTCTTTGATGGTATATTCAAGTATACCATGTCATGCAGCTTTAGTTTCAATTGAAATACTTTTCTAATTATTTAAACATCAAACATCAGTGACACCAATTCATAAAACAAAAATGTACATTACCTTCATGATTCCGCGATCTCCTGTCAACGCTTCATCCAAAAAGTATAATGGTCAATGCTTATTCATCTTCCTTTTTCCATTTCCAGTTTTCCAGTTTTTAATGTTGCTGAACGACCCCACCAACAGCTGAGATATCGGGGTACGAATGAGCGGTGATAATGAAATGATGAAGCGATAATACGAGAAATGACATTTCGTTTTATGTTCGCTTTTTTCACACACATTTTTCCACATGCATAAACTGATACAGATACGTTATTTCAAGATCAAACAACGAACACAAACCCACACGAGGTGAAACATTATTAGACGAGCTTTAGCGAGGATTCAATTTGACATACTGAAAAAAATTGGTGTTCGTTTTTATGTTTTTTTTTTTTTTTTCTATGTTTTTTTGTCGGTTCTCCACAGGTCAAACGGCTACAGCTATCAACTTCAAACTTTTTTCAATATGGTTCCTCATCTAACTTAGATCTGTATAGTTTTCTGGCATTATCGGGGGGTAACTTTTTTTATGAATTTTAGAAATTTCAAAAATACCCATTAGAATAACATGACGGAAAAAACAAAAAAAATATATTTTCCCAAAAAATGAAATCTTGCTTGAAGTTGAATTACATTTTGATACACATTTCTAGAAATTTTCAGCTTGATCGGGTCAGCCATTTTGAAGAAAAAAAATAAAATGTGCTAAATTGGTACCACTCAAAGCAGTTCTTAAGCATTACTACCCATACTATTACTATCCGCTCGTCTAACAACGCATATGGCGTTTTCCTAGTTAGCTCAATTAACACATTTTTATTATTGGTAATATGTGCCCTGAGCATTTTTACTTCCTGTGAAAAATATTCAAAATGGCGCTCACACATTTAGCCTTTTCACCATCGATATGTAGATTCTATAAACATTTTATTTTGTTCCACAGTGAGAGGTGAGATAAATTCACCGATATTATCTGAAGTTAATAGATGATTCCTTTCCAGTAACATAATTCGATGTCTCACCTACTGCTCATTAATATCCTTCATCTCAAATGTCTTTTTTTCTCCTTGTTCTCCTTAATCTCCTCGTTGTCCTCCATCTCCTGTATCTCCTTCAGAACCGGGAAGACTTTTTTCACTTCATTTCCTTCGTGTCCTCGTGCAACAATTGACCTTGTATCGCCCTTGAGTCCTAAATTCCCTTATTAGACATATCCACCATGGTCTCCTGAAATATCAGGTTCACCTTTGTGGTCCTTGTGAAACTATTGGTCAATTATCGCTCTTGGGTCCTAAGTTCACTTCCTGGACATATCCACCATGATCCATCATAGCCTCGAGGGGCTTGAGCTAATGGTTCTCCTCTAGCTCCAGGTTCACCTTTCTCACCCTGGTTTCCTCTAGGACCTTCTGGTCCTTGTGGACCACATGGTCCGGTATCACCCTTAGGTCCAGTATTACCTTGAGGGCCTTGCGCTCCGGGTTCTCCTTTAGCTCCAGGTTCACCTTTCTCACCCTGGTTTCCTCTAGGACCTTCTAGTCCTTGTGGACCACATGGTCCGGTATCACCCTTAGGTCCAGTATTACCTTGAGGGCCTTGCGCTCCGGGTTCTCCTATAGCTCCGTTAGTTCCTGCTGAACCTTTCTCACCAGTGTCACCTTTAGGTCCTCGGGCTCCAGTTTCACCTTTGACCCCTGGATTTCCTTGTTCACCCTTTGCTCCATTACATCCTGCTGCTCCTTGCAACCCATTTTCTCCTCTAGCTCCAGTTTCTCCTTTTGGACCTTGACGACCCCGAGCTCCTGTCGCGCCAGTGGTTCCCTTCATTCCTTGAGGTCCTGTTGCACCTTGTGGTCCCTGCGTTCCGGTATCTCCTTTATCTCCTTGTGCTCCTTTCTCTCCAGCAGGTCCTCGGGAACCTTGTGCTCCTTCAGGACCCCGTGGTCCCGGTGGACCTGGTGATCCTGAAAGTCCAGCTGGTCCTGGAAGGCCATTTGCACCTGCAGGTCCTGCAGGACCACGGGGGCCAGGTTGACCAACGCACTTGTAGTGTTGTTCTGGATGTTTCTCCAACTCTTCTAATCTTCTCTTGTATCCATGAGACTCTTCTTTTAGTTTCGATACTTCTTCATTGACTGACTCGATGTGGTTGGCATGTTTTATCGATGCTGCTATCCAAATGTTCAACTCATTGTTCATTTGAAGAAACTTGTTGTTGATGTCACTCCATTTTTCGTCGTTCTCCCAAACATTGGGGATTTTGGGAGAGATTTTTAGTGGTTCATCAGCCAATCTGAGGAATAAATATAACTATTGATGATTTTGTTAGATGAGTAGTTGTGAGAATTACCGTGTATTACCGTGAAATACGCGGTAATAAAAAATGCAATCCTTTATTTTGTTGATTTACTCTTCAGTGTTAATCAATGATTCACTGGTCAAAGGTGTATTCGTAGGCTTGTTGAAAGTAGCAATATCAAAACTTATACCTGAAGAAAGTGGAGGTAAGATGGACACTAATAATTATAGGCCGCTGTCAATGCTCACAATTTTATCGAATATTCATGAGAATGTTTTGAAACTGAGAATTAACACTTTCAAGGGGAATTATAATGAATTCAATGACAGTTGATTTGGTTTTAGAAATAACTGATACAGAATGATTGAGGGGACGAGTCATTGAAATTGCTATCTACCTAGATAAGGGTTCAAAGGTGATGCCATATGATGTCTTTTTGGTCAATACAAAATATACAAAATAAATTCAAAAAATTTGTCGACAATTTATCTTTTATTCTTCCAATTGAAAATTTGTCTGTTTTAAAAAATACTACTCCTCCCACACTTTCCTTGTTTCCGAAGTAACAATTGCACATTTAGCACAATTGTAAATGGAGAGCACATTTTGGAATTTATTCCGATGGTCATTTTTGTATAACTGCAACTTCACAAATTTTTTCTTCTCGGTTTTGGACACATAACTCATTTTACAAATTATTTGATGGAAAATTTGGCCTGAATTGAAACTACACAGTTCTAAGTTGGATAAGTGTGTGTGTATACAGAAAAAGTTTTACGTCGATCGGTCAAACCCTGCGACCTGTGCAGTGCTTACAAACAAACACAGACAAAGCTCCGTAAGAGTTGGGTGGAAATCTTCGCTAACGCTCCTCTAATGAAGTGTAATCGAAATATCTACACACCTTGAGGCATATAATATATACTTCACTCGATACCAAGGAATCTAGGGAACCGTGGATCTATCACTGCAACATTTTTCTGTTATTATTAATACTTATTCGATGAATAAAATACCTTCATTATATTCTTTTTTCATAACGGCTGGTCCGAATTGCATACAAATTTTGTATAATGTGTATCATGTTTGTGTTAACATTTGAGAGAAATTTGAATTATATTCGAAAGAATTTTTCAATTTTCTCCGCCCAGTCAAATCTTATGGGGTTTTTAGAAACTTTGAGATGATGTGGCTCACAAATGGTTCTACCGATTTGACCCCAGAACTATACAGTTCTTAGTTGAATAGTTCTTAGTTTCTTAGTTGTAAGTTTGCGTATATACAAAAAAAAGACAAAGCTTTATAAGAGTAGGATGGAAATCTTCGCTAACGCTCATCTGAATAAGTATAAATTTAACAATCTATTTGGGATAAATGATAAACGAATAGGATGAAATGTTGACATTTTCTTACCCTTCAACGCATCTTACTGACTTTTCATCATGTAAGACCTCATCTTTAGTTAATTCCGGCCTGGCAGTTGTAGTTGCCAACAGCGCCAGTAGGCTCGTCAGCAGCAGCACTGTAGCTCCAAGTTGTAGACCTGTTCGAAAAGATTTATTTGAAATCCCATCAAATTTGGTAGATCACTGGAACTATGATATTATCAAAACGGCAAGCCATAAGGAAATTCTAACTATCTGATTGCATGCGCATCAGTTTGAACATCAACTCTGACAAGTTTCACGTTCCTGAAATAATTTCGGTGGACTGCAAGTAAAAATTCCCGTCTGTAATTATTTCACCGGTACACGAAAAAATACGGGAACAAAAATTTTGAATTGATTTTTCATCAGTTCAATATCAATTCACTTCAATGATTCTGAATTTGTAAATTTATAATATTTGTCAGAATTAGTTATTCTAATTTTTAATCGGCATGAATAGCCTTAAGTAGTTGGAATTTGAGCTGTTTTTATAAAATTATTGTTACATTATTGTTACGTGACATACACATGGAAACACGGAATCACAAAACTAATGCCAACAAATTGAATTTACATAGTTGATATATTGAATGGTAATCACTGAAGAATACCGCCTAGTTGACATATATATATCTATATATCTATATCTATATCTATATATATATATATATATATATATATATATATATATATATATATATATATATATATATATATAGTCTTATTAACTGGTGAACAATGCTTCTCTATCAAGTTTCGATCTCATTGAAAAATACATAGGCCTATATAGATGATATAATTCAATATTTGAATATTGCCGACGTTGCCAACACTTACCCATGTTAACTGTGTCTTGTGTACATCTGCTGACTAACCTTCTCTTGCACGGAATAAAAGCAATTGCCTTCCATTCAGACAAGCCTCGGTTGTTGACATATAGCAACTACATATCAACAATGCACCGATTGACAAATCAAAAAATTGTTTTCAGTAACCGTTTGACGCAAGATTACCAATGGAATTTACATTCTTGCTGACTTATGCATTCGGTGTTATTGGTAAGATATAGGACTTTCATTCACGGAATAAGTTGGACGTTTGTCTACAACAGGGGTCAGCAAACTACGGCATGTCATAGTTTATTTTGATAACAATTTAAAATCTACAATGCGAGTGAATCATACAAAATAATGATTGGAATATTTTATTAGATGAGCGTTAGCATAGACTAAAGATATATACTATAGGGTATATATCTTTAGTCTATGGCGTTAGCGAAGTGTTTCCGTGTAACTCTTACGGAGCTTTGTCTGTGTGTTTTTGTTTGTTTGTTTGTAAGCACTGCATAGGTCGTATGGTTTGACCGATCGACATGAATTTTTTTGTACACGCAAACTCATCCAACTTAGAACTGTATAGTTTTGGGGACAAATCGGTTGAACCATTTTTGAGAAAGATCATTTCAAAGTTTCTAAAAACCCCATAAGATAAGGCTGGGCGGAAAAAATTGCAAAAAAAATCTCTCCAATATAATTCAAATTTTCCTCAAATGTGAACACAGAAATAATACACATTAATAAAAATTGACGTATAATTCGGACCAGCCGTTTCGGAGAAAATAATTTAATGCATGTTTTTCATTTATAGAAAGGATAGAAATATTGGTGGAAAAATATTGCATTGTTAAATTCACGGCTTCCCAGATCCATTGGCATCGGATGAAGTTCATTTTATATGATCAAGGTGTGTAGAGTTTCGCTCATCTTACAACGCACATTCCGCGTTTGCCTAGTTAGATGAGCGTTAGCGAAGATTTCCATCCAACTCATACGGAGCTTTGTGTGTGTTTTTTTTCTGGTTGTTTGTTTGTAAGCACTGCACAGGTCGCTGGGTTTGACCAATCGCCATGAAACTTTTTTTTTTCTGTACACGCAAACTTATCCAACTTAGAACTGTATAGTTTCCGGGTCCAATCGGTTGGACTTTTTTTGAGAAACATAATCTCAAAGGGTGGATTGCAAGAACGAAGTTTAGCCCCGGTCTACTTTAGACGCCGTCTAAGTACAAAATAGCATTGCCTCTGCAATGCTATTTTGTACTTAGACGTCGTCTAAAGTAGACCGGGGTTTAAACTTCGTTCTTGCAATCCACCCAAAGTCTCTAAAACCCCTATAAAATCAGGATGAGCGGAAAAAATTGAAGAATAGAATCTCACCAATATATAATTCTAATTTTCCTCAAATGTAAAAACAGGAGTGATACACATAATTTTAAAAAATTGGTATGCAATTCGAACCTGCCGTTTTCAAGAAAATTATGTAATACATGTTCTTTATTCATTGAATAGATAAAAATAATAGCAGAAAAATGTTGCACTGTTAGATCCACGGCTTTGTTGGTATCGAATGAAGTATATTTTGTATGATCAATGTATGTAGAGTTGTAGATTTTACTTCTCACTCATCTTACAACGCATATTCAGCGTTTGCCTAGTCACCAAAACACTTGATTTGTTAGTCTTATTGTGCAAATAATCTCAATTTTACTTAGCTATTATTCGATTCATCGAGAAATGTATTTCAATGAGAAACATAATTTTGAAGGAGCATTAATATTATTATAATTGTGTTTCGTCAGATTTGAGGCCCGTTTTCATGGCTCGCGGCAGGCGGCAGGCGTTCATTTTCTGGCCAACCAGAAAGGCGTGAATTTTGCCGCTTGAACCTGTTGCTCGCTGCCGCGAGAGAAGAAATAATTCAATTTCGGAAATAAAACGCCGCGGTTTAATTCCCTCACGCATACAAGAAGTAAGGTTATGTAAACTGGACAACTGGACAACAACTGGACAACATATAAAAGTATGCTTGCTGAATGGAATTATTGTATTTAAGATGTTTGTATGTTTGTTAGAGTAATAATTACTTATATTATTATCTCTTTTGACTTGCCATATATTTGTCTTGTAACAAATCCTGTGGAAAAATAAACAAATCTAATCTAATCTAATCTAATCTGGAAATATTACATCTAAATTAGTACATTTCAAATATTCATTATTATTGTATTTGCATGCCACATAGTACGATGCTGAGAATCACTTTAACGCCTCAATCAAACTCATTTTATATATTCAAATAAATGAATGAAATCTCGAACTGGATGAGAAGAAGCGTGAGTTTGTGAACAGCGCATGCGCCAGATAATTCTTTAAACGCCTCCGTACGCCGCCTGCCGCGAGCCATGAAAACGGGCTTTACTCATTTCGTAAGTTTGGACTAATTTTGTTATCATTAATGAAATCAATATTCATTTCACATTCATTGCACATCTCACTTTTATTCTATCATTTTTATTTATTTATTTATTTATTTATTTATTGGTCCCAGTTGAATTACAAGTAATATTGGATAAGTCAGCATAATAGAAAGGAGATCAAATACATTGAAATAAAAAACATATTGATAGGTAAAAGTACATGAAATAAAATAGCAGATGAGAACATTTTATACGAAATAAGAACGAGAAGTCATAGTCTGGCTAACTGATAGTCTCCATTAGTCAGTATGATTCGAAAATTCATCGAGACTATTAAAACAGTGATTGATGAGCCAGGTTTTTAGAAACGATTCAAAGCTACTTCCAGTCATTCTTTTTATTCTCATGGGTAGTGCATTGTAAAATCTATTTCCGGCATGTGTTGGGCCTTTCTTGTAAAATTCATGTCTGTGCTTTTCAATTATCTTATTGTCATTTCTCGTTTTCATGTTTGGATTAATTTTAACATCATACTGTAAGGAAGAGTCATTGACGTATAAAATTGCTTGCTTTGCTTCTGGCGATAAGGTCTGGAGTGAGGGTCCAGACCAAGTTCGGTCCGAACTTGGTCTGGTATATGAATTATATTGATGAGATCTCATTTTTCAATTCTTTCCGCTCAGCCTAATATTATGGGGGTTTTAGAAACTTTGAGATGATGTTTCACAAAAATTGTCCAACCGATTTGAACCAAAAGCTATACAGTTCTAAGTTGGAGCAAATGCGGGTAATGTAAATGTTTATTTTATTTCATTTTTATTACATAATGTTCTTCATTGATACATAATTGCAAACATAAATAACATAACACTTGGGCAAGCATAAATGATACATGAAATAACGCATTACTAAATTGAAAAAAATACTAAAATTAATTACTAATAAATTGGATATACAATACTAGAGCTAAATGACTAGAGTTGAATGCTTACAAAATGTAATTATGAAATAATATAATACATTTTAATCTTTGAAAAACAAAACCCAGATAAGCCGAAGCCTGTGTATGGGAAAGGAGGAATAGTTGAAATATTTGAATAAAATATACATGCCAAGATAGAAGGTTCGTAACGGTAATACAATGTTGGAACATGGATGTGAATAAGCTGGGTGAATGTCATGTATTTAAAAAGTAAAAATAAGTTAAATTTTATTGCAAATTATGATTTATATCAGAATTTGTGGTTGATTAGAACTGAATATTGATGAGGTCTAGGGCATACAGACTGTTGTGGTCTAATAGTGCATATTAGTGGTCAACATAGTGAAATTATTATCCAAAAGAAAATTAAAAAGTCATGTCTAATGTCGTGAAGCCAGTGAAACAATTTGTGCTTGAATGAATTATAATTTATTGATGAAGTTATGATTTTAGGTAAATTGTTAAACATTTCAGGACCAAGATATGCACTTTGCCTTTGCCCTAGAGACAGGGGCGGATCCAGGTCATATTTATGGGGGGGGGGCGATCTCAGTTTGCAAAAGAAAATGCCAAATAAGAACAGTTGTGCAACGGCGAGTTAACGCGAAGCCGGCGACCCGCGGGGGGCAAGGGGGGAAGGCCCCTCTTCTGGCCCCGCAGTGACTTTTTCAAATTACCCCATTTTAACCGCGTCTTAACGCATTTTAACGCGTTCCAGAAGAGATTTAGATGACAAAATCAATTGTCCTAAATAACTAAAGGTGCCCAACTGATATTTGCCAATCATAGTTATTGTAACTGCAGGTTACAATAACAAATAAGACTAGACCAGAGCTTTCATTTTGAGACAGTACATCAAATTTCTTTAAATTACACCTTTTTAAATATGTTTCAACGTGTTTCGGATGAGATTTAGATGCCAAAATCAATTTTCTTATAGAACTAAAGGTGCCCATCTGATATTTGATTTTCTAGGCAATGTAAAATATGAATCTATATACGATATTATCCATCCATCCGTATCTTTCCTTCTTTCTCTTTCTCTTTTTCTTCTCTCTTTCTTTCTCTCTTCCTCCTTTTATTTTCGTCTTTTCTATTTCATGGGAGGGGCGATCGCCCCCATCACCCCCCCTCCCTCCTGTATCCGCCACTGCCTAGAGATGTCAACATTTCAGGGATTTTTAATTGACTATCTTTAGCCGACCCAGTGTGTTGCACTTGATTGGAAATGATGAAGCTATTTTTGTTTTTAAAAGTGTGACTTAGGAAATGTGTTTGAGAGTAAGTCGTGTTGTCTAACCAGCGTCGACGAGACGACGACCTTGGAGTTGGATTACATAACTTAGTTAGATAGTTTATTAGACGAGCTTTAGCGAGGATTCAATTTGACATACTGAAAAAAATTGGTGTTCGTTTTTATGTTTTTTTTTTTTTTTTTTTTTTTATGTTTTTTTGTCGGTTTGCCACAGGTCAAACGGCTACAGCTATCAACTTCAAACTTTTTTTTCAATATGGTTCCTCATCTAACTTAGATCTGTATAGTTTTGTGGCATTATCGGGGGGTAACTTTTTTTTTTATGAATTTCAGAAATTTCAAAAATACCCATTAGAATAACATGGCGGAAAAAAAAGAAAATATTTTTTTTTCCCAAAAAAATGAAATTTTGCGTGAAGTTGAATTACATTTTGATACACATTCTTGGAAATTTTCAGCTTGATCGGGTGAGCCATTTTGAAGAAAAAAAAAATGTGCAAAATTGGTACCACTCGAAGCAGTTCTTAAACATTACTACCCATACTATTACTATCCGCTCGTCTAACAACGCAAATGGCGTTTTCCTAGTGATTATTTATTACACTACCAGTCAATTACCCTTGACAGTGTTGTCCGCTCCATTAACATTGACATGAAAAATACCCTAAAAACACGTTTCAGTGACTCCACAATTCAATATAATTACTGTTGAGCTACCCCTAGTTATAGAGGCCCTCTACCCCTAGCGACAACCACTGACAAACTAACCAGATATATTCAATCTTACCTAACATTGATCGAAAGACAAAAGGTAAATATTGAACAAATGATAAATATTAGTAATTCTATGTTGAAATAAATGTGTAATAACATGGAAAATAGTTGTCCAATGAGCGAAAACGGTATTCACCATCTCAGAAAGAGAAAAATGAACTTCTATATGATAATGCACAGCCTTCTTTAGCCAGATCAATCTGTAATAAGAATAGACTGTCTTATACAATCAAGAAAGCTGTGACATAATGATATTCATTATAACCAAGATGCATTGAGGGTTGCGTTGGTACGCCGTGTATCGAGGTCGGGAAACCAACGCAACACTCAATGCATCTTGATTATAACCAAAAGAAATCGTAGGCATTGTGTATCTTTCTTAAAATATAGTTCAATATAAACATATGAATTGATGGATAAGACGTATATCATGAAAACAAAAAAAGATAGCAGAGCATGGTTTCGATCCACGGACCTCTGGGTTATGGGCCCAGCACGCTTCCACTGCGCCACTCTGCTAGTGGCCGAGAGGGTGCATAAATCTCAATATGAGGAAGAGCGTCATTCCTGATGTATTTGGTTGTTGTTTTTTTATTTCTCTCCCATGTGTTTTATTACTAGGACATCTAATCAAACGATTATTATACAAAAATAGGTGAAACTCGATTCAGAATAATTTTTTATTAGATCTCTATTGGATATATAGCTCTATAAGGTCTAAGTAACTCATTGGCCCATTAGCTCAGTTGGTTAGAGCGTCGTGCTAATAACGCGAAGGTCGTGGGTTCGATCCCCCCATGAGCCAGTTATTTTTTTCTTTCAATATTGAACACCTTCATGTAACAATTGGAAAATTAGAAAGTTCAATCAAGCAAACAATCAAACACATCTGAGAATTAGGCTTTTGTTGGTTTTAAACTCGATTAGAACAGACTACACATTTTGTGTTTTAGTTTCAACTTTGAATCTACCCAAATATTATTATATTTTAATTAAGGAAATAAGTATGTGCCAGCCGAAAGTCTTTTGATACTCAACAACAGGCTCAAGATTTTTTACAAAATTCACTCTCTCGACTAAAACAAGTTCTTTCGAAATGTTCAATCTTCATCAATAATGAGTGACTGTCATGGCCCCTACGATTAGGCTGGTAGTTTCCTGTCCTGGCGTTCCGAGAAATGTTCCCGGGATTGTCAAATGTCGCAGTTATATCAAAGCGAAAGAAATATATAATAACTGAGTATTGTTCATTCGTTAAATTTTGTCTACGTATATAATTCATTTTCATTTTGAATCTTAAGAACTAAAACCACTCACCCAACCACTTACCATTTTAAGTCCAACGATTGCGTGCCTTGCATTTCGAAACGTGATTTCTCCATCTCATCATCTCCATATTGTAATTAGTTGTAATTACCTTTGTGAGCAAGTATTTATGTATAATCAACTGTAAGGTATATTATAAGGTCTTTGGGTATATTCATAAGGAAACAAACTTCGGTTTTCAACGATAATTTACAAAAGTCCTCACTTACTGAAACTTAATTTTTATCAATAACTTTTATGGGTTTTATGTATGCAATTACTATAGAAAAAAATATATATTCATGATTATTGATTTTGTATCACTAAAAAACCACTCAAAACATAACTAGACGACAACAAATTTCAAAATAAGTCCCCGCCAGGGGGCTGTGCCTCCTGACCCCCCCCCCCCCCCCCCACACACCACCACCATACAATTTGGCGTGGATAGTTTTAACTTCGAACTTCTAATACTACCCCGTTTGCACTATGTTCACTAACTGCTGTTAACTAACTGCTGTTAGCACTAACTGACATCAAGGGCGATCTGTGTTTACGGAACGAAGTTATAGCGTTTGATGTCAGTTATTACTAACTACGTTCCGTTCGCATTATGTTGCTAATATCAGTTTGTGGCTTAACAGCAGTTTGTGATCATAGTGTGAATGGGGTATAAGTATTGTCCTAGACTTTAAGAATAATGACACCCAAAGTAGCACATCAATGTGCAGAAGAGGATGTGATTCCATGCAAAGCTGAGCCATGGCCATGTTGAATGCAGTAGGATTTCTTTTATCTTTAACATTTTTTCCCAAACGTTTCCTAAAAGAGGAATGAAATAATGAATATATATATAGGATATTGCCTATTTAATATCGTAGCACGGTTCTGAAATTTAAGGCGAGTGTATGGATATCATGTAACACATGAAAGATATGAGTAAAATAATTAATAGTATTCATGATTTACATTTTTCTTTATTACAAATCATGTATTACAAAAGTCAAAACATACATTGACCCAACGCAATCAATACTTTAAAGTGAGATAGGATATATAATAGATTAGAAATAATTAAAATCTAGTAGATTTTATTTACCTTCTGTGACTAGCACGCCTGAAATCTAAATTTATTTACACATTGTGCTTCAAGTCACTGAATTCTAAAATAATATTATTGGTAACTCAAACTTTAAGTTTACCCACTGGCATTATTGGAATACATCTCAAAAGGTACTTTCACATTGTTCTATTTATTTATAAAAATTGTATCAAAAATTAAAATGTATTCAATACTGCTTCGAAGTGTGAAAGTACCAAACCACACAATTTTGTATAATTAAATTTCATTATTTTTCTGATTGTTTTTCAGATCATCATTTAGAGAACTGTCTGTTAAAGCATTGTTTAAGTTACGTTTTAATGTTGCATAATCATTTTCGACAGCCATTGGAATCGCCATGCTATCAACAACTGGCATATTTTGAGACTTTTCTACGTCTTTGGAAGGTAACGATACGACATAGATGGGTTGGCTATAATCTAAAAATCTTTGATTTAGTCCGCCAGTTTTCTGACTCAGATTATCGGCAGAATTAGCAGAAGCCATTTTCTTGCGATAAAGAACGATCACGATAACAAGAATGCAGATAATAAAAGCCGATGCTACGAAGAGGATGATAATCGCAGTTTGATACGGCGTTACAAGAGAAACTGTGGACTCGGAAACGACTTCTCGGTGTTCAAGAGCGATCATGTGATCCGATAGTTTGACTTCGTTGAAAGAATCATCGAGAAGACGATGTCTGAATCGAGAGTTTGTGATGTCAGCGATCATTGGTGTCCATTCCATCTCCGACTCGATATTAAATGATAACAACTGTGCTTTCACCTGAAAAACAATACATTTTTAATACATTAATAATAGTAATAATAATAATATTTCGTTTTCACTCATTCTGACTCGAGCTATTTCCAATTTTATAATGTGATATCCAATTAATAAATTATTGAAAATTCGAATTCAATATCGAATCGAAGTCCTAAAGTATAGAAATGATTGAAAATATTGAGATTGAACGTCAACCCCAATATTCTGGTTAATATATTTCTTAATTTTATATTCTACCAATTAAATATATTAGTATAAGTATACATGCCATACTTATATGTATTCGTAATGTTACGTATGTATCGATACGTATCTACACACAATATACTTATACTTGTATCGCAGTAGTTACGGTCACGTGACTTGACAGGATATACCGGTATTATCACGGTGCAGTTGTAAAAAAAAATACCATAAACTAACTAGACCTACAGAATAATATTTTGTACATACCATCTCTTCCAAATGATATGCAACGTCCACCTTGTTGCTGCCGACGACTGCGAAACTAATGAAAGACGCGTCCGGATAAACGTCAATATCCACCAAGTTGTTCTTCACCTTTGCACCGAGCTTTGCTAGAAGACCAGTAATGTGAGCTTCCATTTGCAGCTTTGCTAGTTCACCGTAGTCTCCTTGGAAACCAAGTCTCACTTCAACTGCTTCAATTGGTGTTGGTACTGGAAACAAAAATATGAAACTATGAGAGATGGTTTATTTATAATTGGGTTTAACGACGCACTGTACGCTACATTGGCGTCGGTAAATGAATGATTTATGAGATGATGGAATGATGAGATGAAAGGCTATTCTCGTATAACCTAGCTGTTGGTGGGGTCGTTAAGCTACAAAGGCTATTTCATTAGGTGTTTTTGGATAGTGAGAAGAAGTCGGTCCTTTCAGTATGCTAGCCACTTGATCACTCGTCTCAGTATGAGGTGGTAATAATTCAAAATTGGTACAGAGTTTTTTCATGTGTTATCAATTGCCCAATTACATGTAAAACACAAATAATTGTATAACAAAATTAAAATATAGCACATAGCTATTTAATCTCATTAGGAATGATAAAGAAAATAATCTTACAGCATATTTGAGCGCCTTTGTTGAAAGTTGTGGAGTTGGGAAGCTGATTTCCTGCTTCGTCAACACACCAGCATTCTGGAAGATTATCAGGTTTGCGAGGGTAGCATTGAGTTGGGAGGAACCTGAAATAAAGGCAAAAATCAGTAATTCCATCAATTTTTTAAATACGCATGAACAATATATTTTTATTCTCATTTTTTTTTTAGTTTTCAGCTCTGTATGCGGTATGAAAATGTTACTTATGAACAGCTAGAACATGTATCCATCGATTATCATATGTTGTATGAAATATCATATCATATCTATTATATTGTATAGTATGAAATATTTTTTTATCCTGCATGGCCCAATCTTTTCCCGAAAAACAAAATGTATGCATCGTTCAGTTTTCAGGCCAATATCTAGGGCTGTCTACACCTCGTTGATACTTTTTTCTCAATCCATAACTATCACTTTCTGATGAGTCGTGGAGAGATTTTTGTAAACTAAATTTTGTATGATTTCATATTTAGCCTATTCTTTTCTTCTCTGATTTAATTTTATTTGAATAATTCAAGTTTCACAAATGTACGGGAATTGTAAGCTCACAATAAACGAAATGGTTATATGTATTCTCAAGGCTTACTAACCTTCCCTCAGCATCACATTGTGCCACATATGCAGCGCTTGTACCCGTCATCTTCTCCCTCAAAGAATGGCATCGTGTCTTCATGGGTGCTCGCGTCGGCACAGGTTTCTCCTCCGGCATAGGATCAGTAAGAACTAGATCTTCATCTGTTTCCAAAATGGCCACCTGTTTCAAGAGGTCTTCAATCACTGGAAAAGAGAAACAAAGAATATGAAAATATTTGTTTGAGAATAGGTTTGCCATATGAGATATTTGGTATTCGGTGGTGATACTCATCGCTTGTTCTCTCGGTGAGATAACGCAATCATTTATTTGAAGATAAGATTTGTTTGTTTCTATTTCCAGTCGTACTTTCATTGAATCTAGCCTAACAGTAATTTAAAAATAATTCAGCCATCATCTTATATGAGAATGAATCAAATATCTGGCTATAAAACAGTAATCTTCCTTGAATTCCTTGAATGATGACTCAAAATATTTCTTCAAGTTTTACAGCAAGCATAATTATGGTAAAAATTGAAATAATTGAAATGCAAACAACATGAATATCATTTAAAAAAAGGGAAAAATCAGGAAAAAATTATTTTAGGTATTATTTTGATAAGAGAAAATAATCATAGACTTACACATACCGAAATCAGGTTCTTCCGAGCTCATCCTCCTTCTCGCCTGCCTGAAGTTACACGTCGGCTGTTCACCGCGGGTCAACGACCCCTTGACCGGTTGGCCGTCTCTCGAAACGCACCAACACACGCCGACTTGTTCGAGACATTGTACCGGCTCCCAGTGACCGGTCTCAGCGTCACATCTTGGGGCAAACGTTGCTTTCTTGTAACGCTCCGCTGCCTTCAGATTCTTCTCTCGGAGACGCTCGCACTGGCTCAATACTGAAGACAAACAAGGTAGTTAGTTAGTGCTGAGCTCGGAAAACACTTTTATGGGCAAGAAAAAAGTAAACACTCATTTTCAATTCAGAAATGACAATTATCTGTTCAGTTTTTGTTACACCAAATAATAATTAAATTTTTTAGTTATCGTACTCAAACTTGAAACTTGGAACTAATAACCAAAACTCGAACAAAATATATGTTAAAATATTAACATGAATCATTCTCTGTATTAATAATACACACATCATCTGCAAAAAGATATGTGAATTACATTTTAGGACCTTCAAGATTGCGTGGTAGAGTTATAAATGAACCAGTGGTATGACAGAGAAGCTAAATACCATAAATTTACAATCCTATAATAAATTTAAAAATAGAGGGTATTTCCCATGTACACGAGAGCTACCTGGGCAGACTGTATTGCAGGTTTTCTCCGTATCGAAGTTGTTCTGGTTTCCTCCGCAGCCACCGTACATGAATTCTTCACATTTGTTGTTCGTCGAGTTGAAATAGAACCGAGGCACAGCCATTTTACACATTCCTATCACCATCGACTCGAAGCAAATGTCTCCTGAATGATCAGAGAGAAAATAAATGTTAAGACTGGATTTGATAGATTCAGAAGACAAATTGTTGTGATCACATATCTTAGGAGCTGGTGATAACAAAAAGCCGTCTGGAAAGTCGTAGAAGATTTAACAACTTTTTCCAACAATTTAGATGAAGATTCACAGTAATTTCCACTTCAAATACAGATGATACGGTAGACACGGTAGGGCGTAATTGAATTGGCAATTGATTTGGAATTGGAATACTGAGTTCCAGTATAACCAAGTCAGTCAATATATTGAATCAAAATTAGAGAATATTCTACATGTAAATTATAACTATATGCCCTGATATTATATTTAATTCTACACTCACGTGGTTTTGGACAGCACACCGCATACTCTCCCAACGGGCTAAGATGACACTTGTGTGACGTCGGACACTGAGTGCCGTTCGGTCCGCACTGAACCAGATCGGCCGTACCCTTATTGAGCAGCGGATGACCTCCCTGACACGGGTTCTCTCTTCTCGGCAGACACATCGGTATCGGCGGGCAAGGTTTATCCACGCATTCCACGTCGACCATTCGGCACGCTTCTCCTTCGCCACGGCATGCCATGGCCTCGCAAGGATCTCGGCACTCGCACGTGCGGCAGCCTGCCTCGTCCATCTTGTAGCCTTGGTCGCAGACAGTCTTGCATTTACGTAGCGGGCATGAGTTGGGAGCTGAGGGAACACGTCAGTAGTGATTAGGCACTTGAATGAACAGTTGATTGTTGATGTAGTGAGCACAGTTCAATACTATAATATTAGTATTCACTATTCTACTATATGATACAATAATAATTGATTAAACTTTCACTAGGGTATTGATATATCAATATGTAAGCACATATTGTACATAAATCATAATATTCATTATAAATATAGCCATTGATTCCATGAAAAACACAGAGATTTGAATAAAATGTCTGAAAAGATTTGGAATTTAAAAAATATGTAATATAATGAAGTATTGCAATCAATGTGAAAGGGGTTTTCCAAGTCGTATTAAGATTATGTAAACAAACGTTTAGTTCTGAGCTGACATTTGAAATTTCAGTTTAATCACCTCGAGAGGTTTGAAATGAAGGATTATTCCTCACCAATAAAGAAACGGAGCTCTCAACTAACAATTACCAGTACTATTATAATACATGATTTCCTGATTTGTTTTGTTGTTCAACTTTTTTGACCATTTGAAGTTGTTTGTTGACCTCATTGTCATGTTTGGCTCGATCAAACATGAGCTTGAAATCAAACAGCATTTTCAAAAGGAGAATCTATAAAAGTTTCGCTTCAACCGGTACTTACCTTTACAAGAAGGTTGTACATCGGGTGGCGCCCTGGTGCCGGGAAGTTCCTCGCCTTTAGCATCGACACACCAGCACTGTCGGGTTCCTGGATGACATTGCACGGACTCGTAGCTCCCGTCGTTCTCGCGGCACGATGGCACGTACTGCTGATTAGCACGGATACCTTAACACAAGCACGATAATATAACACTTACACTCTGAACGAGTGAAATATTTCTACTGGATAACAGATCAGATGAATCATGAAATAAAATAGTTCTCTGTGTACATGCGATGATAATGATAATATTTCATTTGTGTTTGTTCCACTATTTTTAGAAATTTTCATATTAGGTCTACTGTATTGGTCTATTATTTTGTTTCATTTTACCGATTGACAGATTACATACAGATATGTAAATGACAGTGACAAGGATGAAACTGTTAATTTGAAATGATATAGTTTTCCTTCAAATTTTATCAATTTTTTTTTTCTATAGATGTGAGATGAACATTTAGATTTGTTGCCCATGCATGTAGTCGATGATCGAAATTGAATAAACCACCAGCTTACCTTGAAAATTAATTTCAAATTATCAAAAATATTTTTCTGTTTTCATTTATATTCATTTCATTGTATCTAAGGTAGACCCCCGGTTAGACCTAAGGTAGACCCAGAGTCTTTGACACGAGCTCGAAATTATTAACCGGCCTCCTATTTCAATCGCCACTGGGAGACTCTACACGCAGTCTGCTTAAGTTGGCCCCAGTTTATACGCTATATTTACACTTTTTCAACCATCTTTAACTGTTTTAGTTGAATTTTGAAATTTAATGTGTAAATTGTTTGTAAATTGTAAACTGTTAAAATGGTATTGAAGCAAAAAAGTTATTATTATGTTTCTTTCTTACCCTTCTCGCTGGCTTTGTGAAGAACAATAGCACGCTGGTGTTGACAAGCTGTTAACATGACTGGCTCGACACATTGCGTTCCGCAGCCGTTCGAACAACACTTCGAGGTGCCGTTGCAACCGTAGTCGAACTTGCACTCGTAGTCACACGATCCGGATGTCACGGGGATCAAATACGGACACTGGCCGACTTTCTTAGGTAAACCTGAAACAACATCATTCCTGTTATTAACCCATTCGAGATGAAGTAGAAGAGAGCAGGCGAAGCAGGTTGATATATGATGAAACAACAGGTCTACTCAACATTCAATAATAGTTGAAATGAAGTATTACATTGAAAATTTGAAGGCAGAGACTTTGCCTAACACGTGCATCATTGAATTAAATTCACTTAATTGCATTAACAAATTTGTTCATTTTTACACTAAAAATTCTCAGCCTCAATTGGGAAACAATGATTTTGTATCAAGTTCCGATGTTATTTAAAATAAATTCAAAAAACATACGAATTTATGAAGTGGTCCTAACATTGCAATGTTTTCCAATTTTCAATATTTTTCAAGTCATTCAAAAGACATAATATATAAGTGTAAATCTCGTAGACTCACACGCAGGTACGGGAG
Organism: Brachyptera putata; assembly: GCA_907164805.1. NCBI lineage: Eukaryota > Metazoa > Arthropoda > Insecta > Plecoptera > Taeniopterygidae > Brachyptera > Brachyptera putata. The sequence goes on from OU015462.1 coordinate 56,967,563, forward strand.
AGCAGTACTCGTTGTCACAGTTAACGTCCACCATCTGGCATTCCTCGCTCTGGCCGCACTTGACTTCGTCACACGGGTTGCGGCACTCACACAAGGGGCAACGGTTGTCTTTAGACAACACGAAGCCGTAGTCGCAGCCGAGTCGGCACGTTAGATCCAAACAACTCAACTCTTCACGTAAAGCGATGCAATCAACTCCTTTATCGTTCCTGGAAGACAGAATGACAACGTTCATGAATCGAACTTGTGAACGTATCAGGGTGTAGTGAGCTATAATTGGAAACTTCTCTTCAAAGTTATGTATATTTTAAGAAGTGGCGATAAAACTCCTTGCTACAGATAACTATTTATAAAGTATTATGTATTTCCAGATTGAGATGCCAAATTAGCCTAGTATTAAAACAACGAATGTCAGAAAAACACGATTGAAATAATAATACTTTCACATGACACCGCCGCAATTATCTCAGCTACCGCTTCGGTAAAAATGTCAACTTTCAACCGAAAGCAATACATACCTTGTTCTAGGGATCTCCGTACCGAAGTTGTCAACGCACCAACACTGTTTTTCACCGTTCACGGTCGTGCACTGAGTCTCGACGTAAGAACCGTTCGGATGGCACGACGGGGTCCTAAGGGCAAGTCCCATGCCGTCCTGAGTTCCTTCCATCTTCTCGTTGAAATCCCGTAGGTACTCGCACACTAATAACACAGAGCAATTGTTATGATCTTTGTTATCGACTTCAAATCATAGTCAGCTATTTTCACTGACATAGAGTGTTTTCAAATCTATTCTATTTCAACCACAATTGCAAGAAATATGGCTTTTAGATTGATAGAATTCTTGTTTTCATCAAACGTTCCAATTATTTTTATTATATGTATCATGTGTACAGTTATGTGAAATATTATTGTATAGGTTAGTAAACTGTTTATAAAATTCAGAAATACCATCAGTACTTGTTTGCCACACCTTTGATGATTCACATTTTTTGGAATGAACAAAATATGCTACAGCTTAGGCCTACTATTGTTAGGGATCCTTTTTTTAGAAGCATATTAAAATGTTGGTAGGACTAGCTCAACTCCTCTTGCAAATTCAAATACATCTTTTAAAATCAATAATGTAGTTCTTATTATTTGATCATCAGATCATTAAAATAACGTATTGTACTGTTCCAAGACTTACTTGTGGGTACGTTAGGTTCATCCAGCTGTTCGGAGAGAGGTTCACCATTCTTTGACTGGATCGACGATTCAATCGGGTCAGCGCAAACCGCGCCGCAAGAGCCGGTATAACAGCACTTCTTACTACCGTCGCAAGCATCGTCCGTCATACAAGACGTCACATTATCGCACTTGTTTAGCACGAGGAACGGGCACATACCATCCTTGGTCGGCTCTGGAATCGGAAGTAAAAATTGATGAATGAATGTTGGGGCTCAAAGACAAATTGACAGCGAGGTCATTTTGCGCCTATTAGAAGTAGAAATAAATTTGAAATTTGAAACTTGTTGCTTGGGTAAACTGTACAGCTAAGAAAAGCTTCAACTATACATTGTCAGTGGTGATATTTTATTCCAACATGTGGGTAGAAAGTTAAAAACTTGAATCAAATTGAAAAACGAGCACCAAACTATATTTTATCATTGACGTTAGGTAGGCCTACTCTGATTATCAAGGTAAGCGTGCTGGTTCACCAAGCTATGCAAATTGAGGTTGATTTAACACTATAAATACTCGATTTTTATTTACTAGAAGCAAATATGCTCCACGAATTATTAATTGGTAGTAAAATGTTCATATGAGAATCTGTATTGGAAAATTTTATTTCATTATAGGGGCCTACAGTATATAGGCCTACATATTATTACCTAGTTAGATGTTGATAGATCTCTTGACTCTTCAATTAACTTTGGAAGTGAATAATTAATTGAAAGCTATTCTCACCTACGGTTTCCAGTTTGGGACAACATACAGCTTGTGCCGTAGCGCCGATGTAAGTACAACGGTGGCTTTTGGGACAGTTCATCTCTGAGTTCTCCTCGCCGTCATTGCAGATCACAACTTTGTCTTCAAACGGATCTTGAAGCGGCATGCCGAGTGAGCAAGGATTGATGGTAGTCACGGTAGAAGAGATTGCATGACCTGTATCATTGGAGTTAGTTATTATATGCCAATCAACATGACAATTCACATCCTAAGCTTGCATTTCTATGTTCACTTTCCCTTATAATACAAATTACATTTTTATAAAGCGACATGCCGGTATACAAATTGTAAGTACGTAGTAATCTCTAGCAACCATAAGTTGACACCATGACTCATGGCATCAAAATCCCTCCACGTTTCATCCCTCTATCTCTTGGTGGTGTCATTAAGAACCATTGAAATAAAATGTAAACACCACCTTGTATCTTGTAGGATTATATGAGATAAAAATATTGTTCAATATTCAAACTAGTTATGGTCAAACATGTATTTAAAACGTACAGGTAAACACGAACATTCCCTATTAGAAGGTGCAAGAATGTACTCTGTACTTGATTCAAATCGGTTTCCATATTTATTGAAAATTCAACCCTTGAAAATGTTCTCTCAACATTAGAGTGTGAGACATATATAACATTTTTGATAAAGAAAAGAACAGGTTATTGAAATAAAATTTGTTCTGTTCTTGATGGTATAATCAGTGAATTAAGCACATCCTCGCAGTGCATAAATCAGTGGCGTAAATCATGAGAAAGTCAGTGGCAAGGAGATCTCAAACTACTCACAGACTGGATAGACGGGGCACATGAAATCAGTAGTGCACGCTTCCGACTTCATCGCCTTGCACTCTTCCCCGCTCGGACACGAGTAGCCGTCGCACGGATTGTCGCACTCACACGTGGGACAACTGTTCTCGTCGACCTTGAACCCGTATTCGCACATCTGGGCGCACATCTGGTGGTCACACGCCGCTGCCTCGCCGATACTACGACCTTTCGTGGGCACTGATGGAACACAAACACGGCTCTTAGATATGTTGTTGATTAATACATGTTGTTAATTACCCCTGTATAACCTAACTGTTGATGGGGTCGTTGAGCAAACAGTAACCGTCATGAACACAGTTCTCATATTAATTAATCAATTCCAAAGTATTTTATCAAATTTTTCATGATATAATGGGATTGGTCATTGTTGAAACATATAATGGTGGCATAATTTTTTTTACATCAATAATTATTGATGGATATCATATTTAAAAGTTGAGATAATTACATCTATTCAGCAAAAGTAACTGCACCACGGATATTGATACAGCAATAGTAGAGATCAGACTGATCATATTTTACTCTCAATATTTGAACAAAATCATTGCCCAAGTTGTTTATCAGATCTTGTAATTACTGATCTCGTGACTTGACTAAACTAAACTAAGTTGAACTCGGAACTACTAGTGACATGTTTCGATTAAATTAACCTGCCTGTTAGTAAATAATGAGACCAAACAACTTTTACGCGAGGGCTAAATTGTAAAAAAAAAAATGGTAACACAATCGAGTATAAAGTGTCATAAAAAAATCAATTACAGATATTATATTTCTATACATTTTATTTAAATTGAATACCAACTCACATTCAGATGCTTTATGACACTGCACTTTGGTTCCTTGTCCCATCGATCCTCGTATCTTGTTCCCCTTCCTGTCAACGCACCAGCAGACTAGGCCGTTACGGCTGCACTGCTTCGACTCGAACTGTCCGTTGGCCGGGGAACACTGAGGCACGTAGCCCTTGCCTTCTCTCTCGTTCATCACCAGAAGCTCGGCCAACATCTTCTGCTGCAGGCACACTGCAAACAGAACACATGAATAATAATAACAGTAATTAGACGAGCTTTAGCGAGGATTCAATTTGACGTACTGAAAAAAATTGGTGTTCGTTTTTATGTTTTTTTCTTTCTTTTTGTCGGTTCTCCACAGGTCAAACGGTTACAGCTATCGACTTCAAACTTTTTTTCAATACGGTTCCTCATCTAACTTGGATCTGTATAGTTTTTTGGCAATATCGAGTGGTAACTTTTTTTTTGTGAATTTCAGAAATTTCAAAAATATCCGTTAGAATAACACAGCGTAAAAAAAAAGAAAATATTTTTATTTTCCAAAAAAATGAAATATTTCGTGAAGTTGAATTACATTTTGATACACATTTCTAGAAATTTTCAGCTTGATCAGGTGAGCCATTTTGAAGAAAAAATATAAAAGCAGCAGTTTTTACCCATTTTTACCCATACTTTTACTATCCGCTCGTCTAACAACGCATACATGGCGTTTTCCTAGTAATAATTTATCAGCGCACGTGTGATAGTACGTACAATGGCAGAATTACAGTTAAAAGCTCAAACTTTAAAATGAAGTGAAAAATTTAATTGTTCAATGGTATTATGGACTTCCAATAAAAGACATAGCATAGCTATGTACATAGCTATGTAAGCCCAGCGTTGTTGTTAAAACTCAGTACGTTGATTTTGGTCGCTAGACGTAAAATGAGATCCTTGATCATGTGACTGTTATTAGGATTTCCCAAGTTACCTCTTTTTACAAACTTGTTCTAGTGTTATTGGTGTTTGTAGCAAGACTACTAAAGTAAAGAGTGAATAGTAATTTGTTTTTGTCAAATAATAATAGTCTAATAATAATCAAACACCCATATTATAACAATAATATTGTAATCCCAGTGACGGATACAAATTTGGAGAGAAAAAATACACATTTTCAATACTAACAAAATCAGCTACTGATTCGTTAATTTTTATTGGGCATCGGAACTTCTCTTCGAGCCCTAACGTACTTAGCATTCCATAGACTGAATTATTAATTTGTTTGAAAATATGATGTTCTTTTGAAAGAAAATATTACTGGTATATTACAGGTATATATGAAGAAAAATGAGCATTCATCTAGTGATTTATCCCATTACAAAGTCCTGTCTCATTGGAATATTAGATTGAAAACTCACCAGTCACATTCTGCGGCTGACTACAGTGTTTACCACAATAATCTGTCGCACAACATTTCTGCATAGACGGACACTCCAAGTCGTTCTGGCACGACTGTCCGCACGACTGATCCTCGATACTCTCAGCGGGACACGATCCGGGTTTCTGGAGCTTGAACGACGCCGGACAACAGACGCCGTAGTCGTTGTTTTTCTCTACCAGGCACTGGAAGAGCGGCGGACAGTTGGGTTTGCCGGGAGAGTTACCGCAGAGGAACGGTCGCTCGCTATCAGTCACACGGAGAGGCTCACCCGCGGGGCAAACGTTCTCAAGGCTACGCCCTCTTTTGCCTGGAATAATAATAACGTTCGTTAGGAATGACGGTAATATTAACAGTGATTATAAGACACAATTAGTGCACCAAGTTTGGGTTCAAGTTTTGGTAGAGACTCAATTTCATTTTAGTATATGGTTAATAATTCTATAGAAATATGAATAAATATAGTATGCGATAATAATATATTTTGGAACTGAATAAATTAAAATTCACTAAACTGCAAGCAATCAATGTAATAACATTGATGAACTAAATTCTCAATTAACTAAATCATCAGATACTATAGAGAACAGCTATAATGCGTAACTAATAAGTAATACCAATACCAAATTTGGCTTTGAACAGTTCATAGATTCAATACTCAAATAAACGTTGCTGGAACAAAAAGGCTACACAGAAAGAACATATTCTAGTACCAATAACAAGAAAAAAAAATCGTTTTCCTAAACTTACGAAAACGTTTCTTTTAGCTACATCACTTCCAATATAAGTTTTACATTTCAACCAGGAAAATTACCATCACCTGTATAGGAAAGTATATTGGCTACAGATTAAATGTCTTACATTTAGGTACGGGTGGGCAAGGTTTCTCGGCGCACGCCACGTCTTCAACTTGACAGCTCAACGAGCCCGGACACTTGATTCCGCTGCACGGGTCACGGCACTGACACTTCGGACAACCGTCGTTCTCAAGCGCAAAGCCGTGCGGACACAGCATGCGACAAGTGTGGCCTCCACAAGGCTTCGGATCTGTCACAAACAAACACAAACAGAAATGTAGCATTTTTCATTCATCGGCAAAAGTTTTTAATCGGTTGGACAACCAAAGTTGGTATTGTTTGATGACTTTGTACATTTTAAATCACTGCAAGATCTATGACGTGAAACAACTATGAAACAACGTAATTGTTTTAAATTCAACTTTTATAATTCAACTTAACGATCAAAATAATATGCCAACTTCTAACGAGATCCCAATAATCCCAACTTCTAACGAGACATGGAAGATAAGAGTGAGAGAGAAAAACAATAATAGATAAAAATACTGATAATAATTACCTCGTTGGGATTTAAAAAACAAGAAATTGAAAATTGAAATAATTCTAATGCTCTATTCATTTCTTCAATTCACTTCACTAGATTTCCAATACCTTCAAGGTAGTGTCAGTAATATCTATTTATCTCAAATCGCCTGATTGTCAGGCGTATACACATAAAAATACACATTCTTAACTGTATACGCCCGACAATTATGCAATATGGGATGAATAGTTACTACTTACACCAAATATCTGTGTATCGTTGTTTTTAGAATTTTGATATCTCACACCGTTTAAAAAGATTATCAACAAAACACTAATATTCCACTTAATCGACTCCCATGGACTCTTGAATCAGGCATCAAAATGTCCCGTGCACGCGTACGAATCCCTACCTGCACAATTGACAAGACTGCGAGCCGGCGCCCTCGTTCCGGCCACCTCGAAGCCTGCATCGTCAACGCACCAACAGTTGGGACTCTTGGCGTCACACTGGATCTCGTCGAAACGCCCCGCCGCGTTACACTTTGGTATCGTGACGTTGACTCCGTCCGGACCCAAGGCTCGGGCTCTGCGCTCCGCCTCCATGTGGAGCTGCTCGCATCCTGAGACAAGCAAACTCGTCAGATTTCAATTCACTCAAGAAAACATTTAAAAATGTCATTGTGAAAAATGCATCTATATTTTTGGATGAATTCAGGAAAGGATGTAAACACATGTATAATTGGGGAATCGAACCCCGGTTTACTGAATGACGGTTCAGTGTGCTATAGCCACTCAACCACTCGTATTGGTAAAAATCAAACTCTCAGAATAATAGGTAATATAATCATGTTATTTTTGTTTGTTCTAATGAATGTGTGTGTGTTCTGAGTAGCATATCACTCGGTAAGGAAGAACTATAAACAGCTTCAGTACGAGATGGAAAAAAATATAAATATGATATGATATTATGATAAATATGATATGATATAATGATAAATATGATATGATAAACATATGATAAATACAACAATATGAACAATATGATGAATAGTTATTGGATATTTTATTGATCCTCAGTGTCATTTAAATAAGTAGTAATTACCGTGCTCATTAATATACTTTTTTTACATTTCTTTGGATGGCTAGCCTTTCAAATCATTATTCGGTTGATTAATTCAGGGGTTGAGAAGAAAGTATATTTTTTGTGAATGAATAATAGGTCTATCTAATTGTTGATTTAATTAAATTAAAATATCACTGATGTACGTAAATTCACCAAAATGTTCATTTTCCGTAAAATATAGACGTCTTTTATCAAGAAAAAAATGTATAAAAAAATAACTCAAGATAGAGCATTATCATAAAAATTGTCGACTATAATTTTTTGTGAGTTATCTAGAAAATAATTGTAATATGGTAATAATTTTTCTTCTTTCTTCTTTGTATGTTATTTTTGTCACATATTTGTTAATTGATTCAGATAATACCAATAAAATGAATTTGTTTTAAAAATTAAATACTACCACGTCACCTAATCGCATATTTGTCTAAACTTAACGAATATGCTATTATAACTAGATTTTATTGAAGTAATGTAATTCAAAACAAAAAACGCCCCCGGGTGGACTCGAACCACCAACCTTTCGGTTAACAGCCGAACGCGCTAACCAATTGCGCCACGGAGGCGTGTGTTCGATGGGGGCTCAGAAGTGAGACCATGGATAACAGCTGTTCCAACCACACGTTTCAGAGAAGGAGGGGGGGGGGGGGGGGGAGGTACTCACTACAAGTGATTGGTGCAGGAAAGAAGATAAAACATAGAGATAACACTTTGTTTGCATAAGCATATATTATTATTGTTAATAAATTGATAGTATCAAATTATGACGATTTCCAGACAATTATATTAATTCTAGATGTAAGCTTTTCAATTATAAATTCAGAGATTCATATGATCATTTTTTTTTTTAATAATTCGCCCTGCACCTTTCCCGCTTTTGAATTGGAAGTAACCCAAAAACGATGGGGGGGGGGTGTATTGTGACGTAATTGTAGGGGATGGTGAAGTACGACAGGAAGAGAATAAGGATATACAAAATGGCCTGGAAGGCATAGTGTATGGTAGGCCTATTACTGTGCTTAGGGTGCCAAATATTTAAGGAGAGCCAAATTTTCACCAGCCCATTAAAATGACTAAATATATCACTATATGAAGTATAATTATAAAAGTACGGTACATTAAATTATCATATATTATTATATGAATCAAACGATCTTATATTTCATCCATAGCCTGTACTGGAGAACAATGATTTTGTATCGAGTTACGATGTTATTAATATATATATATATATATATATATATATATATATATATATATATATATATATATATTAAGTTGTAACTTGTATATGAATTCGAAAAGAAGTGTATTTCATATATTCAAAGTTAATCAGTGTTTAATATTCTACAATATGTCAACTCATGAATAAAGAAAGTATTAAAAATAAAAATAAAGAACTTGTTTATTAGAGTAATTTTCAGAGTAAATGGGTGCGGGGGGGGGGAGGGGAGCGCCAATAATTTTCGGGACCTAGTTTCGAAAACTTACCTGTATATAGGGGTTTCACACAGGCCGTGCCACAAGACGACTCGCAGCACTTCTCTGTGGCCCCCGAACAATCTTCATCACGCTGACAATCACTGCCCGGTGAAACGCAAACACCCCACTCTTTCAAAGAAGGACACCGCCCACTTCGCTCTGCAAAGACAAAGAAGAAACATTCAAAAACTGATTCGGGTTTCAATCAAATAGGTGTGTGGATGGAAAGGAGGTAGGTTATTCGAAATTCAATCAATCTAATTAATAATTGTCAATTTCTCAAAATTTACTATTTTGATAGTTTGAAAATTGTTTTTATTTTTATTGGGCTTAACGACGCACTGCAGTGATGAAGAAGATCTATTGGCGTCGGTGAATGATATAGGCGAAGATTTGATGGGATGATCTAATGACGGATTATATGATTATTATTATTACGGGTTTCTGGATAGTTGGAAGGAGTCCTTTCATCCCACCTCCAAGACAGAGGAAACCATGAAAAACCTCCGACAGGATGATCATGACCATGTCGGGAAACGCACACCGGTCTCCTGAAGGACGGTTCAGTGTACTTAGCCACTCGACCACTCGTCTCAGTATTACAGGTTGTTTAATGAGTTACATTAGAATTCAAAATTGTAATTTGGGTAGTAGGATTGCTCTTGTGGTGCTCCATCCGAATGATCATAACTTTTGATCCTTAAAGATTCTGTGAAGACGGAGCAGTGACTTTCTGTCATTCCGATTGTAGAAAAATTAAGAATAATAAGCTATATCAATAAGCTCATGAAATAAGAATAACATATTCTAAAATAATTGTCGAGTAAAGAGTAGTAGCATTATATTATAATACTTGGTCGACCCTCAAAACCAAAGTATATAAAGTAGCATAGATAGAATAGAAAGTACTCAAAGTACAGAACTAGACAGAAGGTCTACTTTATCGACTCGACTCACACTGAGAACGTTGCCAAAAAACATTTGGCTCTTGTGAACGAATCTATCTATCGACTCTTGTCAACGAATATAGCATCCAAGTTTTCAATACTTTCCACACACACACGATGAAATACTTATAATTATAAAATTATGGCAATATTCGAGTGACAATTGAAATATAAGACACGCTTTCAAAAAGTATACTTGAAGGAGGAAAAGTACAAAGCAAATATTAGATTTTTTCCCAAATGATTAAGTTATTATGATAGATAGTAATGAATGTTATTTTGAATCGTTTTAACGCTCAATATAATTATTGAATAGTACACCCTTTTCAATTGTTTTATTATTGTCGCTCAAGCAAGCATATGTGGTTTTTATTATATCAATTAAAAATAATTGGCTCATGGGGGGATCGAACCCACGACCTTCGCGTTATTAGCACGACGCTCTAACCAACTGAGCTAATGGGCCAGGTGTAAAGAGTGTCATGTCGTAAAAATATCATATAAATATAATTCATATCGACTTATATGTTACCTTGGTGTATATCTGCACTGTACAAGTGAAGTCCAGTTAGAAAGTGTGAACATGGATTAATATACAATGATGTGTTGAAAAACTGGATTTATAGACGAATATTCACTGAAGGACTAAATAGCAAGAACAAAACGTTATTTTCCATTTCAAATTGCTGACTAAAAAGAAAATACAGTCACGTTGAATTCAAATTTCCCCTAAATGTGAACACACAAAATATGATACACACTATTTCGTCAAGTGACGTCACCCATTGTTGAAAGAGACAGACAACAATGTCCACCAGTTGGAATTGACCAATCAGAATGTTAGATAGTTCACCAGTTCACTTTGTTGCTATGGTAAAGATTGTTTGTCATTTATTACTTGACAGAAGCCTAAGCAGAATTATGTTGGCGAATTTCACGGCTTTCTAGATTCGAAATATTTGTATCGAATATTTTATGTGAGTCAAGGTGTGTATATAGCTTTCGATTATACTCTATTTAGATATCTCATTCAAGTAGCAATGTATATTCATATGCCTTAAGGATAAATATATAAATGAATATATATTTTATATACCTTGAAGGAACGAAGTAAACTAAGATGAAGATCCAGGGTTCGTTTTCACCAAATGCATATGATTTTTCATTATTCCTGAACAATCAGTTTATTATTTTACAGTTGCTGAATAAATTACATACAATAACTCAGGTTAGGTTGATAAAAAGATAGTTCGTTACTCTCTACGTCCTGATTGGACACTCAGCAATGACTTTATATCGAGTTTTCAATGCTTATAAACCATGAATAAAATTCATTCACTCAATTTGAAATTTAGTGTAAAAAAATGTCGTAATTGGATCTGTCCAATTTGAACCATTTCAACTTCTATAAAAGTTATAAGATAACAATTTCGATAATTTTTTCATACTTTCATAAATGATCACATTAATATGAAATCACCTTACAATGATATGTTAATATTATTTCTAATTTAAATTGTTATTATTAATCTACTCATCTAATGTAATGTGAAAGTTTCAAGAGTTGATTAAGAGCTACCTCACCACATGCTTCAAGGCAAAGATTCAATACTTATAAAAAAATGTTAAAACTTTCCCTTATTCCAAGTACATGCATTCAATTCCACCTATACGTCTTGCATTAGTCAGAAATAGTAATGATATATTTCTAATTTTTCATCGTAAAGAAATTATGATGCATACAAGATATTTTAATAGAAATGGCAGATCGAGAAAACCAAATCTAATTTAATTTATCATCTAATTGTCGAGTGTAGTCATTAATCTTTGAACAACAATACGGGATGAATAATAGGCTACAATAATTGATCACATTTTCTATTCAGAATCATGTCCGATATTTTCACTAATGTAACGATTTCATTGAGATATATTATTTTACTCCACGTATTCGAAAGGCGTTATGAAAAAGTATAGATTATAAATTAAGTTATTGTAGATTGGATTTGAGGAACCAATAGGCTTACTGCCATTGTTTCACTCATTGTTTCAATGTGAAAAACGTCCAAAAATTGTGTTCTCCAATAATAATTCGAGTGTCAGTTTGTTAATCCCCTGACTTTTCTAGTTGCTATGGTAACATAACATAATGCTGTTTGTTTCTTGACCATTGTTGCAACTTACAGCTGATAGTTTCTACTCAAGATTCGTAACGTGTTTATACAATTATACTTGGCGTCGGTGAATGATAAATGGGATCGGTTGGGATCGGTTGGGTAGAAATGTTTAATTTTTCATTAGATGTTTTTGGATAGTGGGAATGAGTCGGTCATGGCCTGTTCTTTAGGGGTCATTCATATTGTTCTGAACGACAGACTAAAACAACGAAAACACCCGATCAGGATAGTCGCGACCATGCATGGTCTGCTGGTACCCGGTCTGCTGAATGACGTTTCAGTATGCTAGCCACTCGACCACTCGTATCTCGCGAACTCGATCGTACAACGCTATTTGACCTTTCGTGTGACCTGAAGTGATTAGACTTTAACAACAAAATGGACAATACAAATTTATAATTACTTCTAAAACACAAAGGAAATTTTCCTCAATAGACCACGGTGACCACATTGATGGTAGCGACTTCAAATACACTTGTTCAACTTTTTTTGTAAAAATGTAATTGAATGAATTACTAGGTTT